>CM061047.1:31078091-31671836 GCA_030762985.1 Adelphocoris suturalis | reverse complement strand
TGTATAATGCTCTATAAAGTGGGTTCAATAATGTCACGCCATTGATCTAACTTGAAGGCTACCTAATACATAAATAATAACCTTTGTGTAATAATTTGCAGCTTTTCCTTATACAATGATAAAATTTAACGTGGGGCTTGGGGCATATATCGACATAAAAAAATCAAATGACCAAATCAGAGGACTAGATCGAAGGAAAAGCTTGCTCCTCTTTCCTTCATTCTTTAACTAAATTCTTTAGGCACTGGATTGATATAAAGAGGGGTCCGGTAGCCACCCCCGGCGAGTTTTCAGTTAAAAAGAAGTTGCCTTTGGCAACTCGAATGGCGCTGTTTAATAACTCAACGAACACCCTGTAGCTTCAAAATTCAATTACTCCCAAACCTGGCTGAACCTGATGATGAAACTATTATGGCAGTTTCATTTAATTTCAAACTTGAAAGAAAGAAAAAAAAGTTAAGCTAGACTGGGAAAAGGGAGAGCTTCAACCAATGCTAGCCTCTGATCTTGCAAAACCGTAAAATCTTTTTGAAAATTATATTTTCTGGAGCCTTCATTCGAGGGGACTCTCACATATCGTGCTAGATGGTAAACGGTAAACGTGAAATTATTGCTCCAAGTTTTCAACTTAAACCATTTTCCATCGATCCAAAACTATTTTCAACAATTCAGCCCGTTAAAGTTGAATTTCAACGTAACCGGATCACAGGTTACTCCTTTGGATGTAGACAACCTCCAAACGCTCAGCCTCTAGTTCCAAGTAAATGTATATTAGGTATGTAATTAGTACTCCGATCAAGCCGAATACGAAACGTGAATGACAGTTGAAAATTAAATTGAGCAAATAACAATATCCACGTGATCAAATCAAGAAGAAAACTGTTACAATATCTTGTACAAACGCTGTGAGATTCTGTAAGAGAAGCACTAAGAAGGTTGGAGACTAGATGATAGCATTCTTTTTTCACTTAATTCACATGAAGTGACCGATTGCGTGTAGACGGTCGTACATATAATATAATTTTTCACTTAATTCACATGAAGTGACCGATTGCGTGTAGACGGTCGTACATATAATATAATTCGTTTGAGAAATATAATCCGGAAGAGTTTGTATGAGGTACCTACCTGGAGTGTCTGGTCGAGGTACCTACCAGAAAAATCAACTGTTGCCAGGAGAGCAGAAGAATCTATTACACTTAAGAGCAACTTGTGGTAAAAAGTTGAGTCGGCAATAGAAACTGCGAATTGGGCACCATTCATTTAGTACTGTATAGTTCTCCATAGTTAGTTGCTGTATAGTTCTCTGTATAGCTAATACAAAGGAATATGATATTGGTGGGCCATATAGCGCAAAACTATTGACTCATATCGTGAGTAATGATGAGTCCTCCTTAACAGGTCTTTCCGTTTCCTCATGTAACACATTGAGATGGGGATCTATTGGAGAGCAACTGAAATACCCTGAGCAGAGGCCTCCTCAAAGAGCCATCTTGCTTCAAATACATCTCTTGACAGCAAGTCAGTGTCACCCAAAAGTGGGAGAATAACATCAGCCTGGGATTCAACCAGCAACACCAACCTGCTCCTACCAAGAGATTATCGTTTTTGTAGTAAAGCTGCTCGTATTACGCCGTCGAAACTCGTTGCCATTATTCTCACTGGAGAAGCGATTCAGCATTCAGAGCCTTGATATACACTCTGATATACTCCATTCCCACCATTATAGAACCATTCCGGCAGAGGACAATTGGAGTGCAACCTCGCAGGGCTAATATTTTTAATTCTAATGTTGGGATGTTTTCCTTACTCACAGGCCTAAGTTAACTCGTAATGCCCGGCAAAGAACAGCGAAGAAAGATTAGGGAAGAGTTCAGATTTCTGCCGTACGTCATAGTCAAACCATATCCCTTAATACCATAACCCCCAGTAATATCCCTTAGAGCTTGGTTTTGAACCGTTTCCAATAGCATATTCCATGGCAAATGCGATACACGAGCTAAACGACCACACTTGTCGCCACATGATCTGCATAGACATTCATCTGAATCTTCTTTTAATCCACCATATCGGGACATTCAAGAGTGGCACCGAGCACAGCTACGCCTATCGTCAAACCATATGATACTTCTATATATAAAGTGTCATTTGACTAAGATTGTACAAAATCAAGTATGCACTACAATAAACGAGCAAATTCTTCATGTTTTCAATCCTTGAATTTCACCCGAACATTTTCACTGGCCCGCGACCAATGTCCTCGAAACTCTAAAACAAAAAATACAGGTTTGAGGGAACATTTCATTTATTTAATAAGCGTACGTAAAATACAAATTCATCATCGAGTTCGTATATTGGAAGGGGTTTCGCTCTAACAGTAAGAGTTTTTTATTTTCGTACTTGAAGACCTACCACAGAATTTCCTCAAAATATAATTTGTCTTCCACCACAGAGGATCGCGAATTAGCATTATCTCACTGATGATTTGAAAAGTAGCTTCAGTATCTGGATAATACTCCTTTTGTTGAACGAGGCCACATGGCTCAAAGAGTAAATAAGTAATTATGTAGGTACCTACTTCAGAATAAGTCTTACGATTCGAGTTGATAAAATATTAAAATTTATCGTGTTTTGTAATTCAGAATGCCGACCTACAAGCTCACGTATTTTGATCTCAAAGGACTGGGCGAGCCTATCCGCATGATTTTAACATACTTGGGCGAAGAGTTTGAAGACAACCGTGTCGCGGAGGCCGACTGGCCGGCAACTAAAAGCAGTATGTACACAACTATTCAATCTACACAATAATTTATATAACTTATTAAAATAATTGATATACCTTCATCTTGTCTCAAAATGCATGAACTTTAAATATTTAGTATAGTGTGTTCTATTGGGGTTCTATTGAATTTGAACGGCATAGGGGATTGAATTAAATTCCCTAATTATTCTTGCATATGCTAAACATACTTTATTTCAAATGTTTCCTTAGCTGAAGGATAATATTTACTCAGATAGTTAGACCTAGGCAGTAAACCTACATTAAGTCAATAAAATATTTTGAACGTCGTGGCGACAAAAATGAAAATCTGAAATGAATTCATTTGCCCTGTAATACTCTACCGAATTCGGTAGATGAACTGTGGAGATGGTATACCTGCGTTTACAGTCTATTTTTGCGTTGGGCTAGGAAGGTATTTTTACCTTGAAAATAAGCAAGAAGGCCTTTCCGAACACACACCTGGAAGGAATCATTCTGATGAATAGTCCTTTTACAAGTAGGGACTTACCTAGGTTTATTCCTGGTCATTGAGCTCGAAAATTGGTTACTATATTTACACAAAAGAAAAGTTTTCTAAATAATAAACTGCAATACAAACCAATTGTTTGGATGTCAACAATTTTCGCAGTCTTTATCAGTTTTTAATACATTTTCATGAAATGTAAACAAATTTTCTACAAAATTCTGTGCACACTTTTCTAAATCTTTTATGTAGTGGTTCATTAACTTTTTCCAAGTTATATTCTGCTACAAAAAAAAAAAAAAAAAAATCAATATTCCACCGTTTTTTGTTTTTCAGTGGTTCGTGTACTTAATACATATTTGGACATTATGCAATTATGCAAATATTGCAGTTATGGTGCTCGAAAAGTGCAGTTCTATAAACTCAAATTTTTGGAAATGATTGATAATTCACCTACAAATGGATTTTTTCTATTTATTTTTCATTATAATTTTTTTTTTTTTTTTTTTTAATCTCAATTTTTTTGAGGATGAAGTCTTGAATTTTTAAATAGTTTTATAGCTGCGCCAATGCTGAATTTTATCCCAGGAGGAAAATGTTCAGTGTGATGGATATGGGTCTCGTGTATCTATTCAAGAATTGCTGCAATGAAGAAAGAATGAGTGCACGGCTCCATACAACTCTGAGCAAAACGGCACAGTTGTACGACTCAAAAAAATGTTGATGAGCGTTTTCTGCTGTTTTGGTAATTTTGCAAATCTTGGTAGTGAATTTTGGGGTGAACGTCTGTTAACAGTTCTGTTAACTGCCCTGTAAAGTGAGGTCACTCCTGCTGGGCTTTGGTTGGGTACCTGTGCGAAAAATTATGCTCACTCCCACGCTCCAAAGGAGTTACGTAAAAAGATGGTCTAACGACCTACCCCCAGTATCATGACTGGCCAAGCTCTCAATGGGTGTATGGAGGGATTCTGTGGCACAAAGGTTGTTTTAGGTCGGAATGTCAAGTTTGATGAGTCCAAATTATGTTCAGATAACGAATGATATACAACGACCGGACGTTTGGACGAGGTCCTGAAAATTGTTCAGCTTGATTCCCCATAAAAAAAACACCTCCGTTCGGCACTTCATGCCGATGGTCCATCTCTAAGGACTGGATCAGTTTTCTGATTATGAAATTAACATTTCGGACGGTTTTTCTGTAGACGACATCCTTGACACTGCTCCTCAATTTTATGAAGAAGCGGTTATTTCCTGAGAAAAGATTGTAAATGGTCATAAAATCAAGAAACCGGGATTGGTTACCATGGGATTCCTTCAGAGGAAGTACCTGGTTTGCAGAAGAAATCTACGCTTCGATGACATGATTGGTTACCGTTTGAACTTTCCTCTCCCTGAAGGGGAGCTAAATTCTTGTTTATTTGGTGTGACATGTGATTTTACATGGTTTTACTTCTTGGTTGAATGCTCCTCCACTAGTTGGTTCCGCCAATGCTGACTATTCCAATGACATTAAAAGTCGTCGTGGCTTTGCGTTCCATACAGTATTAAAATCATTGGAAACTGCGTTATCTGGAGGTCACAGAAAAAACTGCTGTTTGCCACCTATACATGTATTGCGGAGCACATTTATCTAGCGACAGCAGAAGCAGCTACAGAGTGTTCGTTCCTCATCCAACTTCTGGGGCCACTTATGACACAAACTGGGGCATCTGTGACAACCCACATAAGAAAATCAGTCAGCAATCAATAGTTTCTATTCCAAAAAAGAATCGCTCCAAGCAACTTGACTTTTTCTAAACCGTACTTTACTCTTGACCGTTCAATGATGATCTGTAGACTCCGTTCAATAACTATCTACCTAGATCAGTGATCTGCACAGAGAGCTGTTATATAATACGAATGTAGAATAAACCTTAGCGTACCTAAAATCTAATAACAGGCCGGGGTTTTTTTTTTCTTCTTCTTCTTCTTTTCTGAGCTTTAGAATTTCCTTTTGATAACCCCTTAGTTACTGAAATTCGCTCTTGTGGTCCTAGTTTGACTAATTGGACTTTACCTGATTTAAATTTGTATTAATAGACATTTCTATATTCGATTAAACTATACATGTATTAGATCGCTCCATTGTACTACCTATCACATATTAATACGAGTATAACGGATCATTTATCTTCAGCTATCAAATATGGCAAACTTCCCATTCTGGACGTCGATGGAAAACGAATGTATCAGGCTCAAGCAATATTGCGTTATCTCGCTAAAAAGGCAAAACTTGCCGGCGACAACGATTGGGAAGCCTATGAAATTGATTCCGTCGTAGGAACGATCTCAGACTTCATCTCAAGTGAGTAATGTAGCATATACAATCTTTGAGAGTAATTAATTTGAACGAGAAAGTTATGATCAAATATGAAGTAAGTAATATGAAATCAAACCTAATACATCAACTACTAAATCTCTCTCAGTAGTTTGCATATTTGTGGATCGATGATGAATGGCATAGGAAACTTCCTATACAATCAATAGCATATTATTGTATATATTCCTATACAATCCTATACTTCCTATACAAATTTCCTCCTGGAAGCATTCACTGTTTATTGTGATTGGCATTTTATTTTGCAGCTTACGTCGCAATTTGGGAAATAACAGATCCAAAAGAGAAAGAAGAATTCATAAAAAAAGTTAAACAAGAATCAGTTCCTTATTATATGAAAGAATACAATGAAATCACTGGGAAGAACAATGGATATTTGGCAAATGGAAAGGTAAATAGAAACACTCATACAAATTTAATATTTTTTATTAAGAGCTCTGGAACCATTAGAATTAAAATATTGCTTAAACCAGTTAAGTATATTAATGGATTTCCACAGGAAAATAACATTAAGCCTTTACAAATTTTGACTTGTGTGAAGTTGGTGGTAGATTTCCAGCGGTAGATCCGAGCGAGCTAAAGTCCGACCGCTTACCCAACTACGGGGTCCCAACTGCGTTCGCAGCCCGTCTCGCTACGACTTATTTTTTATTTATTTGTTACATATTCTTTATACATAAATAATGTCAAATTAACATATCTCCCAACAGTATTGTGGGCAATAGGCATAAGCCTGTGTCGCCTCACAAGAGCTGCGCCAAACTTAATTAATCTTAATTATTTACATTTCTCTTCATGAATAATAATAAACATCAATTTTCTATATATACATACTAAAAATAATATTTTCTGCCTCCGTAATGCCTATTTTTATCAACCACTCATATATTTTCTTTTTATATACATTTCGGGCGTATTGTATTGGGGACCTAAGTGGAGAATCCACCGCGCGATGAACCATATATACCATATATTGAGGGCTTCTAGTCGTAATTGTCAGCGTGGGTTTCGGTGGATTTCCGTCCGATCTATACCGAATCAAGTTTGCATGCTGATGACTGTTATACACCACGCTCGGGTCACGATGCAACATAAGCAACAAATACTTTAAAAATAGCTGGCGGGGAGTAAAAACATTACACTCTTCAAACAATTCCAATGTTGAATACAAACGTGGTTTGTTCATAATAATTTTTAATATATCTCTCTGTACTACGTTTATTTTTTCCAAATGCGTCGAGTAAGATATTTCTCTGGTCAGGACGGTTCAATAGTATGTAGGTACCATTATTGGAGACCTTAGAGAGAAGCAGTATGCTGAGTTTTAAAAAATTGGAAGAATCCGTTTTTGAGAAAATATTGATTATGTGAAAAAAGGAATGATTTTGTCTATTACTTCAAGCAAGGTGACTAATATTTCCTGAATAGTGCACTGTAAGTCGAGCCCAAAGTTGGGTAGGAGGTCAGCCTTTAGCACGCTCGGATCTACCGCTGGAAATTAAATAAATTAAATACACATTACATACATACACAATACATTACATTAAATACATTTTGAGAAAGTGAAGTCCAGCCTCGCATTTGAAGCGGACATTCGGCTAAACAGTTCTAATTAAACCTGTCAAATCAGTGAAGTCAAGATAATGGAAATAATATAATGTTAGAATATAACTTGGTACCTATCTAAGAAAACACAAACTTGGACGTTACACGTATCTTATTACCACCTACCACAGCACCTACGTATGAGTATTGCTTTGGTTTATTTTCTATAATGAACCTGTGTAATCGACAACATTTCAAGGCACGTTGACACGTAGTTTACGAAAAATTTAGTAGGTACCAAATACACACAAATCCGCCCGTCAGCCATCTTTTTTCCAAAGCCGCTGGACCAACGTTTATGAAATTTTGCTTGAAAATAGATCATCTGCCGGGGGTATGCCCATAATATCGGCATTGCTTTCAATCAACCTCAAGAGGTAAAATTTAAGAGTTGGTACCTATATTTAAAAATATCGAGATCACGAAAATTATCAAAACTAAAGGATAATTTTTCCGTTCGATTGAGATAGAACTCAACTCAATAAATCGACCGAGCCCATTTATGCCCTCTGTCGGAAGTATTTGGTTTTCTAGAGAGTAAAGTCATTCAAGACACGTGTGAAGCCTGACGTGTATGTAGACCAGTGATCTGCGTTTATCATCTTCTGGCTTTTTTATTGAGAACCTTCATAATGATCAAAAGTGTTGCTGGGCTACGTATGCCCACAAATTCTCTTTCCCAACGAATGTCAGTGATCTACTGTTTTTTTAATGATTATCCCTTGGGAAAAATGCTCCTGTCATGATCTTGTAGATATATTTATATGCAGTATACGCATTACACGTTTAGGAATCAAGTAAACAGAAATGTTGAAACCAAAAATATTGTGACAGTGAAGCCATAGTGTGCGTCTGAGCATCTTTCTAGCAATGACGCTTGTTAATGTTCAGAGTCTTATTTTATCATGCAGATATACTTACTGGGAAGAGAAATGGTTGAATTACAAAAGAAAAATCAGTCATACAGCATTTTGTATACCAAAGTGAATTTTCAAAATTTTTCGTTTTAGATTTATGTTGATTTGTTGTAAAATCTGAGCAAAAGAAATACTTTACAATAATTTCTTTGCTATCTTTTCAGTTTTGATTTTTACTTCACTTCGATAAAATTGAAGTATAAATTTCAGTATAAGATCGTTCTAAAATTTTTATAGTTCTTGTTTAAATTATTTTTATATTTTGCTAACAAGTATGAATAAAACGATTTTTAGCCATTGTCAGAGAATTTTTAGCACATTATATGAATTGAGGGCAAGTTAATCTGCTCAAAAAGTGCTGGACAAGGAACACATTTTTTCTTTTGGCGCAAGTACGAAATTTATTTTTATACCTCAAAACGAATTTCCATGAAGAAAATTTGGCAAAAGTTTCATTTAAATTTTTTTGGAGTTATCGAAATAGCTTCATTTTCTTCGCAAATTCGCTAATATCAGATTCATGAGAAGTATCAAAGATGTAACTAACGGGAATGGACTTACTTACTAATGATGTACGTATTCAGCTTTCCAGGGTAATAGTATTGGGCAGCGGGGAAACTTGCTTAGGGACGGGTTCTGAAAGGGTGTACATAGGCCGTGTGGTTTAATCTAGATAAGAGTGGAACCTCACTCATCTCTAGATGGGTTTAGTTTCCGAGTCTATAACCCACATTATAGTTCAATAACCAAGGAAGTAGGTACCGTAAGTAAGAGGATTATTAACCCCCTCCTGGTTTCTCTCCTTCACCCAAGCTGTAATTTGCCTTTCTCGGTATACTTGGTGCCAAACACGAAAACAGGAGAATATTGAATCCATTATATGTAGGGTTATAACCTATTGGTAAACTTGACTGTTACAATTAGTCGGGATTGCTCCCTGAAATTGAATAGGCAATGCTCGAATCATCCTAGTTGATCAAATTCATATTAAAGTAATGCAATAATAGTTATGTAATAATACGTCGTTGGACTGCTTTCAATAAAAATTTTATTACAAATGAGGTGTCTCCAAATACATTATAATCGACAATAGTGGGTTCTCTTTGGTGGGTCAAGAGGTGTTATGTTACGGTAAGCGCCGTTTGTTGTCGGCTTTTAGGCTAGTGCATGTGAGTTTTAGTGATCTGCACAAAGCATTAGCAATGGCCCTTAAATTTTAAAAATATATTTTCCAAAATGTCCTCCATTGAAATCTGTTTTTAAGCATTAAGATAAGATTTCTATATTTTAATTCTTTCCATCCTTATAAAAATGCATTACCTTTGTCATCCCGAACGAAATCTCTCTTTAGAATCGGGTTGGAAAAGATCCGTATTTTTTCCTGAAAATGTTTTATTCCAAAAGATAGATTATTTTGACCAAATTTCTTCAATAAAAAATGAAACATAAAACCTTTTAAAAAAAAACCCTGAAAACAGCTTGAAATCGTCATATTTATTTAGTTTATTGAATTATTTCATTTTATTGGTATTTACTTTATTTTATTACTTTTTTTCATACAGAATAATACCTCTGCAAAAGTTTAATATCTGTGAACAGGGTATTAACTAAATGCTGAAATTCTTGCACAATACGTTGAGAAAAAATTGGACTTAATTTTCATTAAAATGGGTTTAAAATCCTATGGAAACAGCAAAAATTGTTTACTGAAATTCACAAAGTCTCACAAAAGTTTCCTTATTTCTTGTCCAAGTTCTCGTTCAGTCTTCTTTGTACCTTTCTCAGTCCCCTATGATCTCCAGGAGCGCTCTCTATCAAGATTGCCGAGACAGGCCAACCTAATTATTATTGATCGAAGTCCTGAAATTGATTATTTATAATCAATCTGTGCCTTTTGTATAGTCTTACTCCGCGTAACCCACCCGATGGGCGGGAAAATGATCGGTGTATTGTTCGGTGACGCTTAGCGGAAGAAGTGTGCAGCCGTGTTGGTTGTAGAAGAGATTTTATTATTCGTATTACTTCAATTCATAAAGTAAGCGATGCTTCTTAATTTTTATCTGTTCCTCTTCCTTATTAGTGGCCTCCAATTATCTTTTCCTAGGGCGAAAAGGAGCGAATTTAGCTCACTCAGCTGATCAGGAAAGAGCCCATCATTTCATTCGTTTCCCGACGTCCCAGAGAGGCACCCTATCAAATTTCGGGGAAAACACGTTTGCGGCAAACAACCTAATTTGTCGACACGTTTGTGGGAAGGTTTACGACACGTTTGCGGGAATAAATATTCACGATCGAGCACGTTTGCGCTAACTACATTACTCACCGTTTTTACAAGTTCTTCGTAATGTTCCACAGTACTGCGTCTAAGTTTCTCCTAATTTTCATTCTTCCTCCAAGGTCGCTGAGTAATTGTTAATTTGTGTGAAGTAAAGCATGATGTCCCGATGTTCTCGGTACTGAGTCCAACAGTTAAGTACCAGAAATTCGACTTTCTTCGCTTGATGTTTTCGAGGTCGGTTCGTACAGCCCTTTTTTTCGATGAAGATTTAATTTTTTTAGATCATTTTTACGAAGATGCCGCCTTGAATGATCCTAAGTTACAAAATATACAAATAGGAATCTGCAGAAGCGTTAAGATCGTTCCAGCATACTTACTTCAAAATGGATCCCAATGAATTTTTCTAAAATTTAATTTTCTAACCATTTAGAACCATTGCGATACTTTCATTTTCTATGAAAATTGTGATTCTAACCTGGTTTTGTGTTTCGATTTTGTTATCAACTATGTATACAATGTGTACAATTAAACAATCTTACACGATAAACTTTGACTATCAGGTAGGTAAGTACTCGTAGATCTCTCTTTTTATTGGAAATCTTTAAAGTGGAGTTTGTGGAAATCGTTGTATTTAGCCATTGGCTTAAGAAAAGATCAGTTAGTTCTCGAATTTGAGATGAAAACTGTATATGGACTATGGGTTACAATACTCAGTTAACTATAATTGCATATGTTTGCAGCTCTCCTGGGCAGATTTGTTTTTCCATGCCTGGTTTGAAACTTTTGAAGCGATCATGGGTGGAGACATGCTCAGTGAATATCCCAACGTAAAACTCGGCCGTGAAAAAGTATACTCAACTCCAGGAATCAAGGAGTGGATTGCCAAACGCCCACAGTCCATCTAGGTACATAAACTCTGGATCCGATACAACCCTTTACATAAAAGTTTACATACATTTCTTCATACACGTTCCTATGAGATACAATAATAAAGTCGTATTTTTTTTTTATGTATGCGAAAAAACTATTACTTTCTATACCTACCTCATAGCCTTCCTATACTTTCCCATACCAACAGTAGGTAACTGCAGGTATGGCCCAGAATTAGTAAAATACCTGCTCACTCGAATAATGGAATTTCATTGAACAACCAAGTTCGTTTCATTGAATTTTTTCTTAAACTTTTGTAAGAATTAGAGTTACCTCCCGCAATGAGGACCTTTTTGAAAGCATCATTTAAAATTAATAACCACCCATTTGTAATTGACCGAGAAATACAAAAATGTTAGTGCTAAGTAATAAACTACTCAACTCCGTTGATATAATTTTAATGGAATCATCTTGAAATGAAATCGAGATCATGAGGAACGAATTTAGCTCACTCAGCTGATCAGGAAAGAGCCCATCATTTTATTCGTTTCTTGATGTCCCAGAGAGGCACCCTATCAAATTTCAAATTCCTAGGGTGAATAGATAGAATTTAGATAAGTCAGCTCAGTCAGATCTGGTTGGATGTTTTTTTAAATGTCCTTTTACACAAACCTTCCCCGTGTCATCCCGATCATTTTACGAAAAACCCCGTTCAAATCCGCCATGAGTTTAAAAGCGTGAAGGTGCTGCGTTAATATCTATTCGTTTATAGAATAGATATTACATCTGCGAAAATCCCGATTAGCCAGGGAAATTGCCTTTTGAAATTCTAGTGTATAGTTTTTTTTAAATGTATTTTTCTCAAATTCCTCTTTTAACGGTGGCGATTTATACTTTCATACCAATACAATCTCATTTTAAATTTTTACGGTATTGGGCTTGCCCGTATTTTAAGAACAAATAAATAAATAGATGATGAAACATCAAAAGAGATTTAGATTTTCGCAACCGCACAGGATACTATTGATAAGATTGCAATGTTAGTTTTAAGGGACCGTCCAGGAGCTAACCCACACAATCCCTGTGAATTAAATCAAAATCGGACTAAACCTGTATAGTATACCTATTGATTGAGGCAGATTCGCAAGCGGCAGACAAGGCAGCAACAGCGGTCGGGAATCTGAGTAGGCTCATGGCAAACGTATAACGTAGGAGGCCCTTCTCCGGACAAATGTAAACAGCTGATGTGGACAGCTGATGGCATTATGGTGTATTGAGCCGTGGTTTGGGCAGAAGCTCTGAAGTTCCAAAAATATCGAAACAGGATGAAGACAATCCAAAGAAGAGGAGCTCTCAGGATATTTGCAGTGCATACAGGACAGTTTCTGGCCCCGCTGCTCAGGTTATTGTGGGAGTGGTTCCAATTGATCTCCATGCTGAAGAGCGAAGTAGGATCTATCTGCGGAAGGGAGAGAACCCAGTGTGTGGTGAATCATTACCTCACCCAGTTCCTCACTGGCCATGGTTACTTCCATTCATTTCTCGCAAAGATAGGAAAGACGGAGGATCAAGGATGCAGCTAATTTCGACAGGGGAATAAAGATGCTCATCACACATTTTTTGTGCGCCCGAAGTGGGGAGGTGCTCTCCGAGTCCTGGAGGAGAGAGTAGGAGAGATTGCACCGGAGACCATCGACAACGAAATGGTAGCCAGGAAGAATAATTGGAACGCGGTGGCAACATATATTTTTGCCGTCCTAAGATCCAAGGAGCAGGATAGATCTTGGTAATAAAGAAGACATAGAGAGATGAGGAGCCAAAATGGCGAAAAAAAGAGTAACTACCCCGAAGTAATACAAAATAAGTAGTTCTGGGGTAGTTCCCTATAAGAAGAGAGGGTTTTTAGTTGATATGCCCAAAAAGGGAGACTCCAGTTCAGTCACTCCTCTTCTTTCATAAAGAATTTTCCCCACTCCACAAAAAAAGAAAAAAAAACTGGTGAAATAACTTACGTCCGGTTTTTTTTAATTCAAGAAATCATAATCGTCTATTATTTAGAAAATCCAAAGGTAATTCGCATTGGTAGGAGTTCGTTAATGTTGAATAAGCAATGGAAATAGGAGTAGTATGAAAAACTTCAAGTACCAAACTAAACAACTCGTAAACGAGTTCCACTATGTCCACTATGTCTTTGATTGGGGATTTCATAACGGTTGTCCTCGAGAGTTGTAAACAAATCCCTGGGCCGCATGGCCGCATCCCGACTTCAACGGTTTACTTCAAAACGGCATTCCAACAAAACAACGGTTTACTTATAGAAATGTTGAAAATAACTGTGGAGAGAAGCCACTACAATGAGTTGTTGTCAAGTCGACTGTTGTCAAGAGGATGAATATGTTTCCTATGGAGTGGAGTAAATGATGCTATTGCTTTACGTTAAGAATGTTGTAACCGGCTTATTAAAATTGTTTATATTCCAATCAACTTAGTTTAGGAATGTAGCCAGGTACGTAAGGAGGGGGAAATCGGTAGCTTGAGATGTAAACATTTATCACATAAATCAAGCGTAAGTTCCATTCCCCAAGCAACGGCTGGGTTGTACGTGAAAAACACTGAAATTGTGACTCAAAATTTGCATCACGGAAATTTTTGGTTGACCCCCCAGAGCAAAGACATATCCATGTCAAAATAACATCGTGACACTCAAAAAACGTAATTTTTTCGTAAGAAGTGCCTACCACTGGTGCATCTATCCTATTCTTAATGAACTGTACTTGGCTGAGAATTTTCATTTTTCCTTTGCCTGCCGAGAAAAAAAGGAGTAAATGAATGATATTTTTTAACAAACAATAATAAACATCTCTGTCGAATAATCAAAACCAAAATACCCATGGAATTATTACAAAGTGTTACAAATACCTGTTCAATAGCGGAGTGACACTATGAAACAATAAAATGTGCATAGAGATTTTTTTCTTTTTCCTTTCAATGCAGAGGCTGTCCTAACGCTGCTGTAGGAATAAGGAAAAGCATAATGCATAACGAAGTGCGCACAGCGCGGATACACCCTCTATTATAATTTATCTTTCATTTACAATACCTAGTCGAACCTCACATTATTACAGAATGACGAATTCATTTTGTTAGAGGGTGAATGGGTAATTTTCAAGGTTATTTTTTATTTGCTCAATAGAAAGATCTTGATGAGAGTTTTCCAATAAGGTCCTATATATTGGGTATCTGACCAGTGATACAGCTCTTGAAATTCATTTGCACGATGACGTCACGGCCCCGCCCGCCTGGGGGGTAACCCTCAGCTCCAGAGCACTACTGCATCACGCGTGATCTTCCTACCCGTTTATTAGCCAAACTAAAAGGTCTTTGGAGCTGAAAATTGGTACTAGTGGGTTTTCAAATGCGCTGAAACCGAATCGGAGGTCAAAACTGTGAAATTCCAACACATGAGGGAAGAAAGGAGAGGAAGATCGGGCTTTTGAGCTCTAATCCACTCATAGTCCAGGAGCCAATACCGAAAATAGGTAGTAATTTAAGGAGAAGGTTTGAGATTAGATTTTGAAAATAAAGTCCATTCCTAGTGAAAAAATCGTTGTATGTCACCTCGGAAGTGGAGGAATACCAAATGGCGGAATCATAAACATGGCTCAATTTGCCCATCTTAAAGTTTTTCTCTAATAATTCCTAAACCATTCATCCTACAGAAATTTTCATGCGTAGCAAAGTTGTAGAGCATAAAAATAAAAAGCTATTTGACCCAAAAACTATGAATTATTTCCCAAAATAAGCGAATTACGAAAATTTAAAATCAGGCTAATTTTGGGTCAGTCCTCTCTTCCCTCCGTCTATACTTTTGTCCTTCAAAATTACCTAGCGGCCTTAATATTTGTCTGATTTAGGTCTGCTAAACTTCATTCGACTCAGGGTTAAATACTATCCAAAGTTTTAGCTGAGACCCTTTCCCATTAAAGTACAAAGTAAAAAGCCGTTTCTACTAACCTATGTGTAAAATGAAATACCTACAATTCATGAATTCTGCTGTAAGTTATTGGGAAAAGGTATCAGCTACAACTTGCTACAACCTTGGAAAGTATTTAATCCTGAATCAAATAGAGTGTGGCGGACCTAAATTTGACTAATACTCGTATTAAGTCCGCTCGGTGATTTTAAAGGGAAAAAGCCTAGATTGGAGGGGGGGGGGGGGGGGTTTATACGACTTACCCCAAATTCCCCGATTTACAATTGCTTGTATTTCGCTTATTTTGGAAGATAACTCGTAGTTTTTGGGTGGAATCGCTTTGAAAAATTTCTGTTGGATTAATGGTTTAGGAATTATGAGAGAAAAGCTTTAAAATGGGGGCGTCGCCATTTTGTATTCCACCAATTTCGTGATGGCAGACAAAGATTTTATCACTCAGAACGGACTAAATTTTCAAAATCTAATCTCAAACTTTCTCCTGAAATTACTGCATGATATACATTTTATTGAAATTTCCCATATAAAAAAATAGTAACGGCCCTGACACTTTTTATAACTTTTTTATGATTTATGTCATCGTATTGACAATCGTACTGATATCATTTCCACTCAACGGTTTAGGCTGTAGATCCATTTTGAATTGAATTAGGTTTTTTTTAGAACATTTTAATGATCTTTACCTACATTTATGTCAAGATAAAAAAGCTATGTGCCACACCTAACTTGGCAAATTTTTTTCTTCCATTACGAGCATTACTAGGATCCGTTAAGGACAAAATCAATGTTCAGGATAAAAGTGGGGTTTATAAATTAAAATGTTCTTGTGGCTTCGAATATTGCGGTCAAATAGGAAGGAAATTCAGGGAAAGAATATACGAGCATCAGGAGGGTTTCAGGGAAAATAAGGGTAAGTCTACATTTGCGAAACATCTTAAGAAATCCAATCATAGTTACAATTTTGATTTGACAGATAGACAGTTTGTGGAATTTCTTCATTTTTGTCCAAAGAGAGGTATGTTGAATGTACTTGAAAAATTCGAAATTATCAAGAGTGATAGATCTGGTAAATGTTTAAATGAGGATATACCTCAATTTATTTCACCACAGATAGGTCCATTTCTATAAAGCTTGGAATTATCCCTTCACACTGTTGAAACCATATTTAGTTATTTTTCCCCCTTTCACTTCATCTAATTAGTTATAATCCCTTGTCACTGTGTTTGCACTTGATTGGTTGTACCCGTCCAGCCCCTTTCCTTTCTCTTGACCATTGGGATTCAATCTCCCTTCACCTGTTACTATAAAAGCTGTGTCCTTTCTAATGTGTATTCAGTTATTGTTTGTTACTGATGATGGCCTAACCGTCGAAATCGATTTAACATTGTAACTCTTCATTTTTCTTGGAAATAGACAACGTTTTTCACTAACTTCCGTTTTTTCCATTTCGAATTGGTAATTGAAATAATAAACCTAAAGCCGAAATAAGGTAGGTTATATTGTACAGATCCTGTAGGTATTGCACAGTATTTTTGGTGATGCCTCTTTATCGTTCAAGTGTTTCTCCATTTAGGCTGATCTAGAAAACGCAAGTCATGATGATCACGGGTCCTCCAGAGCAGAGCTGGCCTGCCGAATGAATCATTCTAATGTGAACGAGGGTGTGGTGGGGGAGTCAAGGACGCTCAAGAGTCGACTCATGTCGACCCCAAGACTTAAAGGAACTCAAACAGTTCTATCCATTTCACGAAGAGGATCGGAGGGAGCTGCATCAAATCAATCCTCAACGACACTGCATAAGCGCGTATTGCCCAATAAAATAAGTACGTATTGTCCAATAATTATTCATTATTTTGGTATAAGGTCATTTGAGGAGTTGAGTCCGAGATGGCACTAAGTTAGAACCCTGAGCGAAAAAGACACTAAAATGTATTTCAAGATATCGATCGAGAGATTTATATTACATTAGAGGATACTTTTGATACCTCAACATAGTTGATATAGAAGTTGATAATTGATATCCACCAAAGTCCCTCCCACGTAGGAAGTCCTTATAAGCTATTTTTCGTGTTTTCATCAGATTTGGATGATATTCTCAGGGAATGTGTGGGCTAGGGTGTAGACAGTCCTCTATCAGTTTCATGGTTCTTGACTCAATACTTCACTCTGCGCATGCGCAAACGTAAATTCTACAAATCATCAATTTCTCACACCCTTGTCGTCCGATCTCGCTCAAATTTGGATGATAGTTGGGGGGTGACGATTTTATCAGCGTCTCATTGATTGCTGTGTTCATGCGCCAATATAAATTTCATGTAACGACGTAAATTTCCACAGTTTTCATCAAATTTTGATAAAATTGTCAGGAAATATATGAGTTAGGTTTCAGATGGTTCCCTATCAGTTTTATTGTTGCCAAATCAATAATCCACTCTGCGCATGCGCAAACGTCAATTCCATTATGCTCCTAAAAATTTCGTTTAAATTTATAGTTGGGAGAAGACGATTTGATTACCCCATATAAATTTCAGCATAATTGTATCATGAATATCGACAGCATGCACTAATATGAAATAATTGTAACGGCTTTAATTTCCACAGTTTTCATCCGATTCTGATGAAATTGTGAGTGAATGCGGGGGTTAGATTGTAGATGGTCCCGTGCCTATTTTATTGTTCTCAACTCATTAGTTCATTCTGCTTATGTGCAAATGTAAAGAACATTTCAATTTTTTTCGTTTCTTAATAATTGACCAATTACGACGATTCACGCTACTTCTTGATTTACTCTTTTCCGACATTGGAAATTTTCAAGATCATTTAAAACTTATGAATGATCCATACATTCATGATACTTGAACGAGGAAGCTATTTGCCACACCCATCCTGCCACTTTTATTTATTTATTTATTTTTTTTTTTTTTCGCTGCATGCCAATTTCTTGAGTTTGTTTTCGCCTTGATAGCATGATTCGTAAGAGTGACTGTCTATCAAATAACAACGTCCAAAGAATGAAAGAGTTTTTATTTCACCCAGTTGATCACAAAGTCTACCTATCAAATACCAACATCCTAGGTTGAATATTTCAAAGCATTTTACTTCGTTGACGCATTTTGTAGCCGTTTTTATTGGCTCCACGATTAATGTGATGCGTATACGATAATGGAATTAGAAATATAAAAATTGTAACCACAAAAATATGCTTCAAAATGTACTTAAACTTCTCCTCTTCTCCTACTCCTACTTCTCCTCCTAAATAAATTTCTCCTACTCCTCAAACAGCATTATTATGTGCTGAAATATTTATAAAACTGCTGATAATGCTAAAAGTCCATAATCAATGTTTAAAAACAGATTTCATTTTGAAAATGGTTGTTTCATATAAAAATTGAAGCACTCAAAGAGCTCAATTCTATAGGTACATAAATATGTACCTACCTAATAGTTCACGTACAGTCAATCGTTGCAAGGGACAGTTTAACTTCCTGATTTCCCATCCCACAAAAATCTATCACCCCTCGTTGGAAAGCTGTGAATTTATTACATATACTCCAAATTACATTGGGCCAATTCCTCCTCCTTATCCTTCCTGAGAAGTCCTAGGTACACGCTTCGTTACGTATGCAAACAGTTGTGACTCTCTCTGGATCAATCAACTACTCTACTGGGTTTGCTTTATAGCTGAATACTCTGTTGTCTCTTTTCACATATGGTTTACCACTAAGTGGTGTAGTAACCAGGAAAGCCATAAGACATAACAGAGTGTAGCGTTGATACTTTGGTCTCATTTGAGTGTTGGTTCATTATTTTCAAGGCTGAATCTTTGTAATCGACTAGAAAAATAAATTTTCACCCCCATCCCCTTCTCCTTATTCGGATTTGTTATTTTACGTTATAATATGCATCAAATTCAATAGATGAATTTAAAAAATGCTACAAAATGTTACACAAACGTTTATTATTTTTGTATTTGGTAACCCTTCTACGCAGAACACTAATCCATAAAGTTAAAGAAATCTATTAAAACACCAGCACTTTATTAGTCCTTCTATATTTAACAAGAGCTGACCTGCCAACGAAAATTTAATGAGGTAAAATAAATCACCTACTTACAAATCAAATGTCCACCTATAGGTGACAGAAGTTATAATAAACTCTTTTTTGTGACGTGAAACTCCATTGGAATTATCAGCTAATAAAATCATCGTATTTCTCAAGGCGGTTTTTACTAAGTTCCATCAATAGCAATTAACTTATATTTTGATGTGTTCTTTTCCTGCCAGTGTTCTAGCTCTTAGGGAGAGCAAACGAATGAACGTGGTGCAATCCCGGTGGTTTCATTCGATTCTTTGAGATGATATCTATAAATTGCCCCCAATAAAACACAACTGTTACCAATAAAGTTTTGGAGTTCTCCATATTTTTAATATTCCACTCCTTCAGCTCTATGTTTTTTTCCTCCTTCTTCTTCTTCTTTGCCGATGACAAAGGCTTATATTACTGAAAGTTATAAATCAAATTGAACCGCTAATCCGTTTGCGAGGAGCAATGCCTTGAGTTTGTATAATGCTCTATAAAGTGGGTTCCTGGATTGATATAAAGAGGGGTCCGGGAGCCACCCCCGGCGAGTTTTCATTTAAAAAGAAGTTGCCTTTGGCACCTCGAATGGCGCTGTTTAATAACTCAACGAACACCCTGTAGCTTCAAAATTCAATTACTCCCAAACCTGGCTGAACCTGGTGATGAAACTATTACGGCAGTTTCATTTAATATCAAACTTGAAAGAAAGAAAAAAAAGTTAAGCTAGACTGGGAAAAGGGAGAGCTTCGACCAATGCTAGCCTCTGATCTTGCAAAACCGTAAAATCTTTTGAAAATTATATTTTCTGGAGCCTTCATTCGAGGGGACTCTCACATATCGTGCTAGATGGTAAACGGTAAACGTGAAATTATTGCTCCAAGTTTTCAACTTAAACCATTTTCAATCGATCCAAAACAATTTTCAACAATTTAGCCCGTTAAAGTTGAATTTCAACGTAACCGGATCACAGGTTACTCCTTTGGATGTAGACAACCTCCAAACGCTCAGCCTCTAGTTCCAAGTAAATGCATATTAGGTATGTATTTAGTACTAAGATCAAGCCGAATACGAAACGTCAATGACAGTTGAAAATTAAATTGAGCAAATAACAATATCCACGTGATGAAATCAAGAAGAAAACTGTTACAATATCTTGTACGAACGCTGTGAGATACTGTAAGAGAAGCACTGAGAAGGTTGGAGACTAGATGATAGCATTCTTTTTTCACTTAATTCACATGAAGTGACCGATTGCGTGTAGACGGTCGTACATGTAATATAATCGTTTGAGAAATATAATCCGGAAGAGTTTGTATGAGGTACCTACCTGGTGTGTGTGGTCGAGGTACCTACCAAAAAAATACTATTTTTGCCAGGAGAGCAGAAGAATCTATTACACATAAGAGCAACTTGTGGTAAAAAGTTGAGTCGGCAATAGAACTGCGAGTTGGGCACCATTCATTGCTGTATAGTTCTCTGTATAGTTAATACAAAGGAATATGATATTGGTGTGCCATATAGCGCAAAAACCCACTATAGACTCATATCGTGAGTAATGATGAGTCACCATCAAACTCTATGACGGGTAAAATTATGGGACTGAAACGAATGGAATACAGTGAGGTTACAGCTAGTGTATACCACTGAAAGTAGAAACAATCTTGTAGGTTATTTATTACCTTACCTCGTAATAATAATAACATAATATTAATAAGGAGATAAACAGCCTGATGAAACAGTAGAACAACCTCTGCTGGCCCATTGGTTTCTAACTTAAGACATTGTTTTCCCTCCCTAATCATACTCCCAAACGCAATACGAATTCGGCAAAGTCAGCAAATTGAGCTAGTATTTCAGCCAATAACTATGAAGTGGGCTTAATCGTGGCCTGTGAGCGCTCTAAAATTGGCTACAAACTCGTTCCAACCCAAAGTCTTTCGAATATGTTACAGCTGCTGATGCTGCTGTCAACATACTATCTTGTAGATAGTAAATAATGGACTTTGCAGAGTGCATAGTGATGGGGTACGATGGCATTGGCATCAATGAACCCTCCTTAACAGGTCTTTTCGTTTCATCATATAACACATTGAGATGGGGATCTATTGGAGAGCAACTGAGATACCCTGAGCAGAGGCCTCCTCAAAGAGGCATCTTGCTTCAAATACATCTCTTGACAACGAGTCAGTGTCACCCAAAAGTGGGAGAATAACATTAGCCTGGGATTCAACCAGCAACACCAACCTGCTCCTACCAAGAGATTATCATTTTTGTAGCAAAGAGAGCTGCTCGTATTACGCCGTCGAAACTCGTTGCCATTATTCTCACTGGAGAAGCGATTCGGCATTCAGAGCCTTGAATATACACTCTGATATACTCCATTCCCACCATTATAGAACCATTCCGACAGAGAAAATCTGGAGTGCAACCTCGCAGGACTAATATTTTTAATTCTAATGTTGGGATGTTTTCCTTACTCACAGGCCTAAGTTAACTCGTAATGCCCGGCAAAGAACAGCGAAGGAAGAATGGGGAAGAGTTCAGATTTCTCCCGTATGTCAGTCAAATCATATCGTTTCTGTATTTCGGTCCCTGCACTACTAAAGGTCTGTTGAGATTTCAGTCTTTGAATGGCAGGTCTACAGTTGTTCCAGTACTCAGTCCCATTCCTTCCCACTCTCTCTTTCAACCGAAGAGTAGATGCCTCTCTACGGAGGTGGAGAGGTTCAACATTACTCCGCAGTTGCATTGCCACAATGGGGGGAGAATGTGGACCCCCAGTAATATCCCTTAGAGCTTGGTTTTGAACCGTTTCCAATTCTTGGAGACAGGTAGCAGGTGATGTAATAGTAAGTTCATTAGCATATTCCATGGCAGATGCGATAGACGAGCTAAACGACCACACTTGTCGCCACATGATCTGCATAGACATTCATGTGAATCTTCTTTTAATCCACCATATCGGAACATTCAAAATTAGCACCGAGCTCAGCTACGCCTATCGTCAAAGCACATGATTCTTTTATATATAAAGTGTCATTTGACTAAGATTGTACAAAATCTAGTATGCACTGCAATAAACGAGCAAATTCTTCATGTTTTCAACCCTTGGATTTCACCCGAACATTTTCACCGGCACGCGACCAATGTTCAGGAAACTCTAAAACGAAAAATACTGGTTTGAGGGAACATTTAATTTCTTTAATAAGAATACGGGAAATACAAAGTCATCATCGAGCTCGTATATTGGAAGGGGTTTCGCTCTAACAGTAAGAGTTTTTTATTTTCGTACTTGAAGACCTACCACAGAATTTCCTCAAAATATAATTTGTGTTCCACCACAGAGGATCGCGAATTAGCATTATCTCACTAATGATTTGAAAAGTAGCTTCAGTATCTGGATAATACTCCTTTTGTGGAACGAGGCCTCCTTGGCTCGAAGAGTAAATATGTTTTCTATAAGTAATTATGTAGGTACCTACTTCAGAATAAGCCTTAAGATTCGAGTTGATAAAATATTAAAATTTATCGTGTTATGTATTTCAGAATGCCGACCTACAAGCTCACGTATTTTGATCTCAAAGGACTGGGCGATCCTATCCGCATGATTTTAACATACTTGGGCGAAGAGTTTGAAGACAACCGTGTCGCGATGGCTGACTGGCCGGCAACTAAAAGCAGTATGTACACAACTATTCAATCTACACAATAATTTATATAACTTATTAAAATAATTTATATACCTTCATCTTGTCTCAAAATACATGAACTTTAAATATTTAGTAAAGTGTGTTCTATTGGGGTTCTATTGAATTTGAACGGCATAGGTACCTATGATTGAATTAAATTCCCTAATTATTCTTGCATATGCTAAACATACTTTATTGACATTTTATGTCTTTGCTATGGCACATAAACTAAAAACACGTCACGGAAAATTGCTCACGAAAATATTTTGGTGATTTCCACTCACAACCGAGTCGTTGTTAGGGAAATGGTACCTACTTCGTCGTTTTTCATCCCACAAAATTCGTTGACCATTCGTTCGAAAGCTCTCGATTTATCCAACCATATTATGTTAACTACCGTGAAGTGCGTGGCCAACAAGCTGAGTTATGAGCAAGGTTATTTGAATAATATTGTGTACACTCAGGTGATCATTCTCAATAATTGATATTGTGAACATGATTGTTAATTTCTGATGATTTCATTGAGCTGGTGTTTCGATGATTTGATTCATAGCAGGTGATCCTAATATTGTGAGAACGGTTTGATTTGTGAAGCGGTGGCTAAATCATTTTAATAGGTAATTTCTATGCTTTACACTCTAGGAAGCTGTAATTTCGTATGTAGCCTCTTTAGGACATTTACTTGACGATGCCCAGGGTCCGGATCAGATGAGTGGCTCTTAAAGCTAATTTCTATGTTTCACACTCTAGGAAGCTGTTATTTCGTATGTAGTCTCGTTAGCACATTTACGTGACGATGCCCAGGGTCCGGATCAGCTGAGTGGCTCTTAGAGCTTGCATACGAGTCTGCAACACATACTTGTCTTCAACTAAACACATAAAATGTCCCAATGTGTTCCAGACTCGTATGCAAGCGTTTCTTTAGTTTGAGCCTCCATATCGACACTTTATACTAAACACATTGGCGCATTGAAATCCTGGGTATTTCATAGGTCGATTAAAAGGTTTATAATCGAACATAATACACTATAAACTACAAAATTCTCATTTGCATCAGTTGATGCAGATTTCAAATGTTTCCTTAGCTGAAGAATAATATTTACTCAGATAGTTAGACCTAGGCAGTAAACCTACATTAAATCAATAAAATATTATGAACGTCGTGGCGACAAAAATGAAAATCTGAAATGAATTTATTTGCCCTCTAATACTCTACCGAATTTGGTAGACGAACTGTGGAGACCTACGTTTACAGTCTATTTTTGCGATGGGCTAGGAAGGTATTTTTAACTTGAAAATAAGCAAGAAGACCTTTCCGAACACACAGCTGGAAGGAATCATTCTGATGAATAGTCGTGTTACAAGTAGGGACTTACCTAGGTTTATTCCTGGTCATTGAGCACGAAAATTGGTAACTATATTTACGAAAACAAATTTTTCTAAATAATAAACTGCAATACAAACCAATTGTTTGGATTTCAACAATTTTCGCAGTCTTTATCAGTTTTTAATACATTTTCATGAAATGTATACAAATTTTTCACAAAACTCTGTGCACACTTTTGTAAAGTTTTATGTAGCAGTTCATTAACTTTTTCCAAGTTGTATTCTGCTACCAAAAAAATTATCAATATTCAATCGTTTTTTCTCTTTCAGTGGTTCATGTCCTTAATACATATTTGGACATTATGGAATTATACAATAAATTGCATGATGCAATTATACAATAAATTGCATAATGCAATTATACAATAAATTGCATAATGCAATTATACAATAAATTGCATAATGCAATTATACAATAAATTGCATAATGCAATTATACAATAAATTGCATAATGCAATTATACAATAAATTGCATAATGCAATTATACAATAAATTGCATAATGCAATTATACAATAAATTGCATAATGCAATTATACAATAAATTGCATAATGCAATTATACAATAAATTGCATAATGCAATTATACAATAAATTGCATAATGCAATTATACAATAAATTGCATAATGCAATTATACAATAAATTGCATAATGCAATTATACAATAAATTGCATAATGCAATTATACAATAAATTGCATAATGCAATTATACAATAAATTGCATAATGCAATTATACAATAAATTGCATAATGCAATTATACAATAAATTGCATAATGCAATTATACAATAAATTGCATAATGCAATTATACAATAAATTGCATAATGCAATTATGCAAATATTGCAATTATGGTGCTCGAAAAGTGCAGTTCTATAAACTCAAATTTTTGGAAATGATTGATAATTGGAATAACAAATTGATTTTTGCTATTTATTTATTTTCATTATAATCATTATTTATTTTTTATCTCAATTTTTTGGAGGATGAAGTCTTGAATTTTTAAATAGTTTCATAGCTGCGCCACTGCCAAATTTTATCCCAGGAGGAAATTGTTCAGTGCGATGGATGTGGATCTCGTGTATCTATTCAAGAATTGCTGCAATGAAGATAGAATCAGTGCACAGCTCCATACAACTCTGAGCAAAATGGCACAGTTGTACGACTCAACAAATTTTTGATGAGCGTTTCCTGCTGTTTTGGTAATTTCGCAAATCTTGGTAGTGAATTTTGGGGTGAACGTCTGTTAACAGTTCTGTTAACTGCCCTGTAAAGTGAGGTCACTCCTGCTGGGCTTTGGTTGGATACCTATGCGAAAAATTATGGTCACTCCTACGCTCCAAAACATTAACGTAAAAAGATGGTCTAACGACCTACCCCCATTATTATGATTGGCCAAGCTCTCAATGGATACATGGAGGGATTCTGTGGCACAAAGGTTGTTTTAGGTCGGAATGTCAAATTTGATGAGTCCAAATTATGTTCAGATAACGAATGATATACAACAACCGGACGTTTGGACGAGCTCCTGAAAAATTTTCAGCTTGATTCCCCATAAATAAAACATCTTTGTTCGGCACTTCATACCGATGGTCCATCTCTAGGGACTGGATCAGTTTTCTGATTATGAAACTAACATTTCGGACGCTTTTTCTGTAGACGATATCCTTGACACTGCTCCACAATTTTATGAAGAAGCTGTTATTTCCAGAAAAAAGATTGTCAATCGTCATAAAATCAAGAAACCGGGATTGGTTACCATGGGATTCCTTCAGAGGAAGTAGTTTGCAGAAGAAATCTACGCTTCGATGACATGATTGGTTACCGTTTGAACTTTCCTCTCCCCGAAGGAGAGCTAAATTCTTGTTTATTTGGTGTGACATGTGATTTTACATGGTTTTGCTTCTTAGTTGAATGCTCTTCCACTAGTTGGTTCCTTCAATGCTGACTATTCCATTGACATTAAAAGTCGTCGTGGCTTTGCGGTCCATACAGTATTAAAATCATTGGAAACTGCGTTATCTGGAGGTCACAGAAACAACTGCTGTTTGCCACCTATACATGTATTGCGGAGCACATTTATCTAACGACAGCAGAAGCAGCTACAGAGTGTTCGTTCCTCATCCAACTTCTGGGGCCACTTATAACACAAACTGTGGCATCTGTGACAATCCACATAAGAAAATCAGTCAGCACTCCAAAAAAGAATCGCTCCAAGCAACTTGACTTTTTTTTGCCCTTAACCGTACTTTACTGTTGACCGTTCAATGATGATCTGTAGACTCCGTTCAATAACTATCTACCTAGATCAGTGATCTGCACAGAGAGCTGGTATATAATACGAATATAGACTAAACCTTAGCGTACCTAAAATCTCGATTTTAATTTGTATTAATTTGTATTAATAGACAGTTTTATACTCGATTAAACTATACATGTATTAGATCGCTCCATCGTACTACCTATCACATATTAATACGAGTATAACGGATCATTTATCTTCAGCTATCAAATATGGCAAACTTCCCATTCTGGACGTCGATGGGAAACGAATGTATCAGGCTCAAGCAATATTGCGTTATCTCGCTAAAAAGGCAAAACTTGCCGGCGACAACGATTGGGAAGCCTATGAAATTGACTCCGTCGTAGGGACGATCTCAGACTTCATCTCAAGTGAGTAATTGGCCTTCATAATCACTAAAAAGACTTCATAATCAAGTGAGTAGAAAAAAGCATATACAATCTTTGAGAGAAACTAATTTGAACGAGAAAATTATGACCAAATAATTTAGGAAATCAAACCTACGACATTAATTGCTATATCTCTCCCAGTAGTTTGCATATTTGTGGAGCGATGATGAATGGCATAGGAAACTTCCTCCAAGAAGCATTTAATGTTTATTGTGATAGGCATTTTAATTTACAGCTTACGTCGGAATTTGGGGAATAACAGATCCAAAAGAGAAAGAAGAATTCATCAAAAAAGTTAAACAAGAATCAGTTCCTTATTATATGAAAGAATACAATGAAATCACTGGGAAGAACAATGGATATTTGGCAAATGGAAAGGTAAATAGAGACACTCATACAAATTTAATATTTTTTATTAAGAGCTCTGGAACCATTAGAATTAAAATATTGCTTAAACCAGTTAAGAAGTATATTAATGGATTTCCACGGGAAAATAACATTACGCCTATACAAATTTTGACATGTGTGAAGTTGGCGGTAGATTTCCAGCGGTAGATCCGAACGCGGTAAAGCCCGACCGCCTAGGTACCCAACTATGGGGTCCCAACTTCGTTCGCAGACTTATCCATTTCTCTGGTCAGGACGGTTCACTGGTACGTAGGTACCATTATTGGAGACCTTAGGAAGAAGTAGTATGCTGAGTTTTAAGAAATTAGAAGAATCCGCTTTTGAGTAAATATTCATTATGTGAAAAAAGGGATGATTTTGTTTATTAATTCAAGAAAGGTGACTAATATCGCCTGAATAGTGCACTGTAAGTCGAGCCCACAGTTGGGTAGGCGGTCAGCCTTTAGTACGCTCGGATCTACCGCTGGAAATTAAATACATTAAATAAATACACATTACATAGATACACAATACATTACATTAAATACATTTTGAGAAAGTGAAGTCCAGCCTCGCATTTGAAGCGGACATTCGGCTAAACAGTTCTAATTAAACCTGTCAAATCAGTGAAGTCAAAATAATGGAAATAATATCATGTTAGAATATAACTTGGTACCTATCTAAGAAAACACAAACTTGGACGTTACACGTATCTTATTACCACCTACCAAAGCACCTACGTATGAGTATTGCTTTGGTTTATTTTCTATAATGAACCTGTGTAATCGACAACATTTCAAGGCACGTTGACACGTAGTTTACGAAAAATTTAGTAGGTACCAAACACACACAAATCCGCCCGTCAGCCATATTTTTTTCCAAAGCTGCTGGACCAACGTTTATGAAATTTTGCTTGAAAATAGAGCATCTGCCGGGGGTATGCCCATAATCTCGGCATTGCTTTCAATCAACCTCAAGAGGTAAAATTTAAGAGTTGGTACCTATATTTAAAAATATCGAGATCTCTAAAATTATCATAAATAAAGGATAATTCCCCGTTCGATTGAGATAGAACTCAACTCAATAAATCGACCGAGCCCACCCGGAACGTTGTACGTCTGACCGTTAGCTCTCCAAAAGTTCAAGTGTTGGATGGGGGAATATTGTCTACACGAATATGAATTTCTGAGCAATTTGGCATGCAAGAATAGGCTGAAATTCTGCAAATTATGCTCTCTGTCGGATGTATTTGGTTTTCTAGAGAGTAAAGTCTGTCAAGACAGGTGTAAAGCCTGACGTGTATGTTGGCCAGTGATCTGCGTTTATCATATTCTGGCTCTTTTATTGAGAACCTTCATAATGATCAAAAGTGTTGCTGGGCTACGTTTGACCACAAATCCTCTTTCCCAACGAATGGCAGTGATCTACTGGTTTTTAAATCCTTAACCCTCGGGGAAAGTGCTCCTGTCTTGGTCTTGTAGATATATTATTTATATGCAGTATACGCATTACACGTTTAGGAATCAAGTAAACAGTAATGTTGAAACCAAAAATATTGTGACAGTGAAGCCATAGTGTGTGTCTGAGCATCTTGCTAGCAATGACGCTTGTTAAGGTTCAGAGTCTTATTTTATCATGCATATGGTACTTACTGGGAGGAGAAATGGTTGAATTACAAAAGAAAAACCAGTCATACAGCATTTCGCATACCAAAATGAATTTTCAAAATTTTTCGTTTTAGATTTATCTTGATTTGTTATAGAATTTGAGCAAAATAAATACTTTACAATAATTCCTTTGCTATTTTTTCAGTTTTGATTTTAACTACACTTCGATAAAATTAAAGTATAAATTTCAGTATTAGGTCGTTCTAAAATTTGTATAGTTCTTGTTTAAATTATTTTCATATTTTGCTAACAAGTATGAATAAAACAATTTTTAGCTATTGTCAGTGAATTTTTAGCAAATTAGATGAATTTTGGGCAGTTAATCTGTTCAAAAAGGAACATATATTTTCTTTTGGCGCATGTACGAAATTTTTATTAATACCTCAAAACGAATTTCCATGAAGAAAATTTCGCAAAAGATTCATTTATATTATTTTGGAGTCATCGCAATAGCTTCATTTTCTTCGTAAATTCGCTAATACCAGATTGATGAGAAGTATCAAAGATGTAACTAACTGGAATGGACTTACTTGCTAATGATGTACGTATTCAGCTTTCCAGGGTGATAGTATTGGGCAGCGGGGAAACTTGCTTAGGGACAGGTTTTGTAAGGGTGTACATAGGCCGTGTGGTTTAATCTAGATAAGAGTGGAACCTCACTCATCTCCAGATGGGTTTAGTTTCCAAGTCTATAACCAAGGAAGTAGGTACCGTAAGTAAGAGGATTATTAACCCCCTCCTGGTTTCTCTCCTTCACCCAAGCTGTAATTTGCCTTTCTCGGTATACTTGGTGCCAAACACGAAAACACGAGAATATTGAATCCATTATATGTAGGGTTATATAACCTATTGGTAAACTTGATTGTTAGACTGTAAGTGCCGTTTGTTGTCGGCTTTTAGGGTTGTGCATGTGAGTTTTAGTGATCTGCACAAAGCATTAGCAATGGCCCATAAATTTAAAAAATATATTTTCCAAAATTTCCTCCATTAAAATCTGTTTTTAGGCATTAGGATAAGATTCCTACATTTTAATACTTCCCATGCGTATAAAAATACGATACCTTTGTCATTCCGAACGAAATCTCTCTTTAGAATCAGGTTGGAAAAGATCCGTACTTTTCCTGAAAATGTTTCATTCCAAAAAAAAAAGAGTAAGTATTTTGGCCAAATTTCTCCAATAAAAAAAAAATATATATATATATATATATATATATAAAACCTTTTAAAAAACCCTGAAAACAGCTTGAAATCGTTATACTGAAGGTCAATTTAGAACCATTGCGATACTTTCATTTTCTTTGAAAATTTTGATTCTAACCTGGTTTTGTGTTTCAATTTCGTTATTAACTATGTAGGTATAGTTCAACACTGCACACGATAAATTTTGACTATCAGGTAGGTATTCATAGATCTCTCTTTTTATTGGAAATCTTTAAAGTTGAGTTTGCGTAAATCGTTGTATTTAGTCATTGGCTTTAGAAAAGATCAGTTAGTTCTCAAATTTGAGATGAAAACTGTATATGGACTATGGGTTACAATCTTACAATACTTAGTTAACTATAATTGCATATGTTTTTAGCTCTCCTGGGCAGATTTGTTCTTCCATGCCTGGTTTGAAACTTTTGAAGCGCTCATGGGTGGAGACATTCTCAGCGAATATCCCAACGTAAAACTCGGCCGTGAAAAAGTATACTCAACTCCAGGAATCAAGGACTGGATTGCCAAACGCCCACAGTCCATCTAAGTACCTAAACTCTGGATCCGATACAACCCTTTACATAAAAGTATTACATTTTTTACAAATACGAAAATAAATGTTTTAAATGTTAAATGTTTTACATGTCCATACCTTCACTCATGTTTCATTTACTGGAATTCTTCCATAAAATCGTTTAGTTTATATACATTTCTTCATACGCGTTCCTATGAGATACAATAATAAAGTCGTATTTCTTTTCTATGTATGCGAAAAAACTATTACTTCCTATACCTACCTCATTGCCTTCCTATACTTTCCCATACTTACAGTAGGTAAGTGGCCCAGAATTAGTAAAATACCTGCTCACTCGAATAATGGAATTACATTGAACAACCAAGTTCGTTTCATTAAATTTTTTCTTAAACTTTTGTAAGAATTAAAGTTACCTACCGCAATGAGGACCTTTTTGAAAGCATCATTTTAAATTAATAACCACCCATTTGTAATTGACCGAGAAATACAAAAATGTTAGTGCTAAGTAATAAACTACTTAACTCCGTTGATATAATTTTAATGGAATCCTCTTGAAATGAAATCGATATCATCAGGAACGAATTTAGCTCACTCAGCTGATCAGGAAAGAGCCCATCATTTTATTCGTTTCTTGATGTCCCAGAGAGGCACCCTATCAAATTTCAAATTCCTAGGGTGAATAGATAGAATTTATACCATTATAATCTCATTTTCAATTTTTACGGTATTGGGCTTGCCCGTATTTTAACAACAAATAAATAAATAGATGAGAGATTTAGATTTTCACAACCGCACAGGCTACTATTGATACGATTGCAAGGGGGTTTTAAGGGGTTTTAAGGGACCCTCCAGGAGCTAATCCACACAATCCCTGTGAATTTAATCAAAATCGGACTAAACCTGTATGGTATACGTATTGAGTGTGGCAGATTCGCAAGTGGCAGACAAGGCAGCAACAGTGGTCGGGAATCTGAGTAGGCTCATGGCAAACTTAGGAGGCCCTTCTCCGGACAAACGTAAACAGCTGATGTGGACAGCTGATGGCATTATGGTGTATTGAACCGTGGTTTGGGCAGAAGCTCTGAAGTTCCAAAAATATCTAAACAGGATGGAGACAATCCAAAGAAGAGGAGCTCTCAGGATATGCAGTGCATACAAGACAGTTTCTGGCCCCGCTGCTCAGGTTATTGTGGGAGTGGTTCCAATTGATCTCCACGCTGAAGAGCGAAGTAGGATCTATCTGCGGAAGGGAGAGAACCCAGTGTGGAACATCAAGAAAAAGGAATGAGAAGAAACACTGAGAAAATGGCAGGCTAGATGCGAGGATGATACCCGAGGCCTCTGGACAAACAGGTTGATTCCCAACCTGGACTTCTGGGTGAATAATAGGAAGCCCGGTGAGGTGAATCATTACCTCACCCAGTTCCTCACTGGCCACGGTTACTTCCATTCATTCCTCGCAAAGATAGAAAAGACGGAGGATCAAGGATGCAGCTAATTTCGACATGGGAATAAAGATGCTCATCACACATTTTTTGTGCGCCCAAAGTGGGGAGGTGCTCTCCGAGTCCTGGAGGAGAGAGTAGGAGAGATTGCACCGGAGACCATCGTCAACGAAATGGTAGCCAGGAAGAATAATTGGAACGCGGTGGCAACATATATTTTTGCCGTCCTAAGATCCAAGGAGCAGGATAGATCTTGGTAATAAAGAAGACATAGAGAGATGAGGAGCCAAAATGGCCAAAAAAAGAGGAACTACCCCTAAGTAATACAAAATAAGTAGTTCCGGGTAGTTCTCTATAAGAAGAGAGGGTTTTTAGTTGATATGCCCAAAAAGGGAGACTCCAACACTGTTGAGGAGTTCAGTCTCTCCTCTTCGTTCATGAAGAATTTTCCCCACTCCACAAAAAAAAAAAACTCGTGAAAAAACTTACGTCCGGTTTTTTTAAATTTAAGAAATCATAATCGTCTATTATTTAGAAAATTCAAAGGTAATTAGCATTGGAAGGAGTTCGTTAATGTGGAATAAGCAAAGAAATAGAAATATCATGAAAAATAATATCGTGACACACATAAAACGTAATTATTTCCTAAGAAGTGCCTACCACTGGTGCGTCTATCCTATGCTTAATGAACTGTACTTGGCTGAGAATTTTCATTTTTCCTTTGCCAGCCGAGAAAAAAAGGAATAAATGAATGATATTTTTTAACAAACAATAATTAACCTCTCCGTCGAATAATCAAAACCAAAATACCCATGGAATTATTACAAAGTGTTACAAATACCTGTTCAATAGCCGAGTGACACTATGAAACAATAAAATGTGCATAGAGATTTTTTTTTCCTTTCAATGCAGAGGCTGTCCCAAAGCTGCTGTAGGAATGAGGAAAAGCATAATGCATAACGATGTGCGCACAGCGCGGATACACCCTCTATTATAATTTCTCTTTCATTTACAATACCTAGTCGAACCTCACATTATTACAGAATGACGAATTCATTTTGTTAAAGGGTGAATGGGTAATTTTCGAGGTTATTTTTTATTTGCTCAATAGAAAGATCTTGATGAGAGTTTTCCAAAAAGGTGCTATATGTTGGGTACCTGACCAGTAATACAGCTCTTGAAATTCATTTGCACGATGGCCTCACGGCCCCCGCCCGCCTGGGGGGGAACCCTCAACTCCAGAGCACTACTACATCACGCGTGATCTTCCTACCCGTTTATTAGCCAAACTAAAAGGTCTTTAGAGCTGAAAATTGGTACTAGTCGGTTTTCAAATGCGCTGAAACCGAATCTGAGGTCAAAACTGCGAAATTCCAACACATGAAAGTTCCCCATTGAATTTATAAAAGAACGAATACAAATTGTAAAAAGACAAATTCAATTGGAAAAAAGACGAATTCAATTTGTAAAAGCAATTTATGTATATTCCTATAAACTATTCTCACATTTACATTATTCGTTCCTTGAAAAATTGTATGACATACCTATTGAATGGCAGGTTATGAGCAAGGCAGGCGGTTGTGTACCCCTTTTAAAAAATTAATACGTTTGAGAGGAATTATCGTAAGGTACAGTTTATGGACAATGTTTAAAAGAATCGTGTCAGAACCATACGTTCGGCTTATCAATATTGAATGAATGAGAGATTAAACCGATTATGAACATTAATTAGTGCTTCATGACAAAAACAAATTAATACGTGTGGACGTGACGTTCTCGAACAATCAAGTCGAGTCACGAGACTCTTGACCCCGACTTGCTCTTTAGTTCGACTACCCACTGCGTGGCATTCACAGCGCTCCAGTCACCATGAGATTTTACAGAGATCAGTTTTGCTTAGATTGGTGGTCTGGATGCTCGCTACGCTCGCATCTCAAAAATACGAAACATCAAGTAGTCAATCCCGTAGTAAACATTTAGATTAGTTGTCAGGGTCTAGGGTCTCGTGACTCAAATTGATTGTTCGCGAACGTCTCGTTAGCGTGTGGTTATGACGCGTATTACTGACGGTTGTTCTCAGAAGCAAGCTATTCGAAGACAACGGGTAGGAATTAACTTTTGTTTAGGGCCTTCCTGAGTCGAAAAATTAGTTGATCTAAAAGTTTTACGTTTTGGTACTATTACATTCTCCGTTTTTGTACAGATCAACGTGATATGCAACACTATGGGATTCTGGAAACCAAAGGGATCCAAAATCCAAAAAATAAGTGACGGTCCACTGAGCGCTATATGCCTAATCCTACTTAAAATCAGGCTAAAATTTAAAATGACTGCAATTAACACTAACCTGAACCTCTGAAACCTCTTCAGTTCCTTCTTCTTCTATTTCTTTACATTTTTTATCCACAAGCTGATCGAAAGCAAAGGGTAGAACAGAACTGGACATCATCACCGCGCCACAGTGTGAGCTGTGACGAGATCGGAGACCCAAGTTCGGTGACAACTTCTCCCGCCGTTTTCTCAAGACTGTTTTCGCTTAGTTACGTTAGGAAGATTTTCATCGGATGATTCCACTTAACGAGTTGATTATTTTTTTCGTCTTTAGAAGAACAGTTGCTGAACAGATTGAAAATTTTCAACCACAAAATCCGTTGTTTTATAACCTCAAAACAATTGAGAGCAAATTCAAAAAATATAGCGTGGGATTTTTCGTTACATAAATTAAGTTACTGAGCAGAAAGGGTAAAAAAAAGACAAATTAAAGAGTATATGTGACTGTACAGAATTTAAAAAAATCATGAGTTTAGCTCCAGTGGTTGTAGAAGAAAGGTACCTCGACTATCATACAAAATTGCATTGACTTCTAGGCCCTTAAGGTTAACCAACTTTTTTGTCAAACCCTTGAGTGAAACATTTTTAAAAATCCAAAATTTTCACATTGTGCATTTTTTTTTTTTTTTTTTCGAAAAGTACTAGGTGTAAATTTTTGGGCTGTAAGCTTAAACGTTGCATCAGAAGCCCAGCATTCTCACAAACGTTCCAACGATTTTACTTTTTCTTTGGTATGTAGTTTATTCAATTAAATCTAGATTTTTTTGAAGAATAACTCTATGACAAACTATGAGTTTGGGGTCGGCCTCCAAGAAATTTTTCACGATGAATCAAACCATGACGTTCGCATATTTAAAACCTAGTTTTACTGTTCAAAACCAAAAATCGAGCATAACACAATGAACTAAAACTTGTTAGTTTAACTGTAAAACTCCGTTTTAACGGAGTCGGGGATCGGCAGGTGTTATCGACTCAGCATGAAAAATTACATCGAGACTGACTCCGTTCCATCTGAGGTGCTGCTGACGGCCTATCATGGTTTGTTCGTCTCGGTGATGACATATGGACTGATTGTATGGGGTGCCTTTGCTGGGGTGAATCGAATCTTTCGTCTACAGAAACGGGCAGTAAGAATAGTAGCAGGTGTTCACCACCAAACGCATGCCAAGCCCTTGATCGAAGCCTATGAGCTACTTACGATATATTCATGTTATATACTCATGACCTTAAAACAAACTCATGGGGAAAAGAGCTGTCTTCCGAGAAGGGGTGATGTTCACAACCACGGTACTCGCCAAAGAATGAACTTGGACATCCCGCGCCTAAGATTGGCGGCATCGCAGAGGAGACACAAGTACCTAGGCATCAAATTCTCCAATCATATCCCCCAAAACGTTCAAAACCTGCATCCTCGGGCCTTCTCTACAGTCGTGAAGAAGCAGCTCCTTGCTTCTTTGCTCCTTGCCTCTTTATGGCCTTCACGAATTTTTCGAACTCAGCTTTGCCACACATTAGATATATACATATAATATATGTATATATCTAATTTCATACAACATACTATGTTGTTGGTGATATGAAAAAAGGACGAATTCCACGTTTTTCGGAAAACGACTTTTTTTTCACCAAAGATCATGTTTCGGCAAAGTCCTAGCGATTGTATTTTCAAGGTAAACCAAACTTGGCCGCCCAAGACCAAGTTTGGTTTACCTTGAAAATACAATCGCTAGGACTTTGCCGAAACATGATCTTTGGTGAAAAAAAGTCATTTTCCGAAAAACGTGGAATTCGCCCTTTTCTCATATCACCAACGATGTTTCCACATTTTATCTCCTTCTTGATATTAGTTTAATAATTTATTGTTCTATCTATCTTATTTTTAATGTGTATGTTTTGTTTATTATGTTGACTATTTGCTATGTACAGTAATATTGTATGACGGCAATAAATTCTGATTTGATTTGATTTGACTACAAACTCATTTTTTGTCATGGGGTCACGTTTCAAGAAAACCATAGATTTCATTGGGAAAAAAGAAGGAATAAACCCGTTTTTTAACACACTTTCTACTCCCATAATTAACAAAGTAAAAGTAAATCCACGATATCATTGGAAAACTAGGTTCCTCCTGCAACTTTTGAGCCAACATCACAAAATTTTACTTCTAAAACTTTCGACTTTTCGGGTTTTTACAAATTTTTCACTCGCGGCTTATTTCTCAACCGTCCACTTATTATTATTGTTATTTTATTTCATTTATTTATTTTGTTTTTAATTGAAAAAGCATCAGGAAGATAGCAAATTCCAATATAGCTCTTTCCAAACATAGGTAGGTACCGTAAAATAACGGTAATAGGTAGGCACCTAATCTTATTTGAGTTTTGACTGAAAATTAAAGGTGTTATGACAATTTTAGTGAGACAAGATCAAAAACACGAGAAAAAATCAGTGCAGTGAAAAAAGTGGTCTTTAGAGTGAATTAAAAAATCGGTCGGGAGCGAACCTCTGTTTGTTATCTCCGCTGCCTATCAAGTAAGCGACACTCTTATCTGCCTAAACAAGCCGCAGGTTGGTAAACTCTTTCGTAATTCCGATCGTTTTAGGTTGGTCCAGAAACAATCTTGTAGCACTTTACAACCCAAATTACTTGTATCTGATGAGTGGGGGTGCAAGAGGAGGGGTGAAACCCCTCCTCCGGTGCCTTCACCAAACACTACACCGCCAGGCAAAAATTCACAATCTACTAAGGAATTGTAAGAAAGGAGGATACAAAATCGTTTCCGTACTGGGGATAAAAGCCTTTCTTTATTTTTGAGGAAGGCTTACAAAATGAAATAGAAAAAATGCATCCCATGGTGATCGGTCAATCGTCAAAAATTGACCCTCATGCTTTGACTCATAACAAACGTGTTTTGTGTCGAAGGCAATCGGTTTTAAGTCTTACTGACAACAGCCACAGTTGCCAATAAATTGTTGAATCAACACGTTTTGCCGATAATAATTATCCAGCTTACATCCCATACTCGATGATTTACAAAACAAGTGTAAAAAGGAATGTTGACCCGTCACTAGATGATGCTCAAATTCTGAGTGTCATGGTCTCTTCAGCTCCTGTCAAAAGAATGCCGGTTATCGAAGATAGTATGTAGCTACTGGTGATGGCTCTATAGCTCAGCAAAAACTAACAACTTGTTTTATGTCGTTCGACTCTCAATCTCTCCCAGAGTACATGTCGATATACGGGCACAGATGCCCGGGTTGACGTTTATGTTCCCCCTGTTCGACGCTGCTCACTCTGCCATCGACTAGGTCACTTAGGTACATTTCCTTTGTAGAAACGGGGTGCGCTGCCTATACTGTGGAGAAACTCAAACATCTGATTCTTGTCCAAGATTGAAAAACAATTCGGAATTTCGCTTCGATTGCCATATAACAGATCAGAAGTGCCCACTCACTTGAAACGCCAAAAAATAAGAATAGAATAAAAAATCATGACATCAAACAATATAACGTAGGCACAGGATCAGCAATCATCGCAATCTTATTTTGAACCCTCATCTCAGATCCTTTCCACGGTTTCTCTCAGGAAAACGCTCTATCTACCTGGACCTAAGAAGTTCATAATCAAAATAAAGATTTAACAATGGAAGTTGATTCCTCTCAAATACAACTACTTTTACAAGATATATTGGACCTGCTTACAAAATCTGATCAATCTGTAACTAAAACCTCTGATATTGTCAGTGCCATATCACAACTATTCTTCAGTGGAGCCACGTACTCCTCAACGCCATTGAACCCCGTGACTGACAATAAGAAGATCAAAATTTTTTCAATGGAACGCACGCTCTTCGGTGAATAATAAACCAAATTTGGAGCAGTAGGTATTTAGTTTCCAACCCTGTCTCAGCTTTGGCGGTCTCCAAAACTTGGTTCCGTCAGACCAATAATTGTTGGTTCATTATTTTTAATAATGAACCTTTGTACTCGACCAAGATAATTTTTTTAACCCCCCCACCCCCCCCCCTCCTCTAAAAAAAAATTCGTTGGTTTACGTTTCAAGATTCGTAAAATCCAATAAAAAACGCTGCAAATTCGTTATTTGTCATGAGGTCACTTGTCAAGAAAACCATAGATTTCATTGGGAAAAAAAGGAGTAAACCCGTTTTTACTGTGTTTGATTTATTATTTCTGAGTTAAATAGCCCTTCAGCTAGATAGCTGATCATTGTCTATATACAGCCATACTAAACCTGCGGCCCGCGGGCCGCAAGCGGCCCACTAAGCTTTTCTGTGTGGCCCTCATAAGCTAGGGTCACTTTTTGTCCGATAGAATGAAATTTACCTACCTATATCCGTTTCCTCCTCTATTTAGTCATTTTATAATTCTTCTGTTTTCGGTTCTGTTTCACTCCTATTTTAACTTACCGAACTGACTCAATTCATTTTTGACAAAATAAATAATAAAGATAACCCACGTTAAAAGCGGAGACACTGATCTGTCTCACATAGTTGAAAGCCTGTCACAATATCAAAAATTGTATTACTATGATTTTTGTAATATTGATTTTGTAAATATACTTCTTTTTTCAAATTTACGAGTATTTCACAGTTCTATTGTACCTTGACTAAGGTATTCGTATTACAAAGATTTGTAATACCTGCTTTGTGAACTGTGGCCCGCTTCAACTAAGGAACTCACAGATGTGGCCCGTGAGACAAAAAGGTTGAGTAAGGGTGGTTTATAATTATTAAACCCCGTATGTAATATATGATCAGAACGTGGCGCATCGTGACTCCGAGATGAGTTCACACTTTTACAGTTCCAAGACCTCGCAACTTTTCCCTTCACAGTAGAAATGTTTTAAAAAAGGACGATACGTAATCAAAGAATATTTATAAGTTTAGAGGCCCCTCAGCTGATCAGTGCGCCGAGCATCGCATCGAAGGTTCCGAAGCTGATCTGAGTCCCTCCATAGTTTGTAATTGTATTCCGAATCTCCAAAAAGGAGATTTGGTTTCAGCATCATAAGTCAATTAGATAACAAATAGGGCTCTGAGGCCCCACAGCTGATCAGTACGTACTGATTTTGAAATCTTAATATTACAAAGGAGGTCCAGTTCAAATTGCAGATCCGAAGGTTGACATCAATATGCCTGCGTAGATATAGATATAGGCACCTGTAGAGGGAAAATTAAAGCAATTAATTAAAACATCTACATATTACTAGTCCCCCTGATCTCAGTATAACGATATTTAAGTGAGTACCTAAGTACCTAGCAATTGAAAATAGCATAAACGTATAGATCGTTGAAGTTGTTTTAATAATCATTAAAAACTCCATACAGTAAATCAAGATGTACGAATAGGTCTCATAACATTATGAAGATTCATAAAATTGTTGCCTATACCTATTACTATGTCTTCCTTAACCCCTCGCCAAAATTCAAATGTTCACACTTATTCCAAAGAATGTCTGACACTGATATAAATAATCCAATGTCGAGCTTCCGCCTTCCTGTGACCACGATTTGTGAATAATGCGGAAGATTGAGCGAATCAAATCCCAGAAATGCTCTTTGAAATACTGGAACTGGATTTGACCTAATTCATCTGCATGTTGACCATATTCTTCAAGATCACAACGGAATCCCTACTTATAAGTGCTTTTTACAGTATTTGGAATTCCCGAGTGTCTCCTTATCAGTAGCTGTCCAAGATAATAAATTATGAGCTGTGGGATTACTAATTGGTCAGCACTAAAGTAGATATCTACCGTCGTCCACCGACTTTTACCGTTTGTGGAATTACCAAAGCCAGTTTAGTGTCGAATCCCAAGGAAGTCACTGGTGTTTTCATTGATCCGTCTTCATACCCACGATAGGTACTTGATTATCTTTCATTCTTCGAAATGATGTACTTTCACTTCGGTTTCAAGGAAATGGTGCTGTTCAAATTTTGGAAGACAGCATCAGTCTCCGATTTAACAGTAGCAGCCATCATTTTAGCATCAGTTACTGTTGTTATGGACTTACTGATATATCTAAATTCGTATATGGTGAGAAGAACTAAGAATGCATCTCAGTGTTGTTCAATACCTTCGGATGTGTTACCAACAGGACAGGACAGCTGCCCGGAGCGATGCCTTCCATCACCTGTAAAGAAATATACGGTGATTCATTTCTGCTCCACATTCTTCTACGGTGTGCAGACTGCTCTAAATTTTGCAATTATGCTAGCTTTCATGACGTACAATGTTTGGCTTTGCTTGACTATCATCGGTGCGCGTGCGTTGATTTACTTTATACTGCCCCCTATAAAATGATGAAAAACGATGACTAATTGTGAAAATATGAAGGTAATCATGCGATATAATATGTATTACTTATTAAAATGCATACTTATTCAAACAAAAAAATTGTTTTTCTTTTTTGAGTATTCACAGTGAGGGGGATGTGTGAAGACTAATTTGTCATTGAAAAATCAGAACGTATTACTTTCTTTCTAAGATTTTTTAAAGTTTCCTAAACAGATGGTATCACGATTGGCAGGCAGGTCCCGCCTAGCTGAGAAGTTGCATTGACGTCACCAGTACGGGAAACTTTTAAAAATCATGAAAAGAAAACTACTCATTATCGAAGAATGCGATTGACGCAAAACTTCTTAGGATAGAATCTTCTTCCCTTTAGAAATAGGTATTTTAAGTATCTACCTTTTTCGCACCTATGGATAGGTAACGCTCATTCAAGAAGTTTCCAGTTTATACTTTCCTAATCCCTACGTTTTTTTCCCCTTTTATTTAAATGCACAGTGCTCTTTTACTTACAATTTTATAAAAATCTTAACAACGGGAATTGTTTATATATTTAAGACGATTTTCGCTATTTAGATTTTTTGACGATTAATAATAAGGAAGTTTGACTTTTTAGTTAATTCCCAACTTCATTAGGTACCTATCTACATATTATCATGAGTCAACATTTTAATTGCTCTTGAGCTCTTGTTTTTGGTCTTCCCTCAAAAAGTATTTAATTTTGACATTCTAAAATGCTGAATAGAGATTATTAACATTATTGTCTTCTATATCACAAGGTTTCCATAAAATTTCGAGCTTTCTATTATCCATTATTTTCACAAAAATTGGGTGCTCTATGAGGAGCCTCTCGCCTGGTAGCATCCAGGGCATGAAGATACATCTAAAAATTTACCAGGAAGAGTTATCTCGTTCCTAATGTTATTAGTATAATACATACCAACGACTTAAAGTCACAGAAAAAATATAATTTTGATTTTTCAGTATAACATAAATAAGATTGCAACAGTACCGTCAACTCATACAACTTTGTGCCACTTTTTTTGGTTTTTTGAGCGTCAGAACTTTATTTGTCGTCGTATCTCGTTGAAATGTTTACCCAAGATACTTACACATCTCAGTGATCAAATGTCGCTAAGGAAAAAATTCCATCTGTTCAGCGAATAGAATGGGAACTATTTATTCGTGGCAAATTCATTACCCCAGGAAGGTGCAACTTTGAGCCACCATCTTTTTTAGCCTATAACGAAACGAAAAACCTAATGTGGCTCATTGTGGCGGTCTGAATCTTGTTAATCAGCATGTTGACTTTGCAACGTAATACAAAAAAAAAAATTTGCCCTCGGAATTGTTAGTGTTTTTTCGATTTTTTAAACAAGTTGAATATAAAAATCAATGCAAGGCAACTTTCTGTTCGTTTTTATTATAAAATCTTAACAATTCATACAAAAATATCCCAACAAATCTACAACTCGTCCAGCCACCTTTCTCCGATTCTGAGCACCCATTTTCTGTAAAAATACAACGAGAAAGCATTACATTTTATTGCAGAAATAATAAAAAAACGGTGGCACAAAGTTGTACCCCTGAGTTCCCGTTTCAAACATATCTGGTCATATCATAGAAACAAACAAACTTCTGATAACACCAAATACCGTAATTGGTAGCTGACAGTATAGGGATGAAAATATGAACTTACCAGACTATTCAGAAATCCGCAGCATAGGTACTCATCCAAAGGAGACTCCCAGCACAAACTGAACAATTCCCTTTTAGTGGACTAGAGAAAGAGCTACCTACCTTGCCGGCACTGAAATCCACAGGGAAGACTTGTGGATGCGTCGGCATCCTCTTCTACCATCCCGCTGCTCGTGGGAATTTTTTCGAACTAATAACTTCAAGTTTGTTACCGTTAGAGAGCATAAGGTTCAAAAAACGAGATTGGCACAATGTTGAACGGGGTGCACAAAGTTGTATGAGTTGACGGTAATTAAGGAACGATGGGGGAGGGGGTGAGGAAAATAAAAGGAAACGACATTATTACGATATATAAAAGTAAATTGTAAGCTGTCTGCCGAAAAAACAACCGAATATGGTTAGGGATTTTATATGCTAGTATCACATAGGTACCAAAACTTAAACTTTCCCAAAATTCAAAAATTTTTACCCTGAAAATTGCAATTTTTCAATTTCAGTCTGCCCAACTTAAAAAAAGGGTTACAAAGGCAGACCACGCTTTTTAAATGTTATTACAGAGACCAATATTGAGCCAAAATTTAAGGATCCTAAATTCGAAAAATTGTGATCAATAAATTGACTATTTTTGAATTTTAGTCTGCCGGTAGATAACAACGAGCTAGCCTAGGCAGACCATGCTCTATTCTTTGTGTGGTGAAAACCACCCCCTCTTTTCAACAGCCCTTTTCAGGGCTACCAAAAAGAGGTAGACACAACACAAAAATATTTATAAGACGTCGAGTTACAACTCCGTCAAACAAAATATTTCACCAGAGAGAAAATACGAATTTCTCTCTCAAAAGTGAAATATTAACTAATAACATACAAGGCGACCTCCCTAGACACTTACTGGGCGAGAGAGATGCGACAAGTATCTCGAACCAAGTCGCCTTGAACGAGAAAACTCAAACAGAAAATCAAACGTCCTCTAAAACTAGCAAGGACAATTCAAACAAGCCTACTCGCCAATCAGAAACACTGATTACACGAGAGACAATAGGCGAACCAACCAAGAGGCGGCAAGCAACCACCTCTGGTCCAGCAGCCACCCCGGGGACCCCGTCTGAACAACGGACGCAGAGAAAACACCCGAGGTCCCCGTCTAAACTCAAGGTCGTCGGCTCCGCGACGGACGCTCGTAAGCCACCCCCGGGGACCCCGTCGCAGCGACGGACGTGGGGAAACCACCCCGGGGGACCAGCTCAGCTATCATACTCGCAGATACTGAGAAAACAATGTGCGAGCCAATGAGATTACACAGTTGAATTAACAAAATTAAGCGGACCAATCAGGAGGCGGCAGGAGGCGGCCACCTCCCTATAATTACCCCGCTCGGAGCCCTCCGAATTCATTCTACTCTCCGCTCTCGACGACTACACCTCGAAGTACGAAGATTTCTACACGCTCTACGCTGACGAACCTTCTGCTCCCGAGTTCATCTCAAGAACGGCTTCCTACTGCTTTCTACAAGGCCTACCTTCTCTCCACACAGATCTCGCATTGGCATCTACGAGTCCAGTGATTATTCATCCTGCTCATTGCCCAACGTAGTTCTTCTGTCCACCCGGTACATCTATTGATATTCTCATTAGATCGTACGCCCGCTGGGACGTTCCGAGACGTGTCGCCCGGGTTTCGTAGCACTAGGCTCGTCACCGACCGCTGTGGGCACGCCGGTAAATTACTCAGCTCATACGCTCTAATTTACCGTCCAAGGAAGTCTTTTTCAAGACTACAAGGTAGGACCCTGACATCCGAGCAAAGGAAAGAAGCTCTGTCAAGCGAGTCCACCTTCCAAACCCTCTATTTATATACATAGAGGTATCGAAAACGAGCTAATAAACTCGGATATTTCGATGGAACGTCGGCCGTCCTATTTCCTCATGCAAGGGGAGGTAGAACACGGCGCGGCCGGGCCTCTTAGCCCACGCAGCGCTACCTACCCGCTGCCCGGCCAGTCCGCTGTTCCTAGCGACGGCTCAAGGCTCGATCCTCGCGACGAGATCGCCTTCTCACCTAACGTATTCACGAAGGAAACGTTAGATCAAGCCTCACCTATACAAAAGTTCGAGGATACCTTTCAGACCCGCTCTGAAGTCAATCATTATGATTCGACAAAGATTTCCGAATATCCACGATATTCGACACAAGGCTACCCGGCCGATCCGAGTGTCAAATACACTCCAAATGTACAAAAAACAAAGGATACTTTTCAGTACCTCAACCAAGCTCAACATATTCCTCCTACAGATATAAATCTTAGGCCGGAATATTACAAAACGGCTCAGTACCAAACTGATCGAACCCAGCACCCACTATGCGAGCCCAGTGCTCCACGCGGCTGCGACACGAACTATCCCTCAGTTCATCCCGCCAAGCAAGCTGACCTTGGCGGTTTCGCTCACATTCCTTACAGGAATAACCCAGGGACTAACCCGCATAATCAGAATATAAATGTCCCACTTGGTCTACCTACACCAAGTAAAACATATTTAAATCCACTACAAATGGTGACCCCGCCTTTGAACAGGCTTAACACGGAGCATTTCGTTCCCTCTTATGAAGCTAGTGGATTTCAGGGAACCACTGCGGGCGTGCGACCCCCGCCGGGCCTCTACGCCCCACATCTCACTCAACAACCCTCTACACAAAGTGGCTTTCGAGCACTTTTAGAGGAGATGGGAGATTATCAAAAACCAATCTTCCAAAAGAAGAATATCGATCGTGCACTCGCCGAGTTCGATCAATACTGCGTGCGAAAACACCTGAGAACGCAGAACGAATGCTTCTCAGCTATATACAAGTGGGTACCAGAAGAAATGAGGGAAGCTATCGACTCAGCTTACCTCACGGCACCCCACGCACCTTATGAAGAGGCCAAACAGCGCCTACAGCGAGAATACGGGTTGTCCTTACAGGACAGGCTCCTCGCACTCGAGGACCCCGCATCTCTTGCCAAAAAACCCAGCACCAAGTACCACGAAATGTACTCTAAAGCTGTTGGGTACTTCTCAGAGGCTCTGATCACTCAAAAGTGGATCGAAACTCTACCTATCGAAGCACGAGGTATGGTCGCAGCTCAGCCTACCACGACCGCCCGGCTCGACCTAGCTGATACGCTACACGCGTACAAAACAGAGAATACCTCTCTCAACATACGAGGAGTAGAATCTACTCCGAAACCCATGAAAACTGGTTTCAAAAAGGCCCTCTCACAACAAGCTGAGTTCAAACCCCAACCAGTAGAGAGTAGGCCTCACAAACCGACGGCCTATGTCTGTCGAAACCACGCACGTTTCGGTAGCGAAACTCGCAAATGTGCAGACCCAGAACACTGCACTTGGAAGGCAAACACTGCCTCCAAAACTAGCAAAAAGGCAGCGACTATAAGCCAGCCTAAAACCTGGGTTTCAAACGAAAATACTCAGAGATCGGTACAAGAAAGTACCGTTCCAACCTCCGACGTAGAGAGTTCGGAAAACGAATAACTGCCAGTGTATCTGAGCCTATACACCGGCAGTCTAATGAGTATAAAAGGCTTTTTTTCAAGTGCAAACTAAATGGCACTGAATTTCTCATCGACACGGGAGCAGAAGTGAACATTCTGCCCCACAATGTCACCAAAAAATTGGGCTTAAAAATTCGTAAGTCCAACGTAAAGCTCACAGCAGCTAACGGAGCCCCTATAGACACACTAGGGCGGGCTGACACGACAATTAACATCGGCCTCGGAGACATGACCACCGATTTTATGATCACGAAAGTTGATCTAGCGATCCTCGGTATACCATTCCTCGAGTCTTGGGATATCGGAATACGGGTCAAACACAAATACATTTATAAAGATAAAATAAAAAGCTATGCCGATCAAAAAATAGCTGCAGTCATGGACAAAAAATTCACTGACGAACAAATAGCAGCTACTATCCCTCATCGTGACAACAGCCCTCAACCAGAGGACGTGCAAATCACGGAGGACGAAAACATTCGCTCTATCATTGAAAAATACAATGATAAAATGAGCAAACTTCAAGGAAAGTGGAAAAACAACGGGGTTTACCACCGTATAACCACGGAAGGAACACCAGTACACTTCCGAGCAAGACCCATGGCGGGCGAAAAACGGGCTCAAGTCAAAAGTACTTTTGACAAAATGCTTTCCGAAGGCATAATTGCACCATCAGATTCCGAATGGGCATCCCCGTTACACTGTGTGCCAAAAAAAGACGGGTCATGGAGGATCACCGGCGACTACCGTTTCCTGAACGCGAAAACGAAGAAAGACGCCTACCCTCCTCCTCACATTCGCTCTTTCCAAGCGAATTTACATGATACACGAATCTATTCGACAATAGATTTAAAATCGGCATATTACCATATTCCGATGCACCCAGATGACGCTCATAAAACTGCAATTATTACACCTTTCGGTCTTTATGAGTTTAAGAAAATGAGCATGGGTTTGGCCGCCGCGGCTCAAACATGGCAAAGATACATGGACAGCATCATGCGAAAATTTGATTTCGCATTTGTATACCTAGATGACATCCTGGTGGCTTCTAAAAATTATAAAGAACACATGAACCACCTCAAACAAATTTTTGACAAGCTAGGGGAACACGGACTTCGAGTAGGTTTTGATAAATGCATTTTTTCAGAACCTACCGTCGATTTCCTAGGTTTCACTATCTCGAAAGAAGGGATAATTCCTAAACGAGATAAAATAGAAGCCATAGAACAATTTCCTAGGCCAATAGACGTACGAGGTCTACGCAGATTCCTAGGTATGTGTGGTTTCTACCGAGCTTGCTCAAGTAAATTTGCTCACACGGCACAACCTCTGTATGACTCCATTCAGTCAAACAAAAAAAATGACAAAACACCTATCGAATGGACATCAGAGAGAGAAAAAGCTTTCAACAGCTTACAACAAGCAATGATTAAAGCTACATTGCATAATATCGCTCATCCACACCCTACAGCAGAGTGGAGAATAGTCTGCGACGCATCCGACACACACATCGGAGCGGCACTGGAGCAGGAAATTACAGACAAACACGGCTCGAAATCTTACCAACCATTGGGATTTTTCAGTAAAGAAATTCCGGAACAATGGAAGAATAAAGCATCATTCGACAAAGAGATGTTCGCCGTTTACCAAGCTTGCATTCATTGGCACAATGACTTGGACGGCCGATCTTTTCATATTTGTTCAGATCACAAGCCTCTGCTAGGCACGATGCTTAAGAAAAATGCACATTTTTCTAAAATGAGATTAAGATGGCTAACATACATCTCTCAAATGACAAGTGACATTCGTCATATACCCGGAGAGAACAACGTCGTCGCCGACGCACTCTCCAGACCCTTCGATCCAGTTGAAATTCAAACAAAATCGATTTCAACCCAAACTGACGAGGGTCCACCCATAGCCGAAATTTCGCAAATTACGGCTGCAATAGAGTGCAATCTTCTACTGCACATTTCAAATGCACAAATTCGTTCTCCTCCTAACGCAGAGGACAAATTGAAACTCACACGAGTTGAATTCCCTCAAGGAGAAATTTGGTGTAACCTAGACCTAGGACACCCAAGACCTTATATTCCAAACGAAATAAGGCAAGAAATAATCAGCCAAATTCACAATTTGGGACACCCAGGTATACACTCTACAGTGTATAAAGTTAAACAAAGATATTTTTGGCACGGACTCCGTGCAGATGTCTCCAACTGGGTCCGAGCGTGCGAAACTTGCCAACGAGCAAAAATCACTCGCTCCGTGAAGCTCCCTTACTCCGAATTTGAAACGGCTAACAAATTTTCACATGTACACGTTGATATTACCGGACCCTTACCTTTAGCTAAAGGAGGGAAACGTTACATTCTAATGATGGTCGATAGAGCAACGGGTTGGCTAGAGGCAGTCCCTCTTAACAACATCGAAACAGCCACGATCACAAACGCCTTTATCAATATTTGGGTAGCTTCAAAGGGCGTACCTAAATACATCACAAGTGATCAAGGCACACAATTCGAATCAGATCTATTTAATTCCATTATGGAACGTCTCGGAGTAAAACATACTCACACGTTACCATACAAACCGTCAACAAACGGAATGGTAGAACGCAGAAATAGATCTTTGAAAGAGGCTCTCAAAGCACAAAACGAAAATTGGCTCGACGCCCTTCCAAAAGTTCTACTCGCCATGCGTACGGCAGTAGACCCAGCAACGGAAACTACACCGTTCCAAAAAGTTTACGGAATTGACGTACCACTCCCAGGAGACATTTTCGTAACTTCTACAAACCTTTCTGAGCCTCTCTTCTTCCGGCCTACACATATTAAACATAATAATACGAAGTATGCCGTCAACATGCCCAAAAACTTGGATACATGTACACATGTCTATATCAGAGTGCCCACACAGCTCTCCTCCCTGCAATGTCCTTACACGGGACCATTCAAGGTTATTAAGAGAGATAAGTTTTCGGTTACAGTACAAATTGGCGAACACACGAAAAAAGTTCCCAAACAACAAATAAAACCGGCTTACACTCTAAACTCAGACGAAGCTGTGTCACAAAACCAAAATCAGGCAGAAAATAAGGAGAAAACTCCCCGAAAATCCGCCAGAGGGCGCGTCCCCTCTACCAAATTCGACGAGAAGTGGGTGACTGCACTCGAAGCAGGCCACGCCCACTTTTCTCGGGTAGGAACAGTGGGAGATATAAATATGGAACACCCCACGCCAGGAGCTCATACCAACTTCGACCATGGCAGCTGCAACACCTTCCGAGAAGATGATAACAGAAGAAGTGGAAGAGTTACTCCTGGCCGAGGAAATTCCGGCAACGATCAGCCCGCTACCACCTTCGCCGGAGAAGAAGACACCGGCGGACGCCAGCGCGCAGAGGGAGGTGGTGTGGAGAACACCAGCAGCGTTCAAGACGCCGGCTACACCCGCTCCGCAGCTGCCCAGGGCTCCACCCGCTCAACAGCCCCCCATGGCTCCACGAAAGTGGATCAGCTCGGGCGACGTGCCCGTGCCTCGGTGGGACGAAATGAGCGCGGCGTGGTGGACAGAGCCGGAACGAGCACCTCCGCAACAGCCCAGCCGCGGCCGCGGGCCAAGCCCTCGCGGGTTTGGCTCCCGTCGGCAAAGCTCGGGCCAGCCACGGCCGCCCCGCGGCGCTCGTCGAAACCGGCGAGGCCGGGGCGCACCCCAGGCGCTGGACGCGAGGCCTGCACATCCGCCTCCGCCCCAACTGGTGAGGGTTTCCTACGGAGAATTCCGTGTGGACCTCCCAGTTCTCCCCAGCCGGCGTCGTCGTTAGTAACACGACGTCTTGGGGGGGCGCCTGTGGTGAAAACCACCCCCTCTTTTCAACAGCCCTTTTCAGGGCTACCAAAAAGAGGTAGACACAACACAAAAATATTTATAAGACGTCGAGTTACAACTCCGTCAAACAAAATATTTCACCAGAGAGAAAATACGAATTTCTCTCTCAAAAGTGAAATATTAACTAATAACATACAAGGCGACCTCCCTAGACACTTACTGGGCGAGAGAGATGCGACAAGTATCTCGAACCAAGTCGCCTTGAACGAGAAAACTCAAACAGAAAATCAAACGTCCTCTAAAACTAGCAAGGACAATTCAAACAAGCCTACTCGCCAATCAGAAACACTGATTACACGAGAGACAATAGGCGAACCAACCAAGAGGCGGCAAGCAACCACCTCTGGTCCAGCAGCCACCCCGGGGACCCCGTCTGAACAACGGACGCAGAGAAAACACCCGAGGTCCCCGTCTAAACTCAAGGTCGTCGGCTCCGCGACGGACGCTCGTAAGCCACCCCCGGGGACCCCGTCGCAGCGACGGACGTGGGGAAACCACCCCGGGGGACCAGCTCAGCTATCATACTCGCAGATACTGAGAAAACAATGTGCGAGCCAATGAGATTACACAGTTGAATTAACAAAATTAAGCGGACCAATCAGGAGGCGGCAGGAGGCGGCCACCTCCCTATAATTACCCCGCTCGGAGCCCTCCGAATTCATTCTACTCTCCGCTCTCGACGACTACACCTCGAAGTACGAAGATTTCTACACGCTCTACGCTGACGAACCTTCTGCTCCCGAGTTCATCTCAAGAACGGCTTCCTACTGCTTTCTACAAGGCCTACCTTCTCTCCACACAGATCTCGCATTGGCATCTACGAGTCCAGTGATTATTCATCCTGCTCATTGCCCAACGTAGTTCTTCTGTCAGGACGCCACCCGGTACATCTATTGATATTCTCATTAGATCGTACGCCCGCTGGGACGTTCCTAGTCGTGTCGCCCGGGTTTCGTAGCACTAGGCTCGTCACCGACCGCTGTGGGCATGCCGGTAAATTACTCAGCTCATACGCTCTAATTTACCGTCCAAGGAAGTCTTTTTCAAGACTACAAGGTAGGACCCTGACATCCGAGCAAAGGAAAGAAGCTCTGTCAAGCGAGTCCACCTTCCAAACCCTCTATTTCTATACATAGAGGTATCGAAAACGAGCTAATAAACTCGGATATTTCGATGGAACGTCGGCCGTCCTATTTCCTCATGCAAGGGGAGGTAGACCACGGCGCGGCCGGGCCTCTTAGCCCGCGCAGCGCTACCTACACGCTGCCCGGCCAATCCGCCGGTCCCAGCGACGGCTCAAGGCTCGATCCTCACGACGAGATCGCCTTCTCACCTAACGTATTCACGAAGGAAACGTTAGATCAAGCCTCACCTATACAAAAGATCGAGGATACCTTTCAGACCCGCTCTGAAGTCAATCATTATGATTCGACAAAGCTTTCCGAATATCCACGATATTCGACACAAGGCTACCCGGCCGATCCGAGTGTCAAATACACTCCAAATGTACAAAAAACAAAGGATACTTTTCAGTACCTCAACCAAGCTCAATATATTCCTCCTACAGATATAAATCTTAGGCCGGAATATTACAAAACGGCTCAGTACCAAACTGATCGAACCCAGCACCCACTATGCGAGCCCAGTGCTCCACGCGGCTGCGACACGAACTATCTCTCAGTTCATCCCGCCAAGCAAGCTGACCTTGACGGTTTCGCTCACATTCCTTACAGGAATAACCCAGGGACTAACCCGCATAATCAGAATATAAATGTCCCACTTGGTCTACCTACACCAAGTAAAACATATTTAAATCCACTACACTTTTCAACTGAATAGGCTTGGGCTTGGCAGACAAGTCCCAAAGTCCTTCATTCCACATGTTTAATCAGGTGTAAAAGTTTGGGGCGTCCCAAATCCCATGAATTTTACATACACGAAAGTGCAATTTTTGAAATTGATTCAGCCACGCATTTTCATTTGTTTCAAAATGGCAGACTGATGTAAACTTCCATGTTTGGGCATAATCTATCGTATTTTAACATTTCATCCATCCTGGAGACTGGATCATCAATTTTCATGTTTTCGTTTTGGAATGGCAGACTTGTATTTTCTTGCTCAGAATGGATCAAATTTTCAAAATTTCGAGGCAAATCTTATCCCTAAATGAACACCCATTTTTGACCTGGGCTCCAGGACTAATACTCCTCGGAATTACTATAGCAATTGTTTACCATAGCAATCACAGATGGTTCTCCAAAGCAGAACCCCCATAAAAACCCCCGCTTTTTTCAAATTTGTTCATCAGCTGTAAATTGTTCAGTTTCCTATTAATTGAATTTAATACCTACCCAATTCATCTTGCCAAACTATATTCCTTGCAAATTAATGTTGATTAATATTTCAATAAGTATTAACCCTTTCAGATGATTGGTTATTGTATTTACTTTGTATTTACAATGTTAAATGATTGGTGTTGATATACCTAGGGTTTTCAGACACTGGAATTTTATTGTAAATACCTACTACTCAACCGAAAAAGCATTGAAATTAAATTCAAAATCAGTACTTATAATACCATTTGAATAGGAATAAAAGCTAAATCATGATACGATTACAATAAGGACTCAAGCACTCAAATAATTACGACTGTGATGAATAATTTATTTCACAAATTGATACATGACTGCTAGCAATATTGTACCTACTAATGAACGCCCGATTATATACAATCAGGTTGATGTATTGGGAATTGGGATTGTTCTCTTCTTCGATGGACCATGTTTATAAGTGAGGAAGAGTTGAACGAGGATTTGGATCTAATTGAATGTATCGAATTATAAATAAATAAAATGTCACTATACAAATATGCATTAACCATTATTCTCCTAAATACACTTTACAAGTATCAGGGATTTCCGGAATATCGAATATTAATCTGTACTTGCGTTAACATCAAATACTAATCTGTAATAGAAATCCAAGTACTTACCTTCGAAATTGTTAGAGATGGTTAAAGATGACTTGAGAAGAATAGCTAGTATTTAGCTGTATGTCTCAGACGGTCGTACTGTACGGCTAGGTCGTGCTCACTCGAATGGAAGTGTAAAGCCTACAGAAGCGCATGCCGGGTTGTCTCTTCTTATGGATCTCATGGAGTTCGGTGGGAGGCTTGCAGTTCCAACAACAAGGATTTTTATAAATCATTTTTCAGCTTTAATCCCACTTTTCTAGTGTTAGGGTTTTGTTAGGGAGATTTTTTCTCAGCCCAGGGGTTTTTTTGTGAGAGTGATTTGGCAACACTGATAGCAACTTCAGTTAATACTAGCGGATTATTCAGAAAACAACTCAGCACTGTGCTCTCCCGATCCTCCTCACCCATGGCATGATAACACATAGGAGTGTTGATAAGAGATGATTAAAGATAACTCACGTTAAAGATTGGTAACGGTTGTCGTTGTTTATTGTACTGTACTATCACGCGCCATCGCTCAGCGGGTTAAGATAGTACTGTGTTGTTAATAACAGGTATAGTTAAATCGTTTTTACAACAATATCCCGTGTTCATAATAGGCACGGTACGAACGTATCGTGATACATTTTGTAAATGTATGTGTAGTTAAATCAGTGCCATAATAGTCGCTTAGGGCCAGTTTCACTGTTTGAGAATTAGCGTTAACACGACATTATGTTTGAGCTTAATGAGACGTTAAAGTGATTTTTCTTTCACCAACACCCGTCGTTGGTTAACTCGTCCGTCAAAACTTGAAGATCTGATTACCAAAGCTGATCAACTAATTACTAAGTTAACAGATGACTAACATTAGGTAAGTTTTCAGTGTTCGGAGCCTTCAATTTCCACTTTTTAATTAGAAAAATATAACAATATTTAATGATTTTAAACATTTAAGTTCAACATTGTTCAAAAAAGGTCACAAGTCATAAGATAAAAAGAATGATCAACTCACATAACCTCCGCCGTCCGCCCCCATTGACTAGTTTGTAGGTAATGGGATCGTTGTCAATAAAAAGCAACATTTCAAATTTCCCATACATAAACTCGTTTCGCATTAATATCAAAGATGTATGAAACGCCTGCAATATTACGTTAGATACGAAGACGAAATCTAGAATCCAGTTAGCATCCATAGGTATGCTCGACTTTTCTCGGGGACTACGGTTTTGTTCATGGGACGACTGCAAGAAGTCTCTAGATGGTGTTGTCCTTAGGTTTGCGTTCACAGACGGTGCCATACGGGGGACACCATGGAAAGCAAAAACTCTTATTTTCACCCTAGGAGTGTGAAGTTTGATAGGGAACCTTTCTGGGACATTAAGAGATGACTGCAATGACGGACGTACCTAGGAAAAGTTATTATCTTCTGTTCACTTTAGGAACAGAAGAGTTAAACTTTAATAGGGAGCTTTTGCCTGACATCATGAGATGAATTAAATTGTGGGATCCATCCAAATCAGCTAAGTGAGCCAAATTCTCTCCAGTTCACCCGAGACTTTTAAATTTGAATGGGAGCCTCTCTGGGACAATGAGAGTCAAATTGAATGACGGACTCCATCCTGACAAGCTGAGTGAGCTAAATTATCTCATATTCACCCTGGGAAATTTGGGAAAACGAGGGTTGAATGAAATTGCGGACCAAAGTGGTGGGCTGAAGAAGCTCTAGCTCTTTCTTAGCTCTTTTCACCCTAGGATGTTGAAATTTTGTGGGGAGCCTCTTCTGAACAACATAAAAATGAACAGATCCACTGTTATCAACCGGATTGTAGGTTTTAGAAGTTTCGTAAGATTTCTTGTTTCGTCCTTCACTTTTATTGAAAATGGGAAGGTCAGCAAGTAGTGTGGGATCCCATCACTACTTGTTGGATCTTTCATAATTTCATGCTCAGTTTCTTCCATTGGTAATCAGAAAAATAAAATTATTCATGATCTGTTGTCTCTCCCATTAAAATTTTTATTATTTTTTATTTATTTTTATTTATTAGTAGGTAGGTACCTAGGTACTACACTCTTTCTGTTTCGGCCACTCCTATTCATTCTACCGAACCATGTGAACTGAGCTCGCCAAACAGTATCAGGGTTTCAAGATACCCTCAGTTTTCATTCGGTTTAAGCTTACCGTGAAGAAGGTGTGAGCTGGCTTAGAACTCGCGCATTGTAATTCGTCCTAGTGCCCTTCTACTGAACGTACAGTGTTCGCCTGTTTCAACCATATTCATCTTGAGTTTTTACTTCTTTTTTTTCTTCACATTTTAGATAACTATATCTTGATGGTTCATTCGCCTTGATCAACATAATCTCAAATAAGTATCTACGATGTGGAAATTTCAACTAGTAAAAGATATGAAGAACCCCGCCAAGCAATTATTTGTTGATGATCAGATCGTCATAATGAAAGATGGTTATCCTAAAGCGGAAAGACATTTCTTGGTGTTGCCTCAAGAAAACATCTCCAGTAAGCAGCTAACAATGGGATCTAACGAAAATAATATTCTAGAAATTGTTAATTCTTATTTCTGATCTCAATACTACCTAGGTGTTTTAAATAGGTATTTTTGTTGATCTCTACAGGTTTGGCGAACATACAAAAAGATGATGTTGACCTTTTGAAACATATGGACCGCAAAGGAAGAGAAATAGCAGAACAATTTGGCGAGGGGAGAAATTTCAGGTGATTTTTCAAACTAACCATAGTTATTCCCTTGGAAGGTAATATTCCTATTCGTGAGAATCGAGTTAGAAAACCAATTTATTATCTCCTTGTAATTATTTCTTGCTTACTAGTTACTACTATATATCTGTACAACAAACTTAGACAGTTGAAGAAGTAGGTGTTACCTATTCTTCGAACGAGTACCTTGCAGATTTTTTATGCACAATTCCCTTTTCCTTGGGGGAAAAAAAACCGCCAACTTAGAATTACAAAATTTAGTCCCTTGGTCAGTCCTCCAGGGTTGAATCTTTTTTCTAGTTTAGTTCTCCCCCCAAGGCACGAAATTCCTTAGCGACAGCTTGCTATATTACACCCAAAACATAGACATGGGCATATCTGGAATCATCTAGGCAAGTGAGCAAATATCTTTCCTAGCTAGGGAATTCCATGTAGTTCAGCAGAATCAAGATGCAAAAAATGAGAGTAAAGGGCTTGATCAACGCCATAATTTGAGCCTTGGAAGATCTAAGGTTGGTCAACCTGACTCCTAGACTTACCGCTCTTAATTTAAACTTTCAGTTTATTTGGTTTCAAACTATTTGTCCTTATAAATTAACTTTGACAAAACTGATAGAAACTATAGTTGTTCCATAATATTTCAATTTTAGAATTGTCGAATTTTTCTTTTTCTCAATCAATTTTAATGAAGGCAGTTTCACCTGGATCTAGAGCTCATTATTAATCTTTACTTTTATGAAAGCCTAGATTGGGATATCATGCAGAACCTTCCATGGAAAGGTTGCATCTCCATGTAATAAGCGATGACATGAACTCAGCATCTCTAAAACACAAGAAACATTGGAATTCGTTTACAACCTCGTTCTTTATGGATTCTGAAAGTAGGTACCCATCTGTATGTTTTAATTGTGTACCATCACACCTGTGCTCATGGCAATATGCATCTCAAGTTAATATTTGAATTGCTTATTTCGGTTTATTGCAGAGGTGATCAAAGATCTAGAAACATCAGGGAAGATCCAGTTCCCTTCTAAGAAGGACATCGAATCCTACATGATGACTGAACTGAAGTGTCACAAATGCGAACACATTCCAAAAAACATGCCTGCTTTGAAAAAACATTTACTTACTCATCTCTGAATCCTGTTCTGTTTTTAATACACGTGTTGTGCCTGTTTCATTTATATGAAGATCTGGATGCAGCCCAAGGGTGAGTAATAAAGTAAAGAATGAAGACCCGACGCAGAGTACTTGGAGCGGTCCATCCTACATAAAATGAAAGTTGTTAGCACGTTTCAGTGGTAGCCATAGCCTCGCTTTAAAATCATTTCAGCTGGGTTTTTTAAAAATTGAAGCTGTGCCATTGTTCAATAGGACCAGACTGTTCATCCTACACTCAGTCATCCAATTGGACCTTATTAGACACATTTTTATATTTACAACTATTTCTATATTAACTTTTTATCGAAGCCATATAACAATTATACACATCACATAACATCCAAAATTATGGCATGAGAACTTTTTACAAATATTATTCTTCAATTTCAATAACTATTTTATGAATCAGTATATTTATTTTTTCACACATTCGTTATGTAGATTGTGATTTTACACCAGGATCTTAGTTTTTTTGTGCAAAATTATAAAATAACCAAATAAAACTCTGAAATAAGCTGTAAATTTTCGATGGACTACTGTTCCCCTCCTCCCCTTTATTTGGGTACCACGATAGTGAACGCTTAGTGTAGGGAAAATATTATAACACACAGTGGAAATATAAGGAATACAAAAGGGGAGGCTGGCAAAGGAAGTTGGTGGACGAGTGCCCTAGTGATGACTTCGGCATCGTGCTAGAGAGCAGCCTCGGCACTATTGCCTGCTGTTGTCAGGTCCTGACAATGCAGCCTACAGAATCTAGTGATCCCTAAAATGTCATTTTTCGATAACGCGTCTTTCGCTAGCCGTTACGAGACTGTAATGGTTCTTAGAATCTGTTATTTTGATGTTACGTAGCGGTGAGTTGGAGTTACAGAATGGGGAAGCGTTAGATAATAGATTGGTAATAACTCCCTGCGGGCAAGAGTATTATGATTAATGTTCTCTACAATAGGTTCTCTCTGTTAGCAGGTTGGTAAGTCCTCTATGTCTCAAAATATCAATTATAGCATTACTAAGCTCTGAAAATGGGGAAAAAAAATCTGGCCAATAAGTGCATTTTTTTAAAATTCCTTTTCCAATTTTGACTAGAGTGCTCCTCATGATGAACCATGGTCTATCCACCTTTCGAAAGTTATTCGGTTGCTTTTTGAATCTCATATCTCTATAAGTGTATAGAACGTGTGAAAACATGAGGAATCTGATTTTTTCAAAATAATTTGAGTTGAACTGTTGAAATGTCATGGTTATGTACCTACTGGAGAAATAATAATGTGCTAGATAAGTCATTTATACGTCGTCCCAATCTTCACATTTTTGTCTTTATGAAAGAAGAAAGCCCATAACGGGTTCTGCTTCACACGTTTCGATGTGATAAAGAGTTAATTTTAGCAGGCTTCTTTAACGGCTTGTCCAATTTCCACCTTCGTATTGCACACCAATGGTGAGTGTGGTGGTGTATTTACACATCTCACTGAGAATGAAAATATTTTCCTGATGTTGAATAATAATATAGTGAGTCTGCAAACCCTCGTAAGTAAATTTTCTCGGAAAATAAAATTTTGAGCTGAACTGGTAAAACTAGGACTTGCTCACGTCTTCAAATCAACAAAATGGGCTCAAGCCGCTTCCGTAACTTCTCTGTGTCTGTGACCTTTTGTAATAACGTGTTTGAGCGTAACCTTGATGACGTGAATGCTCCTGTAAAAGTTTGGTTTTTCAACATAGATAGGTACGAAGTTTTGCAGATTCACTGTCGATATTTAATTTATACAATAAATGGGGTATGTGTGCTCTTTAATGTAACTGTGGATCAGTGCGCAAGTTTCATTGTATAATACCTATAATTTCAACAGAATGACACATGACAAAAGGCGGACAGGCGTAAATATTAAACTAAAAGTATCTATGGAAACTTGAGCAAAATTACGTAAATTAGGGGGGGGGGGGGGGGGATGCTGGTTCTTGACTTGGGAGTTGAATTGATGGGGACGGGATAGCGGAGAATGTGCAAGAATAACAGAACAATGAAAGGTATGTAGGTATTTTAGAGATAGATTGATGAGTACATACAGCTGTGCACCTGACCTGGGGTGCCCCAAGATGTGAGCGTCCTGGTGGTGGTGGTAGCAAGGTCAGGACTTGATTCACAAACTCTTGAGCGGGTTTGCGGGAAAGATGGGAAGGAAAAAGAAGCGCGTTACTTCTAATGGAACTGTCAGGAAAATTTTTACTGAAGGAATGCGGGTTTATAAGTGTGGGGTCAAATTTGTGGTAATATAAGTTTTCTAGAGCAAAAGGATCAAATGAGAGGTTGGCTCAAGAAAATTAGAAATCAGACTGTGGGAAAGTATGGTGGACTTGAATCAGGGGAGGGGGGTGGACTCAGTGTTGCCCTGACAACACTAAATGGAATGAATGTATTTTCACAAAATGGGATTAGAAAGGGATGAACCTCCTTACATACATACTGGTCTCGTGTTGTCGAGCTTGACAATATTAGGCAATGCAGAGCTCGTGGCGGTGAAGTGAAGTCGATTTGAAGGAGATATCGTCCCCACCACATTCAGAGAACATCAATGATGTTTGTTAATTGGCGAAACTCGACCAAGCCTTTGAAAAATCATTGATAGTGCATATAAGCAGCTATCAGGAATATTCTCTAAGTTGGTTGGTCTTGATTGGGGTTCCCCAAATTGGTACCTACTGCATCAAAGTATCTAACTATATGTTACGGAAGGGGGGTGTTCAACTTCGAGATAGGTCACTGGAAGAACTAAAAGATATAGTTGCTCCAGAGAAACTAATCATGATAAGAACTTGATAACAATTTGCTGCTATTGCTGTGACCCCAAATTCCTACAAAAACGGTGATGTTTAGTGTAAAATTTAAACATAGATGGTCCGCTACTTATCATGTATTTACGCGGGAACCCTTAGGACGCTATTCAAACATGCCAGCTAGGTACTTACTCTAGCAGATGCAATCTGTACCACTTACTTAGTTTTTATGTGAAACACACTTTTCTTTTGATAATGCGATGTAAGTACTTCTGTCTGCCGTAAATAAACCGTTTTACGAAGATACCTAAGGTATGTAAATATTTCATTTATTTACTAATAAGTAAATAACCCGTTTCCCTGTCACTTAGGTTTCGCGGAAGAATGTTAGGTGGAAAGAGAGGGAGAGATGGAATTTCTTGTTGAAGGGGGTAAATTATTCCATAATTAATAGGTATTTGATTAATTTTGCATGATATAATAACTGTAGGTAGGTACTAATTCTTTGTTTTGACTGCATGTCCCGGGTGTATCCCTTTCACTCCCACCGATACCAGAATAGGTAAATTCAGAGTGATATTTATAATACACATACAAATGAGAGAATGAGTTAAATGGATTCTAATTTATATGATCTACTTAAGTACTATCTATAAATGGCAAGTACAAAGGGCAATCACCATTTCTGTTTATTCTATCTTCCTACCTACTACCTATCTTACTGCTGAAATCTTAAATCTTATACTGCCGACTCTCCGAGTATATAGAAATAATTAGATTGGCATTGGGTTTACACTCTTAACAAATTATTATACAGAGGTTTACAGAGATCGTGTTAGTATTATGAAGGCTTCTTGGACGCGTATCGAACAGTAATTGCATATAATTTTGTTGGGAGTTAAAAATAAGAGAAACAACAAAAATATCATGACTTTTCGGAATTACCCTTCTCTCTATTAGCCCTCTCCGCCGGCTGTGAATTTCCACCATAAAACTTCCTGCATGAAATTTGAAACTCCTGACGTATTTTCCAAAACTAGACCAAATTCATAATTGAACAAAAAAGATCACAAAAATCCGACGAGCATAGTTAAAACATCATTTATTTATTTATTTATTATTATTAATACGGGACAAGCCCAATTACAAATTATCAATTTAAATTCATCCAGTTGATAACAATTATAAGAATATAATAAAGGAAAAAGTACAATCAAAATTAATAATGTCCAACGAACAAGAAATTCAATAGAGAAAACGAAAAATACTAGTATATTAAAAATAAAATAGGTAAATTCACACCACATATTACTTAGATTTACTATAAACACTCAGGCGTGTTAATTAAAGAGTTCTTGAATTTTGATAAGGAATGATGGAAGACATCCACGGAAGGGTTTGTTTGAATGACCAGATTCAATTCTCTGGCTAGGCGATTCATTAGGTTGTTGGTCGCAGCAAACGGCACATAAAATAAAGGAGGGTTACGACGGCTACGCTGGGGTGTTGAAATTCCCACTTCCTTAAGAAGAGATGGGCAGTCTATCGCTCCATTAAGCAGTTTCTGGATAAAACACATGTCAATTATGAATCGGCGAGAACGAAGCGAAGGGATGCCAATTAGTTTCTCAATGTTCTCATAAACAACATCCTCCGCTCGCAGACCCATCTTAAATCTCACATATCTCAAGAAGACGCGCTGCACGCTCTCAATCTGCTCACGATGAACAGCATAGTATGGGTTCCATATCACCGCCGCATATTCCAATATAGGCCTCACCAAGGATACATAAAGTACCTTAAGGGTAGATATGCTTTTGAATTCTCCGGTGTTGCGCTTAATCAATTCAAGAATTCTCATCGCATATATGTGATGTCATCAATGTGAAGCCCGAAGTGAAGCTGCCGGTCTAACTTGACTCCAAGATCCCGAATCGCCAACTCCCTAACCAGCTCATGCTCCCCAATGTAGTAACAATGATTGAAAGACCTATGGGAGCGAAAAAACGACATAGAGGAGCATTTGGCAGAGTTCAATAATTTTGAGGATTCCACGACTCGATAAATCTTGAGATCATCGGCGAACAAAAGGCAGCTGGAATTCGGAACACGATCAGTGATTCCGTTGATGAGGAGGAGGAACAGCAGAGCCCCCAGATGGGACCCTTGGGGCACACCCGATGTTGCAAGATGATGGAGATGAGCAGTGGCCCTTCAACATCACAATCTGATGGTGCCCAGCCAAGTAGCTCGTGATCCATTTCAAAAATGATCCGAATACTCCCAACGACTCGAGGAGTGCAATGACATGTTTATGAGACACTCGGTCAAATGCCTTTATAAAATCATTTGATATGACATCAACCTGAAGACCATTCTCAAAGGCATCTAGGATATAATTCTGTAGGATCATCAAGTTTGTTATCGTAGATCGGTGTCGAACAAAGCCATGCTGTTCCAGAGTGATGTAGGACGAGAAAAGAGGGGAGATTCTTCCAACGACAATCTTTTCTAAATCCTTAGGAGCCGTTGATATGGTACAAATTGGACGGTAATGCTCTACTGCAGACTTATCTCCACTTTTATGTATTGGTGTAATATAAGAATCCTTCCAAAAAATGGGGAAACATCCTGATGACAACGATTGATTGAAGAGCACTGTAAGAGGGCGGGCTAGACTGGCAGAACAATGCTTGTAAACAAATGGTGGATCGCCATCCGTGCCCACACCACCACTAGCATCAAGCGAATTCAGCTCCCCTGAAACCTCATCCTCGGCAACGAGGATACCTCCGAGGGATACTACGTCATTGGGCGCATATGAAGGGTCAGAGACAGTTGGAGGATCGTAGACTGAGGCAAAAAACGTCGCCTATTTCGTTAGGCGATGATGCGGTCGAATTACCTAGGTTCATATGATTTGGAATTTGGTTCGTTCCGCTACGGTAATTTACGTAATTCCAAAAGCACTTAATGTTATTTTCAAGAGACTTTTGGACCTTATCAATGTTTAATTTTGCAGTTCCAATTTTTGCAGTTTTTATCGATTTTTTAGCACATTATGTCTATTACATTTTTCAGCATAATTTTGCACGTACATTTTTTAATGTTCTATTTTATACTTAATAGACTTTATTTGAGCAATATTCTGCTGAAAAATATAAATTTGACTATTTATAGCCGTTTTTATGCTATTTCTAGTAATTTCTTCAGTACTTTTTGTGAAATTTGACGTATTTAATATGCTCAAAAAATTCTGGCCAACGAACTCGTCCTTTCGTTTGGAAAGCTTGATTTTTTGGCGCAAGAACGGATATTTTATTTCAATCCCAAGGAGAGTCTGTCCTATATATGTGTCTGGAAGGACACACACACACATATGTATATATATATTAGGGATGAGTCGATTCCCGATACCACCGATTCTTAGGCATTGGTATCGGTATCGAGAATCGATCACCTAAAGCCGATACCGAAACCGCACGGTGATGGGCGTTTTATTACACTACGGTACTATTGCAACCATCTAACAACGAAGATGGTTGTACCGTGCAACCGTTGTGTGAAGTTAGCAGTTGCGAAACATGAATTGTCCAAAACACAACTTACAATTATAACTTTGTTTACAAGTAGGCTTGTGTTATTTTGTTTGTGACAACAGACAGAATTAAAATGTTGGTCTTTTTAAACAAAAACCTTAAGTAGAACAGATGGAGAATAAAGGTTTTATTGTCCATGTTTTGTTTTTATTTAAAAATTACCTCATTTGCAAATATATTGGGATCAATTTTTTGTAAGTAGTATAATTTATATGTTGTACAAAAAAATTTGAATATATTACTAGTTCAAGAGGAATTTTTGTTTTTCACCTACAGGTAAGTTAGGTAATATGCGCCCATGGTATCGGTATCGGGAATCGATTTTTTAGGAATCGGTATATTTTGATATCGACTCATCTCATATATATATATATATATATATATATATATATATATATATATATATAACGAAAAAGCTTTAAACTCTACAATTGATTTCAGAATGTCTCAAAATGGATTTCAATGGAGAAAATTTTGAAAAATTTGCATTTTAAAAATTTTGGAGCCATTGCAATAGCTTCATTTTTTACAAAATTTGCTATAAGCGTTAAACTCTAGGATTCATTTCATAATGTCTCAAAACGGATTTCAATGAAGAAATGTTTCTAAAATTTTGATTTTAAAATTTTTGGACCCGTTGCAGTAGCTTCATTTTCTACAGAAATTCGCTAAAAATCGTTTCAGAATGATAGCCTTGGTTTGACAACATTTGTCGAAAAAAAAAACACGTATTTTCGGCTCTATTCGCCCTCTTCCATCACGGAATTCAAAATTTACGGGGTTTGTTGTACAACTAGACTAAAATTGGGATCGAACAAAGACAGAATCTTGAAAATCGGTTGGAAACTGTGGCCCTGGGAGAAAACTTGTCACACACACGGCCTAGTTTTTTTTTTTTTTTTACTGATTTGGTACCTATTAGAATGTCTGAAACGGATTTGTAACAATGCGGTTATTTATTTATTTTCATTTTTTCTCTCGGGCTTGGGTTGTGTCACCACAGAGTAACAGAACACCTTAGCCCCGAGCCGACTGATGGGATTCTGCATGCTGTGCCTTTCTCTGTCATCCCCCTCCACCACTCTCCCTGCAGGGGGTCCCGACCAGTAAATGAGGGTCACAAGACCCAAGAAGAGAGGGGAAGCAAGGCCTTCTTGAAACGCCGATCATTCACTGTTTTTCTTATGGACCTTATCATCAGAAGTAGGTAGATACCTACCTGCTGTTTTCGCACACCGAATTTGAATGGGTATAAAATACTGTTCAAATTTATGTTTCATTTAGTAGGTAGGTGCTATTGAAGATTGTACTTCATATATCGGAAACCTATTTATTATTCAAAGATGCTGAATATAATTTTCAGTACCTACCTAGTTAATAGATAGTCCTCCTATGCAGATAACTGGGATTGTATCATTCTATAGAACCTAGAGTACCTACTATTGAGCCAAACAGATGTAGTTCAACCTATTTCGGCACCTTAACATTGCCTCACCGTTCATAGTTGGGTTGACGATCTTTTTTGTTTCAATTTTTCAAGCTTCGTATAGTGGCATAAGGTATACCTAGTGGTTTGATTTGATTTGTTGAAATAAAATTAAAATAAAAAAATCTCAAAATTGAATAATCAATTAGGTAGGCAGGTAAGATACCCTTTTATTTTTTTGAAATTTCGAACCTTAATTTATACATTGAAATATAGGTGGGTATCTACCTGCGTGATTTTTGGGCCAAATTTCGTAAACTTGGTCCTAGTTGCGTAGATAGGTATAGATTTTATGTATTAAAAGCGGCAGACGGACATATTTTTTCTTTTCGATTCATGAGCCAAGTATTCTGAAACGTAAACCAACAAGAATTGAATTTGAATTTTTTTTTTTGGTCACTTAAAAAGGTTCATTATTCATTATAAGCAGGTACATAGGTACCTACTTAGGTAGGTACTTATATGAAGTTAATATTTTATTATTGTTGGAAGTAGGTAGTTAACTACCGTCTAGAACCTGCATAATTTTCCATTGGAAGAAACAACATTTTCATCTGATTTCATACGAAATTTTTAGACTACTCACCTATGTCGGTATTAAGTTTGCACCTATGTAGCACCTCTGAAATTCACCACTCAAGAACTGATAACTTTGCATCAAACAGAAGTTTCACTATTCCCTGGGTTGCGCCAATCGTATTTCCTAATTTACTAAGGGTACCTAGATTTTATGAAACGTAACGAGACTCATCGATTTCGTGAAGCTCGTATTTTGGAGCCCGAGTCCAAAATGTTGGCCACCTGTTTTTCAAGTTGTTTGGCCTTTCAGGTTGGCCTTGGGTGAACCCGGTCTACGTGACTACCCGGCGGCGTCACTCATTCCGTCAGTGGCCGGACAAGAGCAATCATCGCCGCTATACTTACCTTCACTTTGAGAGGTACAGTTCGTCAATTCAAGACTTCCTTCTCGAGTAACATCGAAATCGGCATAGAAAGGTAGGCAACAACTGAATTAAGTAGGTGGGTAGGTATAGCTATATATTACCTGTAGCCGGAGAAACCTATTTACCTACTTGGTAGGTAAGATTTTATTGAATTCGTCCTAGTACCTAGGTATACCTACCTACTTGCACCGATTAGCCTTGCACCTAATCGTTAGCCACTTGATTTGAGTCCACGTAGGTACCCTACTTTACTCCGTACCTCAACCAGAAGGGTCATTAGCGGCATGGCTCTAATTATTATACCTAAAATATTTGAACGACGCGAAAAGGAACTACCTACCTATTTTCCACATCTGACGCGAACCATGAAAATTAGCTTTGAAGTAAAAATGCTTCAGTTATTCACCAAATCATCCCATTAGTCCCGTCTTGGATTTATCATTGCTTTTTCCATCTTTTCCAACACTTAGCTAGGTATCTAAGCACTCAATAGTTTTTGTGTTTTGGTGAAAATTGGACATCGATATCACATTTAACGGAAAAGAACCAGTGGCAATTGAGGATTAAATTCTTGATATTACAAAGCATTTCAAATGGCAGATCCGTAATCAATAATTAATAGGCCTGTGTAGATATAGACACCCGCAGAGGGAAAATTACTGCAATTAATTAAAACATTTAGGCTTTACTTGTCCCCCTGATCAGTATAACGATAGGTGGGAGGTTCCTAATTTGCCAGTCAAATTTCAAAACCTGCAGTCAACCAGAAAGAGGTGTGGAAAACCTGCAGTCAACGCGGATTTATATTCGGGAGGAAGAGCTTAACATTTTATGGAAAAAAAATTTCGGAAAATTCGGAAAAATGGTCGGGAAAACCCAAAAAAACTGAGATTTTATACTTCAAAACCTGCAGTCAACCAGAAAGAGATGTGGAAAACCTGCAGTCAACGCGGATTTATATTCGGGAGGAAGAGCTTAACATTTTATGAAAAAAAAAATTTCGGAAAATTCGGGAAAATGGTCGGGAAAACCCCAAAAAACTGAGATTTTATACTTCAAAACCTGCAGTCAACCAGAAAGAGGTGTGGAAAACCTGCAGTCAACGTAGATTTATATTCGGGAGGAAGAGCTTAACATTTTATGAAAAAAAAATTTCGGAAAATTCTGAAAGATGGTCGGGAAAACCCCAAAAACTGAGATTTTATACTTCAAAACCTGCAGTCAACCAGAAAGAGATGTGGAAAACCTGCAGTCAACGCGGATTTATATTCGGGAGGAAGAGCTTAACATTTTGAGGGAAAAAAATTTCGGAAAATTCGGAAAAATGGTCGGAAAAACCCCAAAAAACTGAGTTTTATACTTCAAAACCTGCAGTCAACTAGAAAGAGATGTGGAAAACCTGCAGTCAACGTGGATTTATATTCATGAGGAAGAGCTTAACATTTTATGGAAAAAAAATTTCGGTAAATTCGGTAAAATGGTCGGGAAAACCCCAAAAACATGAGATTTTAATCTTCAAAACCTGCAGTCAACCAGAAAGAGGTGTGGAAAACCTGCAGTCAACGCGGATTTATATTCGGGAGGAAGAGCTTAACATTTTATGGAAAAAAAAATTTCGGAAAATTCGGAAAAATGGTCGGGAAAACCCCAAAAAACTGAGATTTTATACTTCAAAACCTGCAGTCAACCAGAAAGAGATGTGGAAAACCTGCAGTCAACGCGGATTTATATTCGGGAGGAAGAGCTTAACATTTTATGAAAAAAAAAATTTCGGAAAATTCGGGAAAATGGTCGGGAAAACCCCAAAAAACTGAGATTTTATACTTCAAAACCTGCAGTCAACCAGAAAGAGGTGTGGAAAACCTGCAGTCAACGTAGATTTATATTCGGGAGGAAGAGCTTAACATTTTATGAAAAAAAAATTTCGGAAAATTCGGAAAAATGGTCGGGAAAACCCCAAAAACTGAGATTTTATACTTCAAAACCTGCAGTCAACCAGAAAGAGATGTGGAAAACCTGCAGTCAACGCGGATTTATATTCGGGAGGAAGAGCTTAACATTTTATGGAAAAAAATTTCGGAAAATTCGGAAAAATGGTCGGGAAAACCCCAAAAAACTGAGATTTTATACTTCAAAACCTGCAGTCAACTAGAAAGAGATGTGGGAAACCCGCAGTCAACGTGGATTTATATTCATGAGGAAGAGCTTAACATTTTATGGAAAAAAAATTTCGGTAAATTCGGTAAAATGGTCGGGAAAACCCAAAAAACATGAGATTTTAATCTTCAAAACCTGCAGTCAACCAGAAAGAGATGTGGAAACCTTGCAGTCAACGCGGATTATATTCGGGAGAAAGACCTTAACATTTTAAGGGAAAAAAAATTTCGGGAAATTCGGAAAAATGGTCTGGAAAACCCCAAAAACTGAGATTTTATACTTCAAAACCTGCAGTCAACCAGAAAGAGATGTGGAAAACCTGCAGTCAACGCGGATTTATATTCGGGAGGAAGAACTTAACATTTTGAGGAAAAAAAATTTCGGAAAATTCGGAAAATGGTCGGGAAAACCCAAAAAACTGACATTTTATACTTCAAAACCTGCAGTCAACCAGAAAGAGGTGTGGAAAACCTACAGTCAACGCGGATTTATATTCGGGAGAAAGAGGTTAACATTTTATGGCAAAAAAATTTCGGAAAATTCGGAAAATGGTCGGGAAAACCCAAAAACTGAGATTTTATACTTCAAAACCTGCAGTCAACCAGAAAGAGTTGTGGAAAACCTGCAGTCAACGCGGATTTATATTTGGGAGGAAGACCTTAACATTTTAAGGAAAAAAAATTTCGGAAAATTCGGGAAAATGGTCGGGAAAACCCCAAAAAACTGAGATTTTATACTTCAAAACCTGCAGCCAACCAGAAAGAGATGTGGAAAACCTACAGTCAACGCGGATTTATATTCGGGAGGAAGAGCTTAACATTTTATGAAAAAAGAATTTCGGAAAATTCGGGAAAATGGTCAGGAAAACCCCAAAAACTGAGATTTTAATCTTCAAAACCTGCAGTCAACCAGGAAGAGGTGTGGAAAACTTGCAGTCAACGCGGATTTATATTCGGGAGAAAGACCTTAACATTTTATGGAAAAAAAAAATTTCGGAAAATTCGGGAAAATGGTCAGGAAAACCCCAAAAACTGAGATTTTATACTTCAAAACCTGCAGTCAACCAGAAAGAGATGTGGAAAACCTGCAGTCAACGCGGATTTATATTCTGGAGGAAGAACTTAACATTTTGAGGAAAAAAAATTTCGGAAAATTCGGGAAAATGGTCAGGAAAACCCCAAAAACTGAGATTTTAATCTTCAAAACCTGCAGTCAACCAGAAAGAGATGTGGAAAACCTGCAGTCAACGCGGATTTATATTCGGGAGGAAGAACTTAACATTTTGAGGAAAAAAAATTTCGGGAAATTCAGGAAAATGGTCGGGAAAACCCCAAAAAACTGAGATTTTATACTTCAAAACCTGCAGTCAACCAGAAAGAGATGTGGAAAACCTGCAGTCAACGCGGATTTATATTCGGGAGGAAGAGCTTAACATTTTATGAAAAAAAAATTTCGGAAAATTCGGGAAAATGGTCAGGAAAACCCCAAAAGGCTAAGATTTTAAACTTCAAAACCTGCAGTCAACCAGAAAGAGGTGTGGAAAACTTGCAGTCAACGCGGATTTATATTCGGGAGAAAGACCTTAACATTTTATGGAAAAAAAAATTTCGGAAAATTCGGGAAAATGGTCGGGAAAACCCCAAAAAACTGAGATTTTAAACTTCAAAACCTGCAGTCAACCAGAAAGAGGTGTGGAAAACCTGCAGTCAACGCGGATTTATATTCGGGAGGAAGAGCTTAACATTTTATGGAAAAAAATTTCGGAAAATTCGGAAAAATGGTCGGGAAAACCCCAAAAAACTGAGATTTTATACTTCAAAACCTGCAGTCAACCAGAAAGAGGTGTGGAAAACCTGCAGTCAACGCGGATTTATATTCGGGAGGAAGAGCTTAACATTTTATGAAAAAAGAATTTCGGAAAATTCGGGAAAATAGTCGGGAAAACCCCAAAAAACTGAGATTTTAATCTTCAAAACCTGCAGTCAACCAGGAAGAGGTGTGGAAAACTTGCAGTCAACGCGGATTTATATTCGGGAGAAAGACCTTAACATTTTATGGAAAAAAAAATTTCGGAAAATTCGGGAAAATGGTCAGGAAAACCCCAAAAACTGAGGTTTTATACTTCAAAACCTGCAGTCAACCAGAAAGAGATGTGGAAAACCTGCAGTCAACGCGGATTCATATTCTGGAGGAAGAACTTAACATTTTAAGGAAAAAAAATTTCGGAAAATTCGGGAAAATGGTCGGGAAAACCCCAAAAAACTGCGATTTTATACTTCAAAACCTGCAGTCAACCAGAAAGAGGTGTGGAAAACCTGCAGTCAACGTAGATTTATATTCGGGAGGAAGAGCTTAACATTTTATGAAAAAAAAATTTCGGAAAATTCGGAAAAATGGTCGGGAAAACCCCAAAAACTGAGATTTTATACTTCAAAACCTGCAGTCAACCAGAAAGAGGTGTGGAAAACCTGCAGTCAACGCGGATTTATATTCGGGAGGAAGAGCTTAACATTTTATGGAAAAAAAATTTCGGAAAATTCGGAAAAATGGTCGGGAAAACCCCAAAAAACTGAGATTTTATACTTCAAAACCTGCAGTCAACTAGAAAGAGATGTGGGAAACCCGCAGTCAACGTGGATTTATATTCATGAGGAAGAGCTTAACATTTTATGGAAAAAAAATTTCGGTAAATTCGGTAAAATGGTCGGGAAAACCCCAAAAACATGAGATTTTAATCTTCAAAACCTGCAGTCAACCAGAAAGAGGTGTGGAAAACTTGCAGTCAACGCGGATTTATATTCGGGAGAAAGACCTTAACATTTTATGGAAAAAAAAATTTCGGAAAATTCGGGAAAATGGTCGGGAAAACCCCAAAAACTGAGATTTTATACTTTAAAACCTGCAGTCAACCAGAAAGAGATGTGGAAAACCTGCAGTCAACGCGGATTTATATTTGGAATTACGAGCTTTAATTTTATGAAAATTTTTTCGGAAAAGTCGGGAAAACCCCAAAAAACTGACATTTTAAAATTCAAAACCTGCAGTTAACCAGAAAGAGATGTGGAAAACCTGCAGTCAACGCGGATTTATATTCGAGAGGAAGAGCTAAACATGTTAAGGAAAAAAAATTTCGGAAAATTCGGAAAATGGTCGGGAAAACCCCAAAAAACTGAGATTTTATACTTCAAAACCTGCAGTCAACCAGAAAGAGTTGTGGAAAACCTGCAGTCAACGCGGATTTATATTTGGGAGGAAGACCTTAACATTTTAAGGAAAAAAAATTTCGGAAAATTCGGGAAAATGTTCGGGAAAACCCCAAAAAACTGAGATTTTAAACTTCAAAACCTGCAGTCAACCACGAAAAGATGTGGAAAACCTGCAGTCAACGCGGATTTATATTCAAGAGGAAGAGCTAAATATTTTATGAAAAAAAATTTCGGAAAATTCGGGAAAATGGTCAGGAAAACCCCAAAAGGCTGTGATTTTAAACGTCAAAACCTGCTGTCAACCAGAAAGAGGTGTGGAAAACCTGCAGTCAACGCGGATTTATATTCGGGAGAAAGACCTTAACATTTTATGGAAAAAAAAAATTTCGGAAAATTCGGGAAAATGGTCAGGAAAACCCCAAAAACTGAGATTTTATACTTCAAAACCTGCAGTCAACCAGAAAGAGATGTGGAAAACCTGCAGTCAACGCGGATTTATATTCTGGAGGAAGAACTTAACATTTTGAGGAAAAAAAATTTCGGAAAATTCGGGAAAATGGTCAGGAAAACCCCAAAAACTGAGATTTTAATCTTCAAAACCTGCAGTCAACCAGAAAGAGATGTGGAAAACCTGCAGTCAACGCGGATTTATATTCGGGAGGAAGAACTTAACATTTTGAGGAAAAAAAATTTCGGAAAATGGTCGGGAAAACCCCAAAAAACTGAGATTTTATACTTCAAAACCTGCAGTCAACCAGAAAGAGATGTGGAAAACCTGCAGTCAACGCGGATTTATATTCGGGAGGAAGAGCTTAACATTTTATGAAAAAAAAATTTCGGAAAATTCGGGAAAATGGTCAGGAAAACCCCAAAAACTGAGATTTTAATCTTCAAAACCTGCAGTCAACCAGAAAGAGGTGTGGAAAACTTGCAGTCAACGCGGATTTATATTCGGGAGAAAGAGCTTAACATTTTATGGAAAAAAAAATTTCGGAAAATTCGGGAAAATGGTCGGGAAAACCCCAAAAAACTGAGATTTTAAACTTCAAAACCTGCAGTCAACCAGAAAGAGGTGTGGAAAACCTGCAGTCAACGCGGATTTATATTCGGGAGGAAGAGCTTAACATTTTATGGAAAAAAATTTCGGAAAATTCGGAAAAATGGTCGGGAAAACCCCAAAAAACTGAGATTTTATACTTCAAAACCTGCAGTCAACCAGAAAGAGGTGTGGAAAACCTGCAGTCAACGCGGATTTATATTCGGGAGGAAGAGCTTAACATTTTATGAAAAAAGAATTTCGGAAAATTCGGGAAAATGGTCGCAACCAGAAAGAGGTGTGGAAAACCTGCAGTCAACGCGGATTCATATTCTGGAGGAAGAACTTAACATTTTGAGGAAAAAAAATTTCGGAAAATTCGGAAAAATGGTCTGGAAAACCCCAAAAACTGAGATTTTATACTTTAAAACCTGCAGTCAACCAGAAAGAGATGTGGAAAACCTGCAGTCAACGCGGATTTATATTCGGGAGGAAGGGCTTAACATTTTGAGGAAAAAAAATTTCGGAAAATTCGGAAAATGGTCGGGAAAACCCCAAAAAACTGAGATTTTATACTTCAAAACCTGCAGTCAACCAGAAAGAGATGTGGAAAACCTGCAGTCAACGCGGATTTATATTCGGGAGGAAGAGCTTAACATTTTATGAAAAAAAAATTTCGGAAAATTCGGGAAAATGGTCAGGAAAACCCCAAAAGGCTGTGATTTTAATCTTCAAAACCTGCAGTCAACCAGAAAGAGGTGTGGAAAACTTGCAGTCAACGCGGATTTATATTCGGGAGAAAGAGCTTAACATTTTATGGAAAAAAAAATTTCGGAAAATTCGGGAAAATGATCGGGAAAACCCCAAAAAACTGAGATTTTAAACTTCAAAACCTGCAGTCAACCAGAAAGAGGTGTGGAAAACCTGCAGTCAACGCGGATTTATATTCAAGAGGAAGCGCTAAACAGTTTATGAAAAAAAATTTCGGAAAATTCGGGAAAATGGTCGCAAAAACCTCAGAAAACTGGAAACTTCTTTAAACTTCAAAACCTGCAATGAACCCGAAAGAGATATGTAAATTTTTTTGGGGATTTCCCGACCATTTTTCCGAATTTTCCGAAATTTTTTTTTCATAAAATGTTAAGCTCTTCCTCCCGAATATAAATCCGCGTTGACTGCAGGTTTTCCACATCTCTTTCTGGTTGACTGCAGGTTTTGAAGTATAAAATCTCAGTTTTTTGGGGTTTTCCCGACCATTTTTCCGAATTTTCCGAAATTTTTTTCCATAAAATGTTAAGCTCTTCCTCCCGAATATAAATCCGCGTTGACTGCAGGTTTTCCACACCTCTTTCTGGTTGACTGCAGGTTTTGAAATTTGACTGGCAAATTAGGTAGGCCCCGATAGGTGCCTACCTACCAACTGTGATTAACATGAATGAAAATAACATAATTGAAATGATACTAATCATTTAAAAAAAAAAATAAATAATTTAACAAAGAGTGAATTTACGATTTGAAGCAGACAATCCGAAGACAACCACCCACACATACACATTCCGAAGACGATCTAGTCTGTAATTAGCAAATCGTGAATCTGAAATGGATACACTCCGAGGGGTGTAGTTTAGCCATATGGATGGATTAAATATTTCGAGGAGGAAGCTACACTCCTAACAGAATCCTGCTTATCTTTAGCAAAGAATGAATTTACGATTTGAAGCGGGTGCTCCAACGTAAAGAGGATCTTGCCCATATTTAGTGTGAATTTGCTAATAATTTCTATTGACCAAAGTCTAGTAATGGAGGGAAAATAAGAACTCTTGGGCTTGGATTCCAACAAGGGTACGTGAACTGAGGAAGTCTCTCTTCACAACCTGTACCTCTCAAGTAATTACAACGCCACAAGGGACGAAATGTTCTTGGGGGTGATTTTGCCAAGATTGTCGTTGCCCCTCTCCTGAAGAGGGCTCAAGAATTCCGCAAACTCAAGCTTATTTACATTATATTAATAAATCAATTTCAAGCTCAGTCCATCCTCCTAGGTATTGGTCCCTCTCCATGAACTTTTTACGGATTTTACTAAATTCCCTGACTTTTCCAGTTGGGGTTTTCGACAGTCAATTTAGAAAATCGAAGAAGTGACGTCCAACTTGTTTGTCAGTAGACTTTCTGTTAGAAAACTCTCTATGATGATGACTTAATAACCAAAACCGATCTAACGTTGTTAGGTATTTGTTTAAAAAAAATTTATTTGTAATCATACTTCTCAATAATATGGTTTAGTTTATTGACCGCTAGGTGATAATTATGACAGTTTTTTGCGGTTCTTGAGAGTCGGTCATAATCCCCACAAAAACCCCAAAAAAATGTCATAATCATACTTCTCACTTTATTTTCTAAATTTACGGTGATCTTATGATGTATTGGACAGTAGGTAGGTGCTATTGATTTTCCACAACTTTACCGTACTAGATTCAGTTAGTACACATAGCTTTTTATTTCAGATGCCAACGTATAAGCTGACGTATTTTGACGTACGAGCTTTAGGTGAACCCATTCGAATGCTCCTCACCTACATGGGACAGGAATTCGAGGACGTGAGGCTCACATTCGACGAATGGAAGAAGATCAAGTCAGGTAAAGGCATATCAAACGTCATTAATATTTAATCGGATTCCTTTCATGCATTTTGCATCAGTTTTGAGAGCGTATGCTGAACAAGTGATGAATAAAACTTCTCTGAGAAGTGGAACGTATAATATAGCAATTTGAAACCCACAAACTAGGGGTTGGGTGTTGTTTGAAGATGATAGGGTTTCGGGAAATGTTTGATTAAAGGACAGCAAAGAATAAATACTTTTATTCCAAAATACATATGCAAACGTCAAAGAATAAACAAACTATAAAATAATGTTCTGAAAAAATAAATACAAGTAGGTAAAGCCTACGTAAATAAAACTCCTGGCCAGTCCCCTTCTGCACTCCCAGTTATTTCACACTACCGACTGGAATTAAAAAAAATCACAGAACTTGCTTTAGCTTAAAAACTGAAATAAATGCTAGCATTTTCTATTGAAGACATTTGAATTATTATTCACTTCTGTCATTAGCTCATGTACCTACCCGTTACACTCAATAGTCAAGATGAAAACTCCAACCAACTTACATAGGCTAAGGGAGTAGGTCCCGCTCTGATTTCGTTCAAGAAATTTCTGGTTATTTTAGGACCGAAATAAGTTTAAGTATACATATTCGGCTGTTCTGTTGAATGGGCTTTAAATATAATTCTATAATATCCAAAAATTGCTAAAAGTAATATTTACTTACAAGCTTATGATCCCACATCGCAGTGCCTATCGCAATCAAATTTTCAAAAGTGTTGCTTCATAAATACAGAGACATTTCACGTCAAAAGTTGAACTAAAAACTCTAATGTTCTCCGAATTCGGCCATAGTCTCTGTAGGCGAGAAAAATTTCCTGCCACGTTTTGGCTCGATTTATTGCGTGCTTGCTGCTGTCAGTGCCCAATTTAGAACTTGATTAGGAATTTGGGGAAGCGTTGCTATTAAACAAAGAGAGTGATAAATTCTTCCACTTTATTGATACAATCTTTTTAAAACCCAATTCACCCTAAACCCTCGTTGTACCTTGGTTCTCAGTAGAGGCTTGAAGATCTGGAAGGTCTATGGTGTGCCTCTCTGCTGCTCGAAGACGCCTAGACCTTCCAGATCTTCAAGCCTCTACCGAGAACCAAGGTACAACGAGGAGAGGAGAGACTTTAGGGTGAATTCGGTTTTAAAACGCTGCAAATTATTTCACAAAGGTTTATTATTTTTTCAATTGAGTATGATCGTAGTTTTAGTTGGCTTGCGTACGTCATTAGGCCCGTCCAGACTCCTCGGCGTGTACTATTTCGAGTTGCCACAACCTATACTTCTATAATTATATACGCATGTTTATATTTCTCGATTTGATCTCCTATCTATTCAAATAGTTATTGCCTTAATAATATCATTATCTAAGTACGTACGAAAAGTCGAGAGGATATGTTATTAAATATGCGTAGGGAAAGCATTGGTATCAACACACAAATATGACCTAGAAAAAAACATATATTCATGCCTCGAAGGAACGCTGAACGCGGTGTATTATATGGGTATAACAGGTAAAAGTAATAAATATCCATTCTCCTACACGCGCCTCCTCTCACTCCACCCCCCCCCCCCTCACCACCCGCCGTGACTCCCTGCCAGGCGTGCGTGCGTCCGTAAGTCTAACACTCAAAGCCTCGAAAAAGACACTTTTTCGCCCGTTTTTGGCCCATAGCATCTATGCGAGTAAAGCGATCGGGATGGTTAAACGTTAGGACCAACTAGACCCCAAATGGAGTCTATGTGCGAAAAAACGGGTTTTTTAAGTCAATTCTTAGGCCTTTTATGGCCCGGACGGTGAACGGCGGACGGACATTTCAAATTTGGATTCTACGCACCTTGAAACGTAAAGTGACAAAGTTTGAGGGGGGGTTATAAAAATTTTTTGCTACACGATCACATAGGCTTATTATTGGAAATAATAAACCAAAAGATTGTATCAATAAAGGGGGAAAAATCACTCTCTTTGTTTAATATATCAACTCTTCCCTAGATTCTTAATCTAGTTCTAAATTGGGCTCTGACATAATGGTGGAGTAGCGCCTAAAATTAGGTACGCCCCCATAAAAACCTTCAATTCATAATACTAGAATGAAAGATTTATAAAAATTTATTAAAAAAAAAAAAAAAAGAGAAAACTTATATAAAATATTAAAACTATTGAAGAAATGAAGAAAGAGTTAAAAAATGTTTAAATAAAAATTGAAAATTGTATTATTGGACAAATATGAAGGAAGTATAGAAAATTTATTTAAATCATTCAAGATACTAGAAAGTTTAATTTATTGAAGAAGAAAGAATAATAAAGCTAAATAAATAAATAACTTTGTGTTAGGAATTACACAAAATCTGTTCTCCTCACAGCTGATCCGACACTGCCCAAAAGTTGGCAGGTAGGTTTCACTTCACCTGCTGTTGGCGCTCGTATTCTGCAACCAAAACTAAAATACCAAGTGTTTCAGAAAAAAAAATCTCTTTTCAAAAGCCTGATCATTTTTTCAGTGAGTTTTTTTTTTTTTTTTTTTTTTTAATTTTAATTTCGAAAACTAAAAAATTAGTTGTTTTGCTCTTTTTCCGCCCCCGAATTTCTAACATACTACATATAGCATAGTTAAATATCTGTTTACAAAATTACAAACTCCTTCTAAAACATTTTCTGCTAGTCCACCTATTTGAGCCAATTCAAGTGATTTGTAAAGTTCTATGCACCGAAAGTACCTACTTTATTTCTTGGAAAAAAGTGGTTTAAAAAAAATTAATGAAAAAATTAATTTATTAAACCAGTACAGAAACTGGTTTAGGTAGGTATTTATTTGATCATGTAGCACGATTGGGACTTTTTTTAAATTTTTATGATGAAATAAATTAAGAACCCGACGAATAATAATTAATGTGTCTACATGCTAAACAATGTATGTTCTTCTAGCCAGTCCGTTTGGGAAACTACCTACGTTGGAAGTGGATGGAAAAATTATCACTCAATCAGCAGCCATTTGCCGTTACCTTGGGCGGGAAGCAGGTTTGGCTGGGGAAACCCCTTGGGAGGATCTTCAGATTGACATAATAGTTGACACGTTCACCGATTTTCGGAAAGGTTGGTACAATTCCGTGGTTGCTTGGTGAGATTGGTAGATTGTTTTGATAGAATAAAATTTTCTGTCAAGTCGGGTGTACCTAGTGAGAAAACCTTGTGGTTACGCGGCAACACCTAACATTAGGTACATTTTCAACTTCAAAAACCTTGATTTTGCCATCAATATGAATAATATTTCATCTGCCGGTGAGCGTACCGACTAGTTTGCCAAAATTGGCAAGTATTGACTCTTTACTCTAGCTTTAGGGGAAAACTGGAAGTCTATAGGATTCTGGATGGAACCGACGGGCAGATGTACTCATTCGTACGCGTATCTAATTAAGCGTTTCCAAGCAAAGTTTGGTTGCACTAAAAACAATAATTGAGCTAGTCTTTTGTGTAATATGTACCTTTTTTATATGAAGGCAGTAGGTACGTACACATCCGACATTTGGTAGAAAAATATAGGTACTTATTTGAAATATCTAGAAAGTAACTACAGTATTCTACAAATGATTAAAACTTTGTTGCCTATCTTCTCAGTATCTACACCTTCTCAGTTGATATTTTGTGACTAAAAAGTTTAATAAGGTAGATTTGTGTAAGAGAAAACCTTTTACCTTTTTGATTTAGATGTGAGCGGTTTCCACCATGAGCCTGATCCTGAAGTCAAGGAAAAGAAGAGACTTGCGTTATTGAAAGAAACTGTTCCTTTCTATTTTGAGAGATTCGACCAGATTATCAAAGAAAACAACGGATATGTGGCTAATGGGAAAGTAAGTTATCAAACGCTTTGTGGGTATTGTCCCAATGTCCAATTTGGAGTAATGGGTTGAGGGTGGAAGAAGTAAGGTGCTCGTCCGAAGTGTTGTTGATTTATTGTTCAATCAACCGGTGTCTCAAAACTAGTGGTTCAGCTAGTAGTTTCAGCCAGCTAGTGGTTCTCTCAAAGTGATGGAAACTGCAATACCAGGTGTACAGTGATAAGATAGGTTGATGTTCTTACACATAATTATGTTCAGTAAAAATATCCTATTATCCTTTTGGTACCAGCAAAGATTGGATGTGGGTTCGGGGCAGACATGTCTTTTTGGGTTTGTTTAGACATTGAGAAATGATTAGGGTTAGGTGGTTCGGACAGTAGGCCTCATTATTCCAACCAAGCAAAAACATCTAACTTATCAGTAATAGCATGCCAAGATTCAATTGAAAAATTTAAACGGCCCCCAAGAGGGGGGGCCAATGTGTGCCTGAGGTTGCTGAAGACCACTTAAGTCCGTTGGGGGCGGGAGTTCTCTTGTGGACCCTTCTTGAGAGGAGGTTAGTGCCCTTGGAGGAGAGCTCTCACAAGGTATCTGCGTCTCTGGTTTGCTCCGGTCGGTTCGGGCCTTCGTCGCGGTCTGCCCCCACTGAGCAGCCTGGCCATCTCCATTTCCCGGTAGCCTCCTCTTTAGAGCTTCCTGTTTGGCCAGCCTAGGGTTGGGAACACCTGAGCAGGGTGGTTTCCGCAGAGGAACCAATCCCTGAGAGGCTTTCTCGTTAGCCAGATACTCTTTACACCTAACCTCCAAGCCCTCTCCAAAAAAAAAAGGTAGACAGGAGCACGCCCATACTGATTTGTTCCAGAGCTGGTGTGCACACTCGGTAGATGGTAGATCACTTGCCTAATGGCCCGATTCACGTCAAAAAATAACCTTGTCAGGGCTTTCCCCATGTCACAGAGGACTACGTAAGCCGGAAACACCACTTTCGCCACCTCTTCCTCTTGATCTAACAAGGTTGATATACCCTGGCCATGAGCTGACATGGCCATCGTTAGCTCCCTTTGAATATGGGTGAAAACTTTGTCTCCCATCAAAACTCCTGAAGGTATAGAGTACAAGATCCCCGGGTTCAGAAAGGGGGGAATCACTGCCTGGAGATTAGGGGGCTGGATATTTGGCTCAGAGAGCACTTAACGCAGTTGGGTCCAAGCCCTGGTGCAAAAAATGATCTCAGTGGGCCACTTGGCTTGTACGAAGGGCTGGAGGCGGAGACAGAAGAATAGGAGGGTTTGTCCCCGATGCCGAGGAGAGGAACAGGTCCAAAATCCCATGTGGATTTCCCTCGGTGGGGTCAAACCCTAAAACTCCCGGATTCTCCTGATAAAATCAGTAGTTGGGCCAAGGTGTGGGAGTTATTATCCCAGCCAAAAACCTTGGGTCCGTCGGGTCAAAAAAACCCTGAACACGGAAAATATTTTTCCGGAGGGTCATCGAACAGATAATCGTCTCAGGCTCTATCAAAATGGCAACCTGACACCATCGGTCGAACCCCGGAAAGGTATTTCTGCATCCGCTCGCGTGGTAGATGGAAGTCCTGTCTGGACGAATGGAAAGGAAAATATTATCTTTCCCAGCACAACGTTCGTGAAAAATGCTCTTCCCGGGAACCGTTCTGGCCATCTCGTCTCGGAGATAAAACCGACTACCCTGAGCACAAAACATGTTTTTCGATCGCGAACAAAACAAAATCACAACGATCATTTAACTCAAAACGCAATTCCTGGTCGGTTCCCAACTTATTTGGTGAAAAACTGGATAAATCACTGATTTGTGTTCTACTAAAACCAAAAAAAAAAAACTCATTAAAAAAACACTGGCTTGAAGTATTTGATGCAAGAGCTAAAGGACAAGTGAGGATGGTTGCGGAAGATGCTGCCAACGTGACCATGTGAAATAACGGTTGGTATGACCTCCTCCAGGCGCCCATCTCACTAATTTTTAAAATACTCTTGAAACCAGCTGTGTCCGACGCGTGGTGAAGGCCACTACAGTTGTTTATAAAACACCCTCTAGTGTCCCTAGATGTAATTTTCAATGTCTAAAAGTCCAAAAAGACCATACTGTTTCACTCACCATGAAAAGAAAATAGTTTTCGAACTTGTCGGTAGAGCATAATACATTCGAGGGGTTGGTCGGTTCTGAGTGTCAACTCCTTACACCCTTGAGTTCAACAGAGAGCCAACAAGGGCACTGCAACCTGATCATTTCGAAACTGGAAATAGTTTGAGCTCGACGCTGGCATGCCAGTGAGCCATGGTGAGCTTTCGAACTACTTTGTAACCCTCCTCCTCCACTCCACCCTCTGCTTTCTTGATTAACCACCTGTTAAGACTAACAAGACCTCAAATGGAGCCTATATGCAAACGAACTAAATCACTTGCAATAATCAAATAGGTTGGTAAACAGTGAGAACACAACTTACCATCCTTGAAGATTCAAGATGCAGGGTTGTAGTAGCAATGAAAACAGCATACTTGGTGGGAGAAGAACTCCTGCTTGTGACTGGGTTGTGGTTCAGTGCCATCTAGTACCTAGTTTCATGCTGCTCGCCATGGGGCACGCTGGTAGTAGTGCCAAACTCTTTTCACTCCCCTTCAACTTTCCTCTCTATTTTATTCCATTGCTTGGTGGACGCAATCACCCTACTGTGAAGTTAAATTTGCTTTCCCAAGTGTTTTTAAATGCAGTACCTGATTGAGGGCTATTTCAACCTTTAATAACCAACGAAGGGGACTCCGGATACCTGTTATTGCTAGTTATAGAGCTCTTTATAGCTATTATTGATTGCTATTAAGCTGCTGCTATATAAATTAGTGATATCTGATTTGGTGATAAGTGTGGAGGGAGAGAAGCTTAGTGTAAATGTATCAATAGTAATACATGCCTTGTATCATTCCTCTTTTTTTTTTTCGATGAATTCTGTAAGGCACCACCGTTAAATGAACTTTAATCTTACTTAACTTATGACCACCTAAGGGGGTGTTGACAAATTAATAAGATGAGGTTAGAATGTAGTTACACAAAAGCAAACATTCAATTAGAATTATTTATGACTAGCCGCTTCCACTCTCTTCACTCGCCTCCATGTCCAGCTGGGGGGGGGGGGGGCTCCGCCCTGTTGAGGTGTATTACAATTGAAACATGTAAGGGATGTTGCATGCTTCGGTGAGTATAAACAAATAAATCGGAAAAAAGAATTTCACGTCTCAAAACTCACATGGGATCAAATTGGAACTCCGACGAACATTTTACAACCAACCCGACCAAAAACCGTCAAAATTTACTCAGTCTAAGGCGGAAAAAACCATAGCAGGGAACGCATTTTTTTCATCATTTTCCGCATTCTTTCGCTGATTTCTCCAGGAAGACAGCATCTTTCAGCAATTTTGAGGGCACCATCGTACTCTACGGGTCCTGAAATGTAACTTTGTTGCTGACATACGAAGTGCTCTCGGTCAAATTTTAATGTGGCAGTGGATAGAAGATTGAGCGCTTGGGGAAAAAAACAAGCATTAAAAGGGGCTCTTACCCCCCCCCCTCCCCTCCCCTTCCACTTAGGATTAGAATACTTTAAAATATAGCCTATATTCTGACCTGGAGATTTCTGGTCACGATAAAAAAAACCTGTTCAGATCCCTTCGGCCATGAAAGCAAAACTCACTCACAGAGTTTCATTCTTATAAATAATAGAGATTGGGAACCGCACTGGTTATTATGACTTCCATAGAATGTTAAATATCGTAGGTATATTATACCATTATATTATATTTTAACAACAGTTTGCCAATGTGCCCTTGCGGGCTTGAAGAAGATTCCACTGAGAAGTTCTGGAAGGAATGAAAATCTATAAAAAGTTACTAACACCGTCCTCCCAGTCGTGATCTAACTGGTGGAAAACGTTAAAAATTCGAGGAACAAAAACTTATTGCTTACCAAAATGTCTAATAGGTTTCAATCACAAGGGGAACTTATAGAACAATTAGGGAAATGTAGGTAAAGACCCCAGAAAAATCGTTCATCAAACTCGTTGGAAAGCTCATGATTTACCAAGCCTGGAAACTTTTCCATAACAAATTGTTGTTGTAGCCGTCAGGCTTCAAGTCAACAGTATCCAGCGACTTTTGTTCTCAAGGGAATTTATTTTGACTGTAGTCTGAAACTTGATATCTAACTATGAACAGTTTGTAGTGCATAGCTAAAACTTTCAGAGCACATAGAAAAAGTACCTATCTGATTCGTGTAAAGCAACTAATTTCTGTCTTGCAAGCCAATTCTAGGGTAGTTTCCAATCACAAGGGTGATGCTTAATCCTCAACTGATTTTTTTCGTTTCAAGCTCTCTTGGGCCGATATATTCCTGTTTGGATTTAGTGACACATTGATTGCCCAACTTCAAGATGATGTATTCTCAAAATTTCCCAACATCAAGGGATGGAGGGAAACCATATCTAACATCCCGTCAATAAAAGAATGGATATCTAAGAGGCCGAATACGAAACTTTAAACCGTTTGGTAAGTTGAAATGTGAAGGAGGAAATTGCTTTTGTGCTGATGCTGCTGCATTTTCTTTTCAGATTAACCATCGACTATTATACATAGGCAAATCATTTTGAGCAACTTTCAAAAATATTACATTTAATAATTTAGTGTGGTAGGTAAATATGATGGTATTAAGATAGTTTGACCTTGAAGCCATTCAAAAGGCCCTACAATCAATTTTTGAGAGACCCTCCGTGATTTTGCTATCTCATTTCAGCCTACAGTCTATTCTCAGACCCCCTCCACACTACTCCCCAGCCACAAATTGTTATGCCCATTAGTTATGATCTTCAGAAATTCCGATTTTCTCATTTATCCTTTTTTGGTTATTAAATTTATTTTTTGAAGTACCTGGTAATGTTTGCCTACTTATTGAACAGGTACTTCTGTGCTCGATGATTTTTGTTGTCTACTAAAACAACGATGAATGAAACACTATCTGCGTGGAAGAGTTCATCTGCTTTGTCCCATTCATTTAACTTCTCAAAATGTTCCTGGCCTCTTCATTATATCTTCTGTGTCTCCCTTTCAGCTCACCCGATCTTTCAATCGATCATTTTGATCAGTATTTTATCAAAGCATTTTTTTTTCTTGCAAGCCGTACGGAGACAAGATTTGCATATGTGGTCACTGACACATTATTATTGTTTCCATTATGAAGATCAGAACTTTTTTTGCCACATCACTTCCTATGAAAAATCAGACGAGTATAGGGGAACTACCATCTGTCTTGCTACCATAGTAGGTAGTAACCTTTAAAGCAGACAACACTGCTGCAGCCACATGTTTCCATTAGGTTTGTTATAGATATAAGGAATTACTGAATAAGCAACCATCTGGCCTTTTACCGTCATCCCTGCTAAACTCAGACAGTTCCACTACACTTGGGTAGTTCACAGACAAATGAGCTTTCCTAAAGGTAGACTTTCCCCTACGTTTGGGGTGAGCACGTCTTTGCAGTCAATGAAAAACCAGCCCAACACTGCAGCGGGAACCCAAATTTCAAGAAATTTACTTTTTTTAAATCACTGAAAATGACAACAGACTGTTACATTTATAGGTTTTTTTAGCGGACTATTACTCAACCAAAGTTAATCAACTAAGAGCTAGAACACTAAACAATATATGCAAACAATTCAAAATGGAAGTTAGCAAAAAAAGTTGTCTATTGCCACGGAAAATAAAGAGTTACAATGTCAAATAGTTTTCGACAGTTAGGCCATCATCAGTAACAAACAATAACTGAACACACATTAGAAAGGACACAGCTTATATAGTCACGGGTGAAGGGAGATTGAATCCCATTGGTCAAGAGAAAGGAAAGGGGGCTGGAAATTAAGTGCAAGCAAAGTGAAGGGGGATTATAGCTAATCAGATGAAGTGGAAATAATACTGGTTTCAACAGTTTGAAGGGATAGTTCCAAGCTTTGTAGAAATGGACTTATCAGTGTGAAATATATTGAGGGATATCCTCATTTAAACATTTACCAGGTCGGTCACTTTTGATAGTTTCGGAATTTTCAAGTACATTCAACATACCTCCCTTTGGAAAAAAATGAAGAAATTCTACAAACTCTAATGCTCTTCTATTCTTTCCCTGAATTTCCTATCTGTTTGAACGCAATATTCATAGCCGCAAGAACATTTTAGTTTATCAACCCCACTTTTATCCTTCATTGATTTTGTCTTTAACGGAACCTAGTAATGCTCCAAGAATATTTCTAGTTTTAAAACCCACTTTGTGACCCCACGATGTAGGATGATGGCCTAACCGTCAAAATCGATTCAACATTGTAACTATTTTTCGTGGAAATAGACAACGTTATTTCACTAAATTCCTTGAAATGGGTTTCCACAACTTCGTCGAGAGTGACTTAGTTTGCAAACAATTATTGTGAAAAATGTTCCTACTTAAATTTCATTATATTGTCTTGAGAAAATCCGTAAAAAAAAAAAAAAAAAAAAAAAAAATCCAATATCTTGATTTCAATAGCACACTATTAATGTGAACAGGTTTTTTTTTTTTTTTGCCAGTAAAAGTTTCTAACAATTTCATTTTACATAGTGCTCAATTTTTAGAACGTAAATATGATAGATACGATAATTAACGAAAATTTGCTGAATGACTAAAAATTGTTTGCAGTTTTTATCTAATCTTATTATACATGTAATAATGAACTTTTAGTACATTTTTCAGCTTATTTATGTGCATAAATTTACAAAGTCTAGAAAATACACTTATTTTGTGTAATATTCTGCTAAAAAATATAATGATTCTTACTTATTGTCATGTTAAGTGACATACAGTAGGGATGAAGGGACATTCTCTTAAAAATGTCCGGCGATTAACAGCTCATAAAACATACATGGGAGCATCTCTCTCCATAACTACCATTATACACTTTTCTTCCACTTCCAAAATCAAGTGCAAAGTGGTGTTTCTCGACAGCATTTTGAAACGCACTACTGGGACAGTATCTTCCCTGCGTTTGCGGTTCCAGTCGCAGTCACATCTGCGGGCCGCATAGGGGAAACTCTACCTTAATGACGTCATTCAATATGCTGTGTCTTTGATTGGCTACCTGCACTTTTGACACACGAACCCATGCAAACCGAGTTCGTCAACTTAATCGCCACAAGGGAACTTATGTGGCATACAAATATATAGGTGCTATTATCTATTAAGAATCCCAATGCTTCTTACCAGTAATACCTGTAGCCAACCACTAAACTCTTTTCTTAAGCCAGAGAAATGTAAGGCACGCTCATACCCTCCTCTTAATGTGATATGGTCACTGATGTTCTAACAATTGACTTTAGTCCAGCATCCTTGTAAGAAACTTGATAATGTGTTCAAGTTCAACTTTAAGTTATTTTATGTTTGATTTTAAGATATCTATTGGCACTTAACTGGTTGAGATGTCAATATCATACTAACATTTTCTGTTGCAGTTGTCTTGGGGTGATATATACCTCGCAGGAATCAGCTGTACAGTGGTTGCACTCTTGAAAGAAGAAGTTTATGAAGCATTTCCCAACCTTAAAGAATGGCGTACTAAAATTTTCAACATTCCATCAATTAAAACTTGGCTAGAAAAACGGCCGAATTCCCACATATAATAAGGCGTAATTTAACTAAAGTCAAAGTTAATGACAATATTAGTTTATATAATAAATATGTTAACTGAACTATCTTATCTTTTCCATACCCATATACACAAATGTATTATTTAGGTAGAAGAGACAAACAGGTATCAGATACTACGTTTTTTATGGGGTCTTGCCACATTTTACGAGCATTAAATTAAAAAAAAAAAAAACGCTGAACAAGATATCAGGAAGGGAAAAATAAAATTTTGGCGCCTCAGCGTGGATAATTTTATTAAAAAAAGATATACATACCAAGACAAAAACACAATTAACATCACAAAAATCCGAAGTCCTATCAAAACGAGAGGTCAATTTCAAACCAGTCGACTAGCCATTAACAATTAATTTCTTTGTTTCCCGAAGATACAAAATCACATCAAATGGTACGCAGGTTACGACGAAAGTTAATACTCTAATGGTAAAGAACAATAGGAAAAATTAAACGCCATCCTGGAATGATACAATCAGCTGAATCAATCACTCATGCAGTTGAGAACATTCCATAATCTAGCTGTCCCGAACCCACCACGAAGTTGTAAAATGAAAGAAATCGCTGAAGAATATAACATTTGAAGTCTGGCTTTATTGCTCAAGTAGTTATCAATTAGAATTTCCAAATTTCATGTGTAGAATAGAATTTCTGGGATTTGTCCGTCTTCAACAGATGTGCCATTGTTATTTCCGGCAGCGTAAGTAAACTGAAACACAATTTTGCCTATGTTTGAATCGACGGATACTTTTCGTTGTCCTCTTGTGCCATAGTGCGAATCGGGACCCTGTAATAAATGTAATGCGGTAAATGCCGTGCAATCTTAATACACACACCGAGTTTCGAGGAACGATATTTCAAGACAAAGAGATAAAGAGCAAAATTTACATACTTTAATAAGTGCAGACGCCATGTAATGAGTGTGCGGCCGGATTTCAATGGGCTCCTTGAACATGACTTTGTAGGTAGATACAGATCCATCATAAGTCACTCGAGTAGAGTTGGAGCCACAGACCTTACCAGAGACTGGGATGACAATTTCAATGGTGACATCATACTCGCAAGGGCCGTGTATGGAACCGTACAGCCCGAATCCCACAACGTATACCCGCCGGTCAACCATGAATCTACAAAGTATGAAATACAGCATGAAAAGTGAAGCAAATAGCAAACTTATACGTACATTAAAAGGGAGGCACATTAATGAAAACAAGAATCAATAGTAACATACTGACGGCTAATGCTTATCATAAATGTGTTATGGATGAAGGCACTGAAGATTGAACAAGGTGGGCAGTTTTCAAACTATCCATAATCTATCATTTTGAAGATCCACTCTAATCAATTCAACCTGATCCTTCAGGTGACAGTGATCGTAGCAAGAATATGATTTTTCTGCACATTATGTGAGTCAGATTTCATTGATGATTAAAAGCTTTGGAGGTGAGGTATTCGATGGTTCGGTACCATTGAAAGAGGTACTTAATGGGTGGAGTGTATTTGAAGCCTGATATCAAATGATGGAACTGATGGATAAACTATCACTTTAATGGAACTATCATTTTGAAACTCCTCGTGTCATTTAGACGCCTCGTTGACACTATACACAGCACCTCACACAGAATTACCACTTACAGATTATGTACCTAATAAGCTCAGAGTATGGGATAATTCACCACCCACAACTTCTCTCGTTCTTAATTAATATTATTTTCTTCATCTTGATCCCCATCATCTAGAACCTGTTATTCAGAAGTTGTTAATCCATGCCCCATACCCTAGGAAAATATTGTTATACCATGGTCCAAGGTGCAGAACCTTACCATTCTCCCGTAATCAGCTTGAATTTTGAACCAAGGTATAAAATATGATTACTCAAACAATGGTACATCCACTTCAAAACAGTGAATTGAGATCTATAGATCGACTAGAGATGGTTTGCGTTCCGAGGGCGCACCCTATGTTGAACTATTTTAGCAGAGACAACTTTTTAGTGACAGCATTGATGAGTAAAATTACCAGAGAAGTGCTTGAAAGGAAATTTCACATTTGAGTGTTGGCATTCCTGCTGCTTGACGAATTCGTGAAAACCATTTTGATTGTCTGAAAACTGAATTATGAAAACTCGCTTCTAAAATTTTGTAAGAAATAAATAATTTGAGCATCAACTGTAGTGTTAAGATTTAAATTTTGTCTATTTCCCTTAAGAGAAAACAGCTTGAATAACTAAACTTGAATTAAAAATATAGCAATGAAGTACCTTTTTAGTTAGGTATTAGGAATACAAAAAGTAGGTTGAAAGTATTGAAAAAAAGGCCAAGAAGTAAGATTGCAATTTATATATTGTTTCATTTAAAAAGTAGGTGTTCAAAAGCGGTCATGAAGTAGAAATGCAATTTATATACTATTTCATTAACAAATTACCATATATCAGTTATGATCTAATTGGTAGATAATTGATAAGTTTGAAGGCCTCTGGAACGGAGAGAAATACAGACACTTGCGAGGGAAAACATTGCGCAACAATATTGTACCTATGCACTATTATTTTTAAATGATAGGAAGATAAGTAGTTCAAGTTTCTCTAGCAGACTTCTTCCTCGGAAAGTAAACTATCTCAGGTCGACCTGTAGAATGATAAATTTATTGATATTAAACTCACCGGATCCTATCGCTGGTACCACTATAGCCCCATCTGCTATCTACTTGTTGAAACCTGTTCACAGACTGCTCCTTCCCGGTGAGTGAACAACGAGGAGTGTCCCTTCAAATAACAACATTAAAAAGTAAGTAGTCAAGGAAGTAATGAACTAAATAAATATGACCATCAAGTTCAGGTATGACAACATCGTTTAGAAGGACTAAAGGTAGGTAACTCCCTGAAACAAATCAGACATGAGACTCGACTTGCGAATAAACTTGGCCCCGAGAGCTGTACCAGTGACCAATCTGATGTCATCGAGAGTGCACCGATCACAAGTAACATGTGTCAGACTCATGTCTTCCGCTTATGTTGGAAGATATTTCTAAATGTCAGATAGTTTCTAGGCTAGATTACATTTTTTAAAAATAGTAATAGGTAGTAGGAAGGTGCCTGACAAAAGAAAGGGTTAATTCTTTTTTTTAATGAGGAATCCGAATTTTTGTGGAATATCAAATGTAAATCGTATATGAACCGAGAATAAACACACGCAGTTTGTGGACGCAGAACCAACTTTTCGAATCGGTCAGCTGGAGTTATATCACGGCCAGGATCAATAAGAGCATGCGCAAACGTGGTTTTATTGGAACGCCTATTCTTCCGATCCAACAGCCCAACTTCGCTCAATATTGAAGGGTATTTGTGGAATGATCTCAAATTGATCCACTATGATTCTCAGAATGGTCTTATTAATATTAGCCACCACGCATGCGCAGACGTATGATTCATTATAAGAGGCACGACTCCTGAACTATTGGGCCAATTTTGATGAAATTTTCAGAGATTGTACGGATCAGACCCTAGACGGTTTCCAACAAGTTTTTCTTCACTGTAGGATCAATTGAAGTGTGTGCGCATGTGCAAACGGGAATTTATTGAAACACCTTTTTCTTCCTTTCTAATTGCCCGAATTCACTCAAAATCGGAGGGTTGTTGTGGAATGGTCTCAAGGAGATAACACATCATTACAATTGGACCAGTAACCGCTACTGCACATGCGCAACCGTGAAGCATATTGTCAGATGCATAAATCTGTAAGAGTTACACGGACCCATTAAATTTAATCAAAATTAGCCCAATAGTTATAGTATTGGGCTAATTTTGATGAAATTTTCAGGAATTGTGTGGTTTAGACCCTTGACAGTCTCCCATGAGTTTCATCACAATCACATGAATACGAGCGTGTGCGCATGTGCAAACGTTAATTTCTTGAATCGCCAATTTCTCCCGACCTAATGATTTAATCTCACTCAAAATTTGAGGGTACCTATATGTGGTATGGTCTTTATTTTCAACAAATCAACTTCTTCGCGATTGGATTAGTTATTGCCACTGCTCATGCGCAAACATAGGTATAATTCTTTATTGTCAGAAGGTGCGAAAATCAGAAGTGGTTTGGCCAGTACCTACTGTATGAATTTTCGGGGTTGAGTTGGTTCGCCCTGGTCCTGGTAGGATGGTCGCTATCTTATAGTACCAGCGTGCTCACATACCGAAACGACAAATTCGATGCATCATTTTTGGTCACTAACTAGTACCTATGTCTACGTTACTATGTGTGAGAAACCTACTGCCCACCCAACTTGGCAATTTTTTTAAAAATGGAACTCTCCTATCAGAGAGGATGATTTGCGCTGATTTCGAATATAGGTATCCCATGTTCTGGTAGTACCTAAAATAGCTTAATTTTTCCAGAAATCAAGGTTTTATCTTATTTTTTCCATTTCTTGGCCATTGGAACCGTAGATCGGAAATAGTAGATTTGTATCTACGATAACCAATGTAAATCATGCGTATTATATTTATTCTATTTACTTTCTCTGTACTTATGTAGAAAGTAAACATTCTATTCTCTTCCAATATCCAAAAGTAAAACTATTGCTTATTGAGCATTTACGAACATTTCAAAATGCGTATACTGAAACGAACCCCCGGATCGTCTGTGCTAGCAGTCTAGATGGCCTATAATAAATTCAATTGTGTATTATTCGAGGTAGAAAATGGCTCGCGTAAGCCGTGTTTCAAACGCTGAATTAAATTTTCCCAAATTTATTGTTATTTACAAGGATAACTTGTATAGTTTTCCCCCGATTTCGATTAAATTCTCAGGCATTATGCGAGATGTTTCCCAATGAAATTCATTGTTCCCTAACTAAAGGTAGGCTGTGGCATAGTTACACTAAATCAAAATTATATTAAGGCTGCTAATTGTATTAATTTCGTCCAGATTTTGAGAAAATTGAGTTTTGGGGTCTACATGGCCTTTCATTATTCATGACAACGAAAAAACATCCTTAATTTCTTAAATTTTCCTAGTATTGTCTGTAAAGGCCCTAGATGATCTACAAGGGTTCGACAAAAATGAGAATAGATGATCTACTAAGAATCCACCAGCACGTGACAAGAACTTGAACCATAACTTTCCTCAAACGATAGTTGGAAACTAACTTCTATTGTTCCTTAAAAAGGTAGTTGCTCTTGGGCAAACGTAAAATTACTAACACCCTAGCTCTCACAAACTGTGTCTGCTTCTGCTCAAATGAAAAGTATTGGTACACTAACCATTTCATAAATTGCAGAATAATGCGTGAATGAATAAAATAGTTTTAGAATCATTTAGACATAAAACTAAATTAAATCACCCCAGACATTACAATATATTAAAGGTTTTCCTCAAAGACGAGGAACCTGCTGGCAAGTCTTCCCCTGTAGCCCTCCAATACAGAGTAGCCCATGGACCCAGACATGATATTTTTCCTGTTTTTTCTCAGAAGTCGTAGGTTTTTGACACACTGAAAAAGTAATTATGTTGTTGTAACTTTATTAATTTTATATTATAAAGGGGTTCATTTTTAATCTCCATCACATCCGCAATTGTTACAAACTTTAAATTCACCATTTGAATTCTTTATATCTGAGTGTTTTTTTCGCAACCCTTTTCAACTTTTGGCAATTGCATTGTGTATTGACTCGAGACACATATTCCAACTTCAATACAACTAACGTAAGGAATTACGAAATAGCGATATTTTGTGGAACGGAAAAGCGTCACAGAAGATTTAAAATAGGTCCACATACAAACCAATCGTTCCTAGAGAAATGTAAATTTATCAATTTCCACTAGACAAAAATAGTTCATCACCCGATGGAGAGCTTTTAATTTATCAAACATTACACCACTTTCACTTTGCCAAATTCTTTCATCTCACTCTTCACAGAATACCCATGTACTTACTGGTTATGTGCTTTGTTACATAGGTACCAAAACCTTTTCTTTTTTTTCTAGTTATGCCTTCCAGGACAACAGCTTATAACAACTGAATGTCCAATTTCTTACAATCTATGACTCTATATTATTATTTATATCTTACTGAAAGCACAAGGAGGTCGATGTTGGTAACTACTTGAGACACACGTAGTTTTAACTATGATGTGACGGAAATGCTTCCTAAGTACTACACATCTTTTAGCCGAGCACAGGCACTCAGAAATGTAATTAAAAACTGATATTGAATTGTTACAAATCGTTAGAACACGCAATATGCATGTAACGTAAGAGTGAATCTTCCATGATTACTTACTTGAATCTTATTGACGGTTTCGGGTTGACTGTGAAATACAAGAATAGTGAAACCACCTCTCTATCAGTAAGGATACCGGATTGAGCAGGACCTTGAGCGAATTCTTCAAGTCCCATCAGAGGAAAACGTACTAGATAGAGAGCCGAGTCCAAAACTAGTCTCATATTTTCTGGGGTAGGTGGTAATTGTTTTCTTTGGCATTTCGCTTCACACCATCTGAAATAATAAAGACTCAATTAATGAATTGCTCTGACAAGGGTTGAGTATTCCGACGTAGGTAACTTAGGTATTTGAATAGTTACCGGATAATTGCGTTGTACAATTTAGACTCTCTAATGTGCAAAGTGTCTCTGGACATGACGACAGAAAGTGTTTCGAGATCAACATCGGTGAATCCATCTGCAGAAATAGCTTCAGAAGTATCTTTATCAATTTTATCCAAGCATAGAGAGGCCAGCTGAGGCTCGTCAAACAATCTGGCTTGTGTGAGGAGCATGAAAGCGTTATCTGCTCTGAGATTGCTCTACAAAATTAAGACGACATTGACAATTCCAGAACATGTGGCTCAAACATCAACGTTCACATAATGATGACAACATTCTTACTTTTAAAAAATCAACACAGTGCCTTTCTAGAGCCGGAACTGCATATTTTTTGGCAGTGTACAAAGTTGTCATCACAGTCTCAGGTCCTATTTGAACTTCATCAGAATACAAAAACCTGAAAAGTAAGGACGATTCAATTTTAAAAACTGTATTGGACGGGAGGGAAAGGTGTAAAGAAGCTTCGCATTTGCTATACACCTATATTAGAAGCCCAATATGCTTCAAAAGATGGAAGATTTATGAAGCCTCTCGTCTTGAAAAGTACAGCAACGAGTTCATCTGTTTGAAGAGTCTGGGAATTTTCAATGTTCCCATGGAAACCCCCTTATACTAACAATAAATTGACAATGGAAGTATTGGATAACCCCCTTGCAAGAAAGTGTAATAATTTATGTTCACAACTAAAGAGAAGATGAAGACATAAGACAAACATAACACAGCAAGAGAAAGTAAATAAAGTATGAAAAATAATATTTACTCGTAGAAAGAAGGAAGAACACAATATAAGGAAAAATGTAATCTATGGATATATCGGAGAACAGCACCAGTGCCCTGGTACTTTCTTTACCTAATTGACTCGTATTGTTATTTACTTGACAACTAAAAGCTAAGGTGTATGCTGTGGAACTTTCACTTGAAAGTAATATTCAGTTGGCAGCTACGACCTTAAAACTCGCACAAGAGGGATACATCCTTGTAAATTACGCACCCCCTATTACGAAATCGTAGTTTCATTTTTGTCAAATCAATACTTCATTCTACGCATGCGCAAACGTAAATTCCATTATGCTCCATTTTTTCACACGTTCGATTTCGCTTAAATTTGGATGATAGTTGGAAGAAGATGACTTGATTACCTCATATCAATTTTAACACGACTGTATCATTAATGGCTACTGCGCTTGCGTTAATGTGAAATACTTGTAATGACCTAAATTTCCACAGTTTTCATCCGATTTTGATGAAATTGTCAGTGAATGCGCGGTTTAGGTTGTAGATGGTCCCACAACTATTTAATTGTTTTCAACTCATCAGTTCATTCTGCGCTTGCACAAACGTAAATTACACTGAGTATCATTTTTTCGTTTCAACATGGCATTTCAAGCTATTTCTTGATTTACTCTTTTCCGCTATGGAATTTTTCAAGGTCATTTAAAACTTTTCAATGATCCATACATTCATGATAGGTAAACGAGGAAGCTATGTGCCACACCCAACTTGGCAGACGTTTTTTTAATTATTGGGGCCCTTGCGCTTGTTTTGTTATCTATGATTATTCCCTACCACCACATATTGCCTTCCTCCGATCCCATCATCAACATGTCACATTTTCGTTAATACGGATATTAATGTGTCCACTTTCCCTTTATGTTTGTGTTGATAAGTCAGCTCGTCTACTAGGGGTTCCTATCAGCTCGACCCTGTGAAGGTCAAACTTCCACTTTCTCTTTCTTTGTCGGTCCCCAGTTGACTCGCACAATTGGCCCCTCCTGAATTCCGTCATTCGACTTCATTTCTGGATTTTGTGCAGGTTTGCGGACAAGCAATTTGTACATCTTGCTAGCAGCCCTCCTTGCAGCACGGGACGACGACTTTCCGAGAAGGGCTATAGGTTAGGAATCCTACGATGAACCTTCTATTTTGAGAGAACTAAATAGAATCCAGAAAAATGACTAGCCACAATTTTGTTCACATTATCGTTTCACATTATACCCTATGATTTGGTACACAGTTTAACTTTTTTAGCTTCCATCGATTTTACAGCAAATTTTGATGGAATTGTAATCTTTTTTCAGCATCATTTTATTTTAATTTTATTAATGCTCAAGGTCATTGCTGATAGAAACCTTTTGACACTAATTCTGCGGGAAAATATGAAATTCAAAAACTTTTTTTTCAGAATTTTTAATAATTTTGTTTAGGCACATTGAATTTTGAAATTCTCTTGAATTTTTTTTTTTTTTTTTAAAGCAATTTTACTAACTTTTTGTGCTCGAACATCGAGTACCACCCCACGAAACCTTTAAATTTGATCTACAACTTTTCGAGCCATTACAATAGCTTCATTCCCTACACACATACATTACTTGCATTCGCATATTCATTCATCAACATGTTAATCCTGATTTACATACATGTTCTGTTGCTCTCCCCATTTCCTTCTTGCTCATTTTTCTACTTCACTCCCCCTTTTGAATCATGAATTCAAGCTCGCATGAGTCATGGATCACCTGTTCCAGGTTCCATGCACTTCCTCCAAACCTAGCCTTCTTGATAACCTAGTGGTGCCTTGATTCGCTTTTTTCTGTTGTGCAGTTGGCTATATTGTTTTGTCCTCTTCCCTATTCAAGGGAACCTTCTGTAAATGAATAATCTCCCCATTCTCTTCTCTGAAGCCATCAAAACCAGTTTTGTGCCTAGTAAGCCAACTCATCATTTTTCCATCTTTGATTTTCATTCAGCCTAGTGCTACTTTTCTTTTTTCTTTTACACAAAGTTAGTGAAAGTGATTATTTCCATTTATTTTCGCCACCTGAGTTTCGCTTCTGTGTCAACAGCCAGGTTTGAGCATAATTTAATTTTCTTTTTCAGCATTGTGCCTTTTCTTTTCCATTTTAGGTTAATTGCCCTTTTTTTCAGAGGTTCTGATTTTTCCTTTATTTATTTCCACTGCGCATTTGACTTTTCAAACAAGTACAGTTTATTTTTCCCCATATTTATCTATTTATATTTTCCTACTTCTCTTCATTTGTGAATCCCAATACATGTATTTTTTTTTTTAAAGCATAAAACCAGTGAAAGTCAAACAAAACTTAATTAAAATGCAATCTAATTAAGTAAAATACATTTTAATTCTTCAAAATACTAACATTAATATTAGGGTTCAATTCCGAACCCCCCTGACTGCACGTCTCTTTATTTCGTATATTCCTGTTTTCTGTTATCTTTCATACTTGCGAAAATGCCAAACTCCCTCTTTCTGTTGACTGGTACCACACGGATGTTTCGTCCTTGGGCATAGCGTCATTACTTTTTTCTCCTCCGTTGCAATACTAGGTCCTACCATGTGCTCCTTTAGCTAGCCTCTTGGCATCCGACCCAATTGACCTCACGAGCCCCCCCCCCCCCCCCACTACAAACTATTATAACCCTGTTGTAACTTCGACTTGTAGCAGCCAAACCGCCATAGTGCTTGAATTATTATTTATTATGGAGTTCCCCAAATTAGCGAGGGAAGCCATTGAACCATGATAAATTGTAACTGTATGACAATTGTATGAACGAGAAGAACATTAATGAAAGACATTTATACAAACGACAAAATTAGAACCATATCATTTTTAATCTACACGACAGAATAAAAATCATTCCATTTTCATGGTAACATAACATATGAAGTCATGGGTTTGAACGATCATAACAATATTGACTGAAAAATACATTTTTTCATGGGCATGAATTATTTTTCTCTGCCCTAACAATTCATGAAACGGGATCTTCGACTTGAAGAATAGATATAGAAGGTAACAAATAGGATGGAAACAAACTCATAACTTCATTCAGTCTTTCTTCCAGACCCACTCAATATCGTTATTATACATAGTATACAACTTATCCATGAGGACAGTAAAGAAATCAGACTCACCTTAACAATGATAAGAATGCTGCAGGTTCAACATCTGGAACCTCGACTTCTGGGGCAGAAGTAGCCAATGTCCCGTTGAACATAGCATCAAATACTGCAGAGCCTGCTGTAAGTATCAATTTGTGAGCTGGGATCCTCTGGCGACCAGGCTCGCGTCCCACAAGAAAATGAACATCACTCAAAATCTCATTGTTGAATAAATACGAAAACCTGCAACACAGAACATGGAATTGATGAGAAGGACACATGCTATCGAAAATACCAAGTGTTGGAGGGGATGTTAATGGGTTGGAAGGTGTATTCAAAAATCTTGATCGTGATTAGTCTTCTTGAAAGGAGAGAAAGTCCCAGCCAAGCAGAATGATTGTATGAGCGAATTTTCGTAAATTGTCGTATTAATGTTGAATTGAGTTGAACGATGAGCATTTTGAATGCAAAGAAATGATTAACTACAACAGGCACGGAAATGGGTATCTACTATCTACACTGTACCACGACTACCTAATAAACACCCCACTGAGAAAATGTTGGGAGTCATGGGCCCTCTGAAGTAAATTCCATCCACAGGGAGGAAATTAAGGATCCAGAGCACTGAGAGCCCAATGATTCAGAGCTGGAGTTCTTTACCATCTACTGATTCATGCAGTGTAGCAGCTAACTCAGCAGATTAGCTGGGTTTCGCAGCAATAGGTATGGCTTGGTCACACCACAATAACAGCTGGCTAACAAAGTCAAGATCAGAATCAGCACAGGCGACCTCCCAGCTCGAGCCCCTAAGGGCGAGCAGGTGCTGGTGGTGGGATGCTGTCTGAAAGGGAGATGATACTGAACCCACTGGCTTTGACAGGCACTTGGGCCACTGGCTGTTAAGTCTAGCCAAGAGCGCCAACGGAGCGAATTTCACAATTTAACTGAAGCAGTCTCCTCGCAGTAAGCCTGACAAAGATTTGCCCATACGTTTGCCCATAGCTTTGACAGTACGTTGGAAAGGAAGCACAGCTTCAATGGAGCCTTGGTAATATGAGCAAGTTCCCCACATTCCACACGTGTTGTGGGTATAGTGGTCACCCCAATGAAGTTCACTCCAAAGTACATTTAAGGAACGATAAAATAGTGCGTAAAATAGGTAGAAAAACTCGTTTAATTAACTAACTATAACTTGACATCAAGACCAAGCAAAAGACAACGCTCATACACTTAAACAGAAAGACAACAACACACTTCACTTCTAAACCGACATGTAATCATCCCCACTCTCACTACTATTTTGCTGCGAGCGCCTTCCAGTTCAAATTACGAATTTTATTGCAAACTCTAATACCCTCCCACAGTAAAATTTTAAATCAAAAACATAATTTGACATAATTTCAAGAAACATATTTTGGCATAGGAAACAAACAGCAACAGATACGATGTGGGCTCTAATAAAACTCAAGGTCACAATATCAAATAAACCCATGCTATTTGAACACTTAGCAAATGCTAAACCAGGCAAAGGTTTAGTTAAAATATCTGCCACCTGGTTATCACTACTCACATAGGTTAAGACCACTGAACTGTCCATCACTTTCTCTCAAACAAAATGAAAACGAGTGTCAATATGTTTCATTCTCCGATGACTATCTGGATTTTCGGCTATGCTTATGGCGGCTTGGTTGTCTTCAAAGAATATAGCTGGTTCATTTGGAGGAAGAATCCCTAGTTCTTTTAGTAGGTTTGCTATCCAAGTAGCCTCACTCACACCTTGGCTCAATGCTATATATTCTGCCTCTGTAGAACTGAGAGCAACTGTCTTTTGTTTTGATGATAACCAGGAGACAGTTGACCCCATAACCTGAATAACACATCCTGAGGTGGATTTTCTATCCTGAAGGTCTCCTGCCCAGTCAGCGTCAGTATACCCAGCAAGAACAGGGGCCTTTGAGTTCTTTCTGAAGACCAACTTCCTGTTGATGGTACCCTGTATAAATCTCAGTACTCTCTTCAGATTTTTCCATAACTCTTCATTTCCATTACTCTGAGAGCGACTTAATGTTTATTGACTCTGCCAAATTGGGTCTTGTTCCTAGGACTGCATACATGAGGGATCCTATCAGCTGACGACATGGTGTAACCCCGATTGTCATCTTTCTCTTGATTAAGCATACTGCATTTTGGGTCCATTGGGAGAGCAGTTGAACGGCAGTCTTCCATATCAAATCGTTGAAGAAGGGATTTCAGTTAAGATGTCTGATCAATCTCAATTACACCTTCTTCGCGTTTATGACAAATTTTGAGTCCAAGATAGTTAAGGTCATTTCCAAAATCCTTCATGGCGAAGCCCTGACTCAGTCTTCTCTTACACTCCTCTATCACAGTGATATTTGTTCCCAGTAGAAGATCATCAACGAAGAGTAATATGAATAATTTTTTACCATTATCAATCTTGAAATAAAAACAGTAGTCACATTTAGAACGGATGAATCCTTCTTCAATCATGAAGCTGTTGAATTTGTCATTCCAATTTCGAGGTGACTTCTTCAGGCCATAAATTGACTTTTTCAGTCTTAGTACTCTTCCGTCCTGTTTCATGCCATCAGGCTTTTTCAAGTACACTTCCTCATTAATGTCTCCATATCCAAGAAAGCACTACGAACATCCATTTGATGAACTTGTAGATCAAGATTGGCTGCTAAGGTTAACAGAATCGTAACTGTTACCAATTTTGCCACCGGTGCGAAAATCTCGGACAAATCAAATTCATCAGTTTGCTGGAAGCCCTTTGCAACGAGGCGAGCCTTGTATTCACCATGAGAGTCATTTTGTTTCACACGAAACACCCATTTACACTCAATAGGGGATTTGCCTGCTGGTAGTTCTGTTTCAATCCATGTTCCGTTCTCTTTGAGTGAATCCAGTTCTCTACTCATCGCCCTGAACTAATGATTTTTCTTGTTGCTATTGATAGCTTCTTCGTATTAAGTGGGTTCTTCCAATCCGGTTACTACAAAACATCCACTGTCACCATAGCGAGCTGGCTTCATGATTTTATTTCTGTCTCTTAGTGCATGCTGACAATTTGAACCAGTAGGACCTAATGAGGGTTCTAGTTGTACAGAATCCCTTCCATCTTCGAATCCTTCAAAATCGATAGCAATTGTCAAATTTTCTTCTTCGTCAGATGACGGATCTGTAGTACTGCTTTTATCCTCAACTTCAACTACTTCGTTTTGATTAATTTCATCGTCACAGTCAGGTGTAAACAAATTTTTATAATTTTGAACTTTTTCGTATGGGTCATTTTCAGGGCACATCTTGACAAACTCAATATTTCGAGAGATTTCTATTTTTCTCTCATCAGGAAAACATACACGATACGCCTTGCAGTTTTCTTCGTACCCTACAAAGATTCCAGGCTTTGATTTAGCATCCCATTTGGTTCTTTTAGCATCAGGTGTATGAGTGTAAACTTTGGAACCGAACACTCTAAGGTTGTTCAATATGGGAGCTTGGGCAGACCACAGTTCTATGGGAGACTTGTCAGGAACTGTGCTGGTACCTGTGCGATTTAGCACATAAACTGCTGTATTTACCGCTTCCACCCAATAGCGTTTGTCTAGCTTAGAAGACAATAACAAAGTGCGAGCAGCCTCTGTCACAGTTCTCATCTCCCTTTGAATCCTTCCATTCTGTTCAGGGCAGTAAGGAGCAGATCTCTGACGCCTGATTCCTGCTTGCTCAAGCATGTCTCGAACTTCACAGTTGATAATCTCCGAACCATTATCAGAGCGTATAGCTTTCACCTTTTTTCCTGTATCCATTTCTGCCAGCGCTAGAAAATTTCGAAGTTTATTGGGAACTTCAGACTTCGACTTCAAGATGTAGCACACTCTGTAATGAGAAAAATCGTCCTTGAACAATAAAAAGTACCGAGATCCTCCAAAACTCTCTACTTCCATAGGGCCACACGTATCAACATGGACGAATTGACATACTTCATTAGATCTGGTGAAACTAGACTTGAATGGCAACCTGTGTTGTTTACCAAGCAGACACGGTTCACAACTTACATCTCCAGTGTCTCGATATTCAATTCCAAATCTAGATAGAACACCTTTCACATGCTTCAAATTCTGATGGGCTAGTTTTTCATGCCAAGACGTCAAAGATTCAGTGACGCATGCAAAAGCAGATTCTTGTTCCACAGTCATATTTAAAATGAAAATAGTATTGTGAGCTAATGCTTCAGCTATGACACAGTTACGAGTATTTTTAAACAACTGACATTTATTTGACTCTCTGACCATCGTATACCCTTTTTCTAATGCCCGTGCAACTGAAAACAAATTTACCTTCAATTCAGGTACATGTAACACATTTTGTAACACACTGTGACCTATTTCACCATCAGCTACTGTTTTGACGTTGATGTCTCCAATACCACAAACTTTCAATAATGAACCATCACCAATCTTCACACTTTTGTCACATGATTTATATGAACTGAAGTATTCTCGATGTGACGTCATATGATCAGAAGCTGCGGAATTTAGAAACCATGAATCCGAATTTCCATCAGTGCTATCGTAAAATGCCAAACTAATAAAAGCATTCTTGAAAGGTTTTCCATAATTTTCTGCCTTTCCTTGGTTGGCCTTTTTATCCTCTATCTTGCCTTGGTTGGTCTCTCTTCCCTCTAATTTAATTTTGTTGGCTTCCTTGTTTAAACGTATCCTACAAAATCTTATGAAATGGCCAGGCTTCTTACAATAATGGCAAAGTGATTTTGGGCGTGACTGGCCACCATTACTGTTTTTACTACTAGTAGTGGCCAAAGCATGATTCTGAGAAGTTTCCTCACTAACCCTCAATTTTCGTCTCTCCTCCTCAATAAGCAGCCGAGCTGTAAGCTCGTCTAACGTTTGTTTGTCTTCTGGGACAACATCCCATGTTGAGGCAAAAGAGTCGTATTCAGGAGGTAGCGACGTCAAAATACGATTTATGACCGTCTTTGATGAAACTTTCTCGCCGTTTTGTTCCAAACGATTTACTAACCTGGAAATGTGCATAGCTACTCCTTGGTTTTGATACTTATACTCAAAGAACTGTTTTTGCAACAGGTGTACGCTTACCTCGGATTTCTTCTCATAAATAGCCATTAACTTACTCCACATTTCAGCGGCTGTATTGCACGTGATAATGTGCGTAATCGGTTCTTCTTCCATTCTTCCCACCAAAAGTTCTTTCGCTTCATTATCTTTAGTTTGCCATGTAGTTTTCTGCTGTTCGCCGTCTTCAGGCTTAACTTCAGTACCTTCCAAGACGCCAACAAGGCCTTTCAATGCAGCGATAATTCGGATCTGGGATTTCCATACGAACCAATTTGAGAGTCCTGTTAATTTTGAAACTGAAACTACCGGATGTTCCATAGCGGAAAATTTACGACAACGTTTTGTACTCTCGAAACTAAGGAATACTTTTACTAAACCGAACGACCGAGTTACCTGTACGACCGCACAAGACCGAGACTTACGTGTTCACACAACTTGCCAAAAACTAACTATTTTCGTACGAATTTCTTTCACTTAAGTCCGTCATTACTTTCGCATACATAACCTTATAAGGAACGATAAAATAGTGCGTAAAATAGGTAGAAAAACTCGTTTAATTAACTAACTATAACTTGACATCGAAACCGAGCAAAAGACAACGCTCATACACTTAAACAGAAAGACAACAACACACTTCACTTCTAAACCGACATGTAATCATCCCCACTCTCACTACTATTTTGCCGCTAGCGCCTTCCAGTTCAAATTACGAATTTTATTGCAAACTCTAATAAGTACCGCAAAACCTCCTGCATGGATCGGGATGGGAGATTGTGCAATGACAAAATACTCCATACCCTCCAACTTCACCTAATGCTGGTAACCCGATGGGACCAAGGAGACCGACCCATAGTTAACTGGCTCGCTGCTAAGGCTAAGGCACTAAGGGTGACCTTCCAGCCCTCACAGGTTTTTGGGAGTAGGATTTCAACATTGATGAATGCCATTGCATCAACTTGCAACCCAAGGGCGATATGAAACCCCATTTCTGGTGGCAGCTTACCCAAAGCTGACATCATGAACAGGTTACAGAGAAGTGGCGACAGAGGATTCCCCTGGGCCTAATGACAACATCCTGTAACATCTCGCCTCGAGGGTTGTCATGCCTTTGTGGATCATACAGGTAATATACTCAATTAAACGAGAATGTGCATCTGCACCACGAAGACCATCAGTCGGGGAAAATGGTTAACAGTGTCAAAGGCCTTAGCGATGTCTAGAGCAACAAGATGGCTCTTCTTAATACAGGCCAGCAAAATGACAGTTCGGAACAGAAATCGAATGATAGCCTCCATGCCGACTTCCCCATTTCTTTGGGAAAAGCGTCCAGGCACAAGACATGGCTTTTGAAGGTCTTCTCAATAGGTTGAGGATGAGCACCATAACATTCTTTGATGCTTTATTCCAGAGCCAAGTGGAAATACCATCAGGTCCAGCGTAAGTGAGGTTTTGGAAACAGTACTTATTTGCCTCATCATGAAGTACTGTTGTGCACATGCTATATAGGTAGAGGTAGCTCACTAGAGCTGTGTCTAGGAGCACTCAAATATGGCTCCCATTATTCCACAAACTCCTGGAGAGGGGGCGAAACTTGTTCATCCCCAGCTCCTTCCAGTACCTCCAGATGCTTCCTCCACAACTTCTGCATCCATTGATAATCCCACCTCCCTGCTTGCGTAGCTGCTCTGTGACCTACACAAGGCCTCCATAGAAAGAGGAACTCCTCCCTGGTGCCGCTTCCTCAACCTGTGGGAAGATCCTCTGAGAGTAGGGCTCGATCCAAGCCATTTGGCCCCTCAACCTCGCCAGATCCACGTGTGCAATTTCGCTACATTTTCTAGACATCTAAAATTTTGCTAAACATCTAGAATTTATCGTTGTGCAAGGTATACACCACTTAGTACATCAACTATTACCACACTGTTACTCACTTCCAGTCAGTGGAAGAGAATGGAAGGGGTTTTGCTTTCTACAGCTTACCCACCAGAGTACCATAAGATTCCGTTTTCGAGTCTCTGCTGCTAATTTAATTCATCAATGATCTGGGGAGTCACATAGGTAAACGCTGACTTGTCAAAGTTGATGATTCTCTAACATTTCGACTGATTAGAATTCGGAAGTGGTGATATTGAGGTCTGCTGATCAGATAAATCAAGTACGAGTAGAAGCTTGGTTAAATTCAAATCAGTTAAAAGAAACCCTCCCACCAGTGTTGCCAGACTCTCCCTGACAGAAAGGAGAACAGCCAATCATAAAAATAGGTACATTGTGTTTCCAAAAGGAGTATTTTTGGGGGTACGTATTTTCAGGCATATTACATCATTCCAACCTACACATTATCACTGTTAACTCAAATTTGTCAGAATAAAAATATGTTTAATTCGGTTGATACATGAAAGGCCCATAATCGTGATACCAAAAAGGATGGAATAAGAAGCAACTTCAAACTCCGTTCCTGTGGGGAGTAAATCCCTTCAAGTATTTAAATAGGTATACTATTTGTACTCAATGGCATATCCAGACAGCCACAGACTGAATTTGAAAATGAATAACAACTGTAACATGTTCTACACCCTCCGAAACGCAAAGAAAATGCATTCCCACCCCCAAGTGACGCCATGCTGATGGCTGTAATCCCCCTTTCTTCACAAAACCACCCTTCTTTACAAAAAGTTGGATTGAAGAAAACAATTTTTTTTTTTTTTTTCAGGTACTGACTGCAGTGATAGAAACTGAAGCCGTTAAACTCGGTTATGCGAGATTGATTCATTGTGGAAAAACAGCAAGAACTCGTATAGTTACAACTTTCTTCATTTATTCATTTAGAAATACGCCTGTCACTCCGACTAGAATAGAGCTGTAAAACCCCTTCGGACCTTAGTAAAACAATTTTTTGCTACTTTTTCTCGGCTCTGGCGTAAAAACACTTAACTCTAACACCCTGAAACTTTAAACTGCAGCAGACATTCTAAAAAAGGGGTACATTTGTGCATACCCCAAGGTCTCAGGGGTTGAGGGTTTTGGTATCTAAAAAGTGGTACATGTACCCAAAAAAGGGACGTCTGGCAATACTGCCTCTCACAACACAAACCACAGTACTGTCATGCTCCTATGATTTCAGTTGGATACACGTACATCAACAGATGTGTCAAGCTTTCGAGAAGCCTTTTTTACCCAAAATCTTGCACATCTGTTAACTTTAATGTTGACATCACGGCTACAATTGATTGTTTGCTTTTATTATGTCTTACGGCATTATTTGGAGTGGTGTTCGAGAGCAGTTGGTACATTTTTTATTATCCTTTGGAAGAAATTGATCAGAATAAACAAGAAAATTCACCATGGAATAAATACTTGCAACATCTTAATTTCAGAAATGTGGAATACTGCCCACAACACCCACGTGGATGAGATTGGGATGAATGCGGAAAAGGGTATCTCTTAGTTCAAGCAACGTTGAATCTCTAAGACTATCAGATAGAGGGGGTGGGCTTGATTCCACCCCGGCTGGCTCGAAGGGCCATTTTAACGCAGAGAGATTCAGTTCTTCAATCTCTTCTCAGGATGAGAAACTGTTCCTACCTCTACATGCATTAACTATTATATTGTTTCTACGAAATTCATGCTTTGATCAGAAGGCTAATGATTGTTTTCCTTACTCTGGGGGCACTATGTCGAAGAGTTCTTCAGTTATTTACTGGAACTCACTTAGTATGACTTGAAATTTGCTTCGGCAAAATAAGGTCGTTCAGCCTTTAAGCTTTCTGAAGCTGGGAAGATGAAAAATTGTGACTGAAATCCAGAGATGTTCTTCACCGAAATTTCTTGGGAAATTCATCTTTCAGGTAAATCTTATAAAGTTACCGATCTATCCTCCGTGCATAGAAACTCTTCATTGAACTAAACTTTGAAAATGTACTGTTCCAACATGCATTATTAGTAATTCAATTTTTTGACAATAATAAACCTAATGAACGTACCTGTCTTTCAATGAAGATTTGCTGGCTTGCCAATTAAATATCGGTGTGCCAGGAGGGCCTGGAAGTCTGTTTACTTGAGGTGACGAGGGAGGAGGAGTTTCACTTCGGCTAGCTCGGACAGATTCTTCTAAACCAGAGTCTTCCGAATCGTAGCAATCAGAACAGTAATGCTGATTATCACGTCCTGAAAATGTAGTTGTAGTTGGCTTAATGGTTTTGGGTGATCGAATATGGCGGAAATGAATTTCGCTGAAATGCAAATCAATGTCTGCTCATGTAAATCATGTGATCAATGTATACTGGATATATTACGTTTCTATATTGAATTTTTCAGCTGAAGAATTGTATGAGATTCTCCGATCCTTCCAGCAACACTTGACTTAGCAAGATTCTAAAGGAATATACAATCACTACAAAAAACTCTTCCCCCAGTAAAATCCAATAACAGATTTGGCGCAATCATTTTACAAGATTGCATACTCTCCTGTATACCATATGATGTATTCTTCAATGCCTAAAATCCTCAAATCAACGCAGTTTTGGAAGAACAGGAGACATTCTCTTGCCACAACGCAATATACTCCTTAATTTCAATATGATTGAGGTCGTATAGGCGCTAGTCACACATATGGTATAATTAATAAACGATAGTGGTCCAATTGAATAAAAATTTATTCTATGAGGAAAGTGAACTGTAATGGTTCACTATTACAATATCCAGCTAGTTTAAATATACCTGGAAGCATGTTGTGGGGTAAGGAAGCAATGGGTCCAGCATTGAAATCTTCGCCTGCCTCTGGAAAGAGGATGTCTCCAAGGGCTTGCAGGTCAGCATTAGCTGCAGCAGTTTCATCCTCCTTGTTGGTAGACATCTAATTTAAATCATAATAATTAAAAAACCAGAGAATGTAAACAAAACAATCTAAGACGAACACGCTTTGATAATTGAAATAATAATAATCAATCACTAACGTTTTTCCAAGCGATTTCTGTCTTTGGCTGCGAAGATGCCAAGGGTGATCACATGAAATTTCTCAAATGTTTAGTGCAGCTGCCATTGAACCTGCGAATTACAAGTCACGATTTAAAATAAATAATAGGAACCAAAATTTGAAATAGTATTCCATATCTTCTTATGTTAACGGCTGAGCTAACTCAGAGCTAGCCGAGCCAGGGGCTGATTTTAGTAGATCGGCTTACAAATGAGAGCCGTTTCGAGCCCGATGAAATTTCCCCGAGTTTCTACATAAAAAATGTTGGACTGGCGTATAGGAATTTTCCAAGCCACAGAATGCGGTGTATAGAATAGGGCTTACGTCAATACTGCTTAAAGCGCTAACAAACAGCACCAAAAACCAACAAGATAACTTTTAACAAAGTATGGCATCATCAGGTCTACTGAAGAATTATACTCTTGGTTTATTTACTCGGTTATTTTAGAGAATTCTGTGTAAAATCGCAGGGACTTTATTTATAATAAATATACAAGAGTAATTAACTACTCTGCCAATTTACAGCGTCACTGTGCAGTAGCACTACTCACTAAAACCACACTGTAAAATTCAGGAGAATATGAGAGGCGCCTGATTGTTTTTTTCTTCTCTCCCTTTTTTTTTCAGAAAATGAGAAAACTTTGACAATGATGAAGCGACCAATATGCTCAATAAGTTACAGAGGTTCACACCTAAGTAAATTTAACAGTTATCCCCCTAGAAATTCAGGATGGTTTCAATTTATTTTTGTCCTTTTTCCACTTAGGCAAAGGCTTTAGGGTTTTTATCTTGAACTTACCTACTTTGGCGGAGGCTACATAGCTTTAGAAATCAAAATGGGGACTGGAAACTGAAACTGGGACGGAGGGAAATGGTGCAGATGCAACACAATGGGAGACTATATTTACTACTATCTAGGTATTTACTGTTGAGTAAAGCACGTATCTACAGAAGGTAAGTATCTATTCTCTATTGGTCACATCCAGAAAATATAGCAAAGATTTTGTCCAGTTGGAAGTCTATAAAAATTCCGAGATGAAATGTTGAAACAACAACGACATGAAGAAATCACAATCACGACACATACGTTGTTGACCTACGCTCAGTGACCTGGAGGAAGTTGTACATAAGCTCCAGAAGTAAATAAAAATGAAACACGTGAGGCAGGTAAATTAAAACATCCAATGAGAATTGAAAGGGAAATACACATTTGCACAAACAAGAAAATACCTACCAACCAGCATTCAGCTCAACCAAGATCCAGCTGCCCAGCCAAAACTATAGTAATGATAACACTGATAACTTACATCATGGATATACAAAAAGCAAACATCCGTTTTTGATCTGCATGGACTCAACAGTACAAGAAAGTTGATACCTCTCTTCTGTTATTAGGTTTAGAAACATGATTGTATTGGAAGAGTTTGAAGACTGTCACTTGAGTGCGTTACTATCGATTGGTAGGTCAATCGGCTCAGGGATATTTTCTACATTCCAGGCGTAAAAGTCGGCATACTTACCCATTTTGTGCCGGACAGTAAACTCTACAAATTGTAACATAAAAGGTAAGTTATTTCTGTATTACGTAGCTCTTCTACGCCAAGCAGTGATCTATAATTATTAAATTTGACCTGTCCTAGGAAAAGGGACCTTATCTTACCGGATGTCAAAATTGAGTTATTGCAATTTCTGGATTCTTGAGATCCTGCTGAAAACGCTGGTATTTTAAAAAAAAGCCTATCTTTATTAGTTCCAACGATATGATTTTTCAAAATCTGGTCTCCTGGAAACTTCATTTTGAGAAAAACACGCAAATTTTGAGCAACATTCAGAAGTGAAAGAGTGTCTTCATTTTTTCTCACATCACTACTCAAATTTGAGTAGTTTTCTTTCATGATTTTTCAATGTTTGCACTGGTGACGTCACACTGATAGGCGGAGGCGTCTCGCCCAGGCGAGAGGGGTGCTTTGACGTCAACAGTGTGCGAAACTTTGAAAAATCATAGAATGAAAAGTATTCATTGTAGAGGAGTGCGGTTGTTGCCAAACTTCTTAGTATGCAATCATCTTCCATTTAAAAATAGTTTAAACACCGTTCCCACCCATGGGTAACGCTCATTGTGGCCTTTGTACTGGCAATATCAACTTGGTTTTTTTTTCCCAAAGATTTGTGCGCATGTTGGGTTCATGTCACCATGACTGCAGATAATTTTGGAAGTGATAAAAAAGTTTCAATTTTGAAGAACAAAATTTAAAAAAAATGTGTTTAATGAAGAGAAATCATTTGCAAAACAATAAATTGAAAAAATGTTGTGTCATTATTTCTAAGAGAAGAATTCCACTCGTGTTGAAACATTAACAAGTAAGATTATTCACATAAAAAAAATATATATATATATATATATATATATATATATATATATATATATATATATATATATGTAGTGGATTTATATAGGTTTGACTTGACGTTGGTAGACCAAGTCGGACATTTATATCCCGGTTATGCGGGTTGGTTTCTAGGCCACCCCCGCGAGGAATGCGGGCGGAGCCGCCAAGGTCAACTGATTTCGCGGGCCGGAAGGGTGGATAGTCCGTGTCGCAGCCGCGCGGAGCGCTAGGCTCGTGTACCAAGTGCTGGGTTCGATCAGTTTCGTACTGAGCCGTTTTGTAATATTCCGGCCTTAGATTTACATCTGAAAGGGGAATATACTGAGCTTGGTTGAGGTACTGAAAAGTATCCCCTGCTTTTTGTGCATTTGGAGTGTATTTGACACTCGGATCGACCATGTAAGCCTGCGTCGGATATCGTGGGTAATCGGACAGCTTGGTCGAATCATAAAGATCGGCTTCAGAGCGAGTCTGAAAGGTTTGCTCGATCTTTTGTGTAGGTGAGTCTTGTTCGAAAGTTTCTCGAACGAATACGTCGGGCGAGAAGGCGATCCGGACGTGAGGGTCGCGCCTTGCACTGATGTTTGGTTCAGCGGACTCACCGTGTGGCCGGTAGGGCGCACTACGTTGGTCACTCGGCCCGGCCTTGTCGCCTTCCTCCTTCCCTTGTAAGGGGAAGTAAGAAGGCTGACGTTCCATCGAAATGATCGAGTTTTTGGCTCGTTTCGATGCCTCTACGTGTGAAAAATAGAGGGTTTTGGAAGTGGACTCGCTTGCCGGAGCGTCTTTCCAATGCTCAGACGGCAGGGTCCTACCTCGCAGTCTTGAAAAAGACTTCCGTGGACGGTAAATTAGAGCGTAGGAGCTGAGTAATTTACCGGCGCGCCCCAGCGGTCGACTACGAGCTTAAGGCTATGTAGTCCGGGTGACACGGCTCGGAACGTCCCTCGGGCGTACTGTCTAAAGAGAATATCGATAGAAGTACCGGGTGGCGTCCTAACAGAAGAACTACGTTGGGCAATGAGCAGGATGAATAATCACTGGACTCGTAGATGCCAATGCGAAATCTGTGTGGAGAGAAGGTCTGGCTTGTAGAAAGCAGTAGGAAGCCGTTCTTGAGATGAACTCGCAATGCAGAAGGTTCGTCAGCGTAGAGCGTGTAGAATTCTTCGTACTTCGGAGGTGTCGTCGTCGAGAGCGGAGAGTGGAATGAATTGCCAGGCTCTGAGCGAGGTATTTATAACAAAAAGTGGTGGCCACTTTATGGTTAGTATGCTTCCATTTAAAAATAGTTTAAACACCGTTCCCACCCATGGGTAACGCTCATTGTGGCCTTTGTACTGGCAATATCAACTTGGTTTTTTTTTCCCAAAGATTTGTGCGCATGTTGGGTTCATGTCACCATGACTGCAGATAATTTTGGAAGTGATAAAAAAGTTTCAATTTTGAAGAACAAAATTTTAAAAAAATGTGTTTAATGAAGAGAAATCACACAAAATCGAACATTTGCAAAACAATAAATTGAAAAAATTTTGTGTCATTATTTCTAAGAGAAGAATTCCACTCGTGTTAAAACATTAACAAGTAAGATTATTCACATTAAAAAATATATATATATATATATATATATATATATATATATATATATATATATATATATATATATATATATATATATATATATATATATATATATATATATATATATATATATATATACATATATATATATTATTTTTGACGAGTACCTACTGCGTCGTTTTGGTGGCGGAGGAGTGGGGTGTTCTTTTCAGAAACCTCAGCTTCACTTGGTGCACCAAAACGTCTCCACCACCATTGTTTCTCCATCATCTCCAATGTCTTTAGTTGCATCCGTGCAATATGGCCTCATTTTTTTACGGTCCATTTGACATGAGGTTGGCATTTCTTGGTTAAGATAAAGGTTCCTTTTGTGTAATCGCGACAACTTTTCGTTTTTCGATAGGTAGGTACCTACCTATCATAATCTGCTAAACATTGATAAGTGACTATTGTACTGTGTAAAGGGATAGTTATCACACTTCAGAATCTATAAAAACCTAAAATTGATATTTTTCTCCTGAAAATTTTGCCAAAGTAAGATAAGGTCTCTTTTCCTTGGACAAATGTAGTTAACGATAGGTCCTACCTCTATTATCTAAGTAGGTAGTAAGTATTTATCTACCTTTAGAAATGAATGTAAGTGACTACACAGAAGAAATTTAACCCTAATTGACTAGACTTTTGTAACTTTTACGACTATTGGTTTATTATTTTCAATAATGAACCTTTGTACTTTATTTATGGCAGGGAAAGTAGGAAGAAAGGGGAGGCGAGGTCTTGGAAATGCTTAGCGGGACCCTTTTGGACTTCAAACCTCGTCCTTTCAATGTTGTGCGGATCCCTCGAATGCCCCAACACTGGACTGCCATTTCCCCAGAGGAAGATGTAATGTGCAGATATACTGCACAAGTCCTCCATATCGATTCATTAATATAAAGGATCCGCAAAATCCATAGAGCGAGTTAAAGTGGGTTGTTTTAGTTTGTTATGCAAGATAATAATATTCTTAATGATGTACAGACAAGTGCTGAATAGAGTCGAAACAGCTGAAAATATAAAAAGGATACCGACCAGGCAGCCGAAATTGTAAGCAGGTATATTTGATAAACAGTTGTAGTCAGATGCAGTATATTACTATATAGGAAAGTCTTAGAGAACACGTCGTAAAGAATACCTATAGATTTCGTACAAAAAATAGTGGGACTTTGGGCGTCTCTTGTGAGAATGCAGCAAAATCCCGTTATAAATCGAATCGATAGAAAATAATAGTGAACTGTAAAAATTAAATTAAAATATAGAATGTGGATGCTTAATGGAAAAAATAAAAAAATCAAAGTCAGAATGATGAACATAAATCATAATATTCTGTTTATTATGAAAATGCAAGTTTTTGTGGAGTGTTCCCATCTATGGCATGCCGAGGAAATACAATGTAGATTTAGGAAAAAAATCCATACCATTTATAAGAATGAAACTCCGTCTGTTTGTCTGTCGTGTCTATGAACGGCCAAACGGCTGAGTGGGGGGAGTCTACGAGTGGGGGGATCTTCTTGGGATTTTCCGATAGGGTGTATAAGCGAATTTAGAATTTTCTAATCCCACCCGAACCATGGGCTGTAGGGCTGGAGGGGGGTGGAAGCAAGTTTTAATGCGCGCTTTTTCCACTTCCCCTACCCCTCTAAATGGCCGTCAAAAATTCCGGAAAAATACCGGCTTCGTAGGTTTTTCTACGAGGAAGACGATGGCGGGATCGGATCGCGAAAAAATGATTGGGAAATGCGTCAAAAAAATTAAAAAGTAGCGACCTAAAAGTCAGGTCTCATAAAGGTACGTTTTTCGGGACGGTTTTTGCGAGCGAAATACAGGTTTGAGTCCGCCGAATCTGAATCCGAAATCGGATATCGAAAAAAGTGACGGGAAGTTGGTCAAAATGCGAGAGGAAGCGAGGCGACGCGAGTAAAATTAGCCCTCTGACTGGAACATCCGTCGTTTTGACGGATGTGATTTACTTAATCACCGCTCAGGGCTCTAGTGTCGTTACCAGGGAACTGGCCTTCTGTGACAGCTTCAGTTGGTTCACTGCGTCCACGCAGGTAGCTTTGGTGGGGTGCTGTCACTCGTCATTCAGCAGTGATTAATTTTTCTTTGAAACCTAGTGGGTCATTATGACCGATATTCCATCTGGAGCATAATTCAGATACAGGTCAAAATGACGGGTGTTCCGACTGCACCACGATTTTCATATCGGTCATAATGACGGATGTTCTGTCTGCACCAAGTACGGCTGGAAAAATTGATTGGTCCTGCGCTAGCTTTAGGTACAAAACCTACTCCAGAACAAGTTTTGCGTTTGTTCATTACGCAAGAAATAGTCGAAAAAATCGTGGCTCATACCAATAAAAAATTGGAACAAATGCGTTCAAAAATACAGAACTCCGATTGCTATAAAGACACAACCCGAGACGAAATAGATGTTCTTTTTGGAGTACCTAACGGTTTTTTTGTTCCATTTTCGAATCATCTCCCGAATCACTGGCCTCCTTATTTCCAACCACTATTCTGGGCGTCCAATATTTCGAGCCATAATGACTGAAAAAAGGTGTTCAGCACTTTTTAGAGCTTTGAGGTTCGATGACGGTACTACCAGAGCTGAGGGGGAAAAACAGATAAGGCGGCATGCATTTCAGAAATTTTCACTGATTTTATTACAAACTGTCAAGCGAATTATTCGCCAGGAGCCCACATGACGATTGATGAGACTCTAGTAGGTACCATTCAGGGGCCGAGTACGGTTTCTCGTTTATAACCCCAAGTAGTTATTGATGAAGATACATTGATTGACAAAGATTAAAATTTCCAGCAAAAGAAAACAACTAATAATACCAAAATTGTCTTTTCCGAAATAGCAGTCATTATGACTGATGTTCCATGTAACAGGGTACAAAATGATGTTCCGGTCAGAGGGTTAGAATTTAATCGAGCCCGCCGCCGTTTCACAATGTTGCGAGATGGCCTACGCAAGCGCGCGTTGAAGGATGGAACTTTTCCGTTTGAGAGACATTTCAACGGAATAAATACGGGTTTTTTCCTACACATAAATATACAGCTATACCTTGCGAGCGAAGCGAGCAACATCCCCTAATAAACTTTTCGTGGTTCCACGTAGTTTTATAAAATTGAATTTGTCTGTAAGAATTTCCAACAGAAAAAAACGTCTGCCATGTTGGGTAGGCAGTATAACGTCCTCAAGCGAGTAAAGGGAGCAGCATCCCCTACAGAAGTTAAACCTACCCTTAGGGATCTACCGTTTCCAATCATTCAACAAGTCCCACTCGACAGTAAAATACCATCGCATCTATACAGCCACACCTTGCGAGCGAAGCGAGCAACTTTTTTTGGGGGGGGTCCAGGGTTTTTCCTACACAGATACAACCATGCCGAGCGAGTGAAGCGAGCAACATGCCCTACATACATCGAATTTCAATGAGTGTTTTCCTACACATATACAGCCATACCGAGCGAGCGAAGCGAGCAACATCACCTACAGACGTTAAACCTACCCTCCGGGATCTACCGTTTGCGAGCGAAGCGAGCTACATCCCCAACACACGTTAAACCTACCCTTAGGGTGCTACCGTTTGCGAGCGAAGGGAGCAACATCCCCTACACACGTTAAACCTACCCTTAACGATTTACCATTTGTGAGCGAAGCGAGCAACATTTCTTACATGTTTCAGTTGTAATACATCGCATGTAGACAGCCACACGGGGTGCTGGTATGCAAATGGTGTGTGTGTGTGTGTCTGTGTGTGTGTGTGTGTGTGTGTGTGTGTGTGTGTGTGTGTGTGTGTGTGTGTGTGTCTGTGTGTGTGTGAGTGTATGTGTGTGTGTTCGTTTAAAAATGCCTCAAAACGGATTTGAATGAAGAAAATTTTACGTTATTAGTAACAGGTTTATTGACTCTAAATTAGAATGACTTTTGGAAGCCATAAATTTAAATGTTATGAACTTTTGTGCTTAAAATGATACTCAAATTCACAACAATTATGCATGTCTGGAACATTTGATGTAGACATTTGAATATTTCAGGTTTAGTTAGGTAATTCTTCGCCTGAGGTTATCATTTATTTTCATTGCCATGCCATCTTTGATCACAAAATTTATCCTACTGGTTCCTACGTCCTCAACTGCCTTATTTAGATCGGATCAGAGCCCTCCTTCGTCCTTCCGAATCCCATTACAGTAACCGCTTTACCTCGTTAGTGTTGACAACCAACTGGTTTCTTAATAGGCTGTTAGCAAAGAGTTGACCGCCACCCTCTCGGTTTTTAAATTGTCTACCTACCTAAATCCTCCTCCATGAAACTTGTATGATACCTCAATGTTTGGTAACTTTTGAGATTAGGTAGGTACCTATTATTATTGAAGACAGAAAATGAATCGTTCACCTCTTTCCTCATGTGTTATTCAACTCTAGAATGTTGCAGAATTTGGGCTTTCACGAGTGCACCGTGGATCATTTAACACTTCATCACCTTCAAAACTTTGAAAATGAAGTGTTTCACACCAATTTCGATTTATTATTTTCAATAATAAACTTTGTGATCGACCAAGAAAAACAATTTTCAATCCCCACTCAAAATGTAGTGGTTTCCGTTTCAAGATGCTTAGAATTCAAAAATCGAATAAAAAAAATCCGTCCGCACACTGTCCAGAGCTTATCTCCGCCATTACCTACAAGGCCAAACTTTATGGAACGGGTTAAAAATCATATTTAGGGTCTTGACGATCCTAGAAGCTCGTCATACATTTTTATCAACCCTGAAGGGCAGCATTAAAGGGCTAACTCACTTAAAAATCGAGATCTCAAAACTTTCAAGTAACAGTAATGATTGGCTTGACAATGATAACTATAATTCCAAAGAATCGATTAAAACCATCCGCAACGCTGTACGTTGATTCGTACGCTTTCCCTGGGCTAGAACTTGGAGAAACACCTTCGGATTTCCAAGCGCGAGAACATCTATTGATTATCCAATAAATCTCTAAATTCCATCAACGATTGCTAGAGTGTGGGACCGGAAGACATAGAAATTATCTTGTATATCAGTTGATATAATTCCAATGGAATTATCAGGTGATATATTTCCAATGGAATCTAGGTATTCTAATTTGCGTTATCGAATTAGTTAGTTAGTTAATAGTTAGTGGCTACTACAGAACACATTCATCTATTTAAACTTACTGCCTTCTTCTCTCCCATGCATCCTGCTAAAAATATTACAATTTCAATGAAAAACGGAAGTTAATGAAGAAGCTTTCAAATTTTTCGTGGATTTCGACAACATTCTCCTTCAACTTCTGTTTTTCCTTTAGATGTACTTAGTCACACTAAGTTTAGTTGTTTCCCCGTCCAATATCATTCCGTAATTTATTGATTTAATTTGTATCTATGAATTATAAAATTCGATCGATGAGTGGAGTAAAGGTAGAAACAATTTGTATTCTTCGCACATCTATACGATTTGGCTACCTTGCAGTATTACCTCAAACTAATCAGTCATGGTAATTTTATCTATCTATAGTTTCTAGTTTTACCTTACCTGCTTCATAACGTTAACGTTTTGCCCTACCCACTAACTTACATCTTCAAAATACATGTACATATGATGTCAAATGAGGTGGCAGATAATGTACCTTTCACATTCTCTTACATCACAGCAATGTCACTTCTTTTTCTTTTTCTCAGGCCCATCGCTATAGTTTGTTTTGAGCCTTCTGGTTAAGAGAGCGAAGTAAAAATGGTAGGCATACATTTTTTTTTTTTTTTCGTTTTTCAGTTGGTTCTATTTTGAGATCACGGTGGTGGTTGTGTTGGCTGGTGGGTGGTTGATGCGGACATCCCGTATCACTGTACAGATTTACGAGTACGAACTACCTCCTTCTAAATTATTGTCCTAAGTACTTACCCCGCTGGAAAGAGGGTTGGAGAGGAGGGTTCATGATGGTGGGAAGCTGTTTCCATGATGTGGTTTTCATGTCATAAATAGACGCTGAGATTCAAACGGTTTTTTCCCAAACCTTATAACCTTTATGCAAGGAAAAGGTAGTTAGATCAAAGAGTGAAAAAAGCATCTAAACAGAGTGCAAGGACCTGGTTCGAACAGTCTTTGTTTCAATGTCAGTCAGAAGCACTAAAATCCCTTTGGGAAGTCGGCAGCTCGCCCTCTTCTCTCGATCCCATATATAAAATTGCAAAAGTTTCCCTTTTGATGTCCCATCTCTTCTCGGAGCCGGTGGAAGGAACCCTCCCGTCACATCGGAGTAACCACACACCCCTACCTATTCCTTCCCCCATGCCATACCTACAAACCCTCCCTTCCGTCTTCCTGCTCAGTTTTCGTCTTGGAAAATCGTATTTCCCTCGGTTCTGTCCCCTTCATTTGTCACTTGCACGCTCTCCTGTCCCGGGCCCTTTCAACGTTTCAACCCCGTTGCAGCGTTCGCTTTTCCTTTTAACCCCCTCTTACCAGCCTCCTGCCTTACTTTCTCGCCTCCAACCAATACCTGCTAATATTCCGACCCTCCAGAAAACCAGGGCTAACCTATGGCTGAACTTTCTTGCAGCATCCAACACAGTTAACAATTCAGTTCCTTCATCTCCAGTAACCAACATTGTATTGGTATCAGGGGTAGGTTAACATTTTGCTTCTGGCTCAACTAATTAATTTAAACTCGGCTCTTTGGGCCTCGCCCCCTTGATCCCCCGGAGAACTCCACATGGACATAATTTAGCAATACTATTATCACATCACTTTATGTATTACATAATATTATTACATCATAATATTACAATTATTACACCACTAGGCTACTATACGAACTAAATCACTCGCGAAGAAGTTGTGGAAACCCATTTCAAAACGGAAGTTAGTGAAAAACGTTGTCTATTTCCACGAAAAATAAAGAGTTACAATGTTAAATCGATTTCGACGGTTAGGCCATCATCAGTAACAAACAATAACTGAATACACATTAGAAAGGACACAGCTTTTATAGTAACATTGGTATAGATATGTCGATGATATTGTCATCCTATGGAAGGGCCCAGAAAGACTACTAAATTCTTTCACGAAAAAATCAATAAATTAGATCCCTTTATCAAATTTACCCTCGAATTCGGCGGAAATAAAATCAATTTTTTAGATCTTTCCATCTCTTTGGTAAACGGAAAGCATGATTTTTCAATTTAACTATCCATAGTACTTCAAATCACCCTTTTGTCCATAAGCATGCAGCCTTCCATAGTATGATCAACCGAGCACTATCTATTCCAATGAGTGAACAAAATTTATCAAAAGAAAAATTAATTATCAAAAGCATAGCGGTTAGTAACGGATATGGAGGAGATCTCGTTGATACCATATGGGATAAGGTTCTTAGGAAAAAGAGTAGGGAAAAAGTTTCCAATCTGTCTAGGGAAGATGTGAATTTAGAAGAAAAGCAATGGATAAGTATACCTTATTATGGGAAAATTTCGGATAAAATCGGCAAAATTCTATCATCGAGAGGTTACAAAGTAGGAAAAGTAGGATCCGTTAAGGACAAAATCAATGTTCAGGATAAAAGTGGGGTTTATAAATAATGAAAATGTTCTTGTGGCTTCGAATATTGCGGTCAAACAGGTAGGAAATTCAGGGAAAGAATAGACGAGCATCATGAGGATTTCAGGGAAAATAAGGTAAGTCTACATTTGCGAAACATCTTAAGGAATCCAATCATAGTTACAATTTTGATTTGACAGATAGACAGTTTGTGGAATTTCTTCATTTTTGTCCAAAGGGAGGTATGTTGAATGTACTTAAAAAATTCGAAATTATCAAAACTGACAGATCTGGTAAATGTTTAAATGAGGATATACCTCAATATATTTCACCACTGATAGGTCCATTTCTATAAAGCTTGGAATTATCCCTTCACACTATTGAAACCATATTTAGTTACTTGTTATAATCCCCCGTCACTTTGTTTGCACTTGATTGGTTGTACCCGTCCTGCCCCTTTCCTTTCTCTTGACCAATGGGATTCAATCTCCCTTCACCTGTTACTATAAAAGCTGTGTCCTTTCTAATGTGTATTCAGTTATTGTTTGTTACTGATAATGGCCTAACCGTCGAAATCGATTTATCATTGTAACTCTTTATTTTTCGTGGAAATAGACAACGTTTTTCACTAATTTCCGTTTTGACTAGGCTACTATGTATCAGGCAACTACAATGAATATTTTGGGGAGAAAAACAAGATACGAATTGCCATTATGATTACAAAGCATTATTAGGTAGTAACTTTGCGCTATGAATCTGCTTCCTTTGACACTACAGCGGCTTAGGAATCATGACATTTTGTGATAAGTTGAGAAGTTTCCAAGAAGTGGAAACTATCGTTATCGCTAGGGACGTTGCGATACTTCCGCTATATCGTGGTATCGATACTTCTCTTCCGATACCACCGATATTTGAGGTGACTACGCGAAGCTCCCCGTCCGAAGTGAAAGTCATTTGCGCTGTACTCGGTGCTCCCCGGCAAGTTCTAGCAGACATACACGAAGCGTCCCGTGCCGAGAGAATGGGTGTACGTGATGCTCCCCGTCGAACTTTCTTCCCCTTTCGAGGCGTTTCAAGCGTTATCGGTGATTTGAACGGACTGGCTCTCAGTGATCATCGAACAACATGAACGTATCCACGTTTGTAGCATCCGATACTCGTCGCGGTCGCGATGTGCTATTGGTGGACAGTTTTACATTTTATTTCCAAAAACCGTTGGCAAACGAAATGAGTAGGTGAGTGTGTAGTGTGAGGAAGTGTGAGTACGCAGTAAAGACAATGTTAAGACAGATTGTGGATGTGGTTGGCAGTCATGACCACGACCATCGCCCAGCTATAAAAAGCGACGTTGCGAATAGGGTGCTCCAAAATAATGTGTAAACTTCGATAAAAAAAAATCAATGAAAAATAGGAACGAAATAGTGAAATTGTTTGACGACTGACCATTTCGATGTTTATTTTTACGTAATTTCCCTTATTGACGACGCTCACGATATTATTCTGTGACATTATTAAATTAATTTTGTTTAATATACTATTAATTTTGTTTAAGGTACTATAATTATTCATGCATGATGTTTTGTTCACCCCTTATGATCTACCCTGATCTACCATGCAGTTTATTTAAGATGAAATTGAAGAGAATTTTATTGATTACTGAACTTTATAGTGTAGAATCTTTTTTTAGCAAAGGTGGGGGCGGTCGATGGCTGTTGTGTCTATGGTATTTGCCATTGTGTTTCTGGCATGTGGAGCCGCCATGGCGGTTGGGGGTCTTTTATTTTTTTCTCTCTTTTTACGTGAGGAGGTGTGGTGGATATGGATAATTCTCCCTCTCCTTCGTATTTTCTTCTCCTAGATAATGCCTGAGTCAAAGTTTATCAAATAAGCATTTTGACTTTTGTTATTGCCTAAAACCTAGGTTACTGCATTAGGTGACTTTCGTATATTGGTGACGGGGATCTTCGCGTACATGAAGAGAAAGGAGGCGGGGAGCTTCGCGTACATGAGGAGAACGGAGGCGGGGAGCTTCGCATACACGAAGAGAAAGTAAGCGGGGAGCTTCACGTATAAAAACTCTTCGATGGGGAGCTTCGCGTATGCGCCCGATATTTGTATCGATACTTTGCATCCGATATTATCGTGGTATCGATACTTTCTCCCGATATTATCGGAAGTATCGATACTTGGTGACCAATACCACCGATATTTTCCATGATTTTTTTCTTTTTTCAATCTAATTTTCCCACCTAAAATCCAGGAGACGACCAGCCAGCCCCAGGCCCGAGGGTATTGTAATGATTTCAATTTGTTGAGAACTTGGAGAATATTGCCTTGCAATTAAATTATTTTAGATTCAAATCCATTCATATTGGATTGCAACAGTTAATATAGGCTCAATCTGAACTTGTCAAACTAAAGTCATAGTAGTTTCTAATAGTGTTTATTTAATTTCCACCAAAATACCTACGTCTTCTCGAATCAACAAATATGATTTATTTATCATTTCGTGGTTTTTCATAGTACCTAAACTATAATCTCTTATAAATTTCGAATGTTCTGTAGATAAATCACTTTTAGTAAAACATCCTTATAATTTTCTCCAGATTCTATTATCTACCAATCAAATTTAGTTAAATTTAATCTTAAAAGGGGGCATAGCCACTCCACCACCTGCCCTTTGCTATAGAGGCAGGAAACTACTCAGTGATAAAGCTACTCAGTTTAATTATAATTCAAAAGGGAACCATATTTCACCAATTCAGACTCAGTACCACCTTTTCATCATTGAAATTTCTTCATAAATGTTTATTTTAAAATGAATTCATGTCCCTGTTAAATTTGAAAGTTTTGACCTGCCTTATTCATCTTAAGTTCATCGAACCATTGAGTTACTCACATGAAGATTAATATCCTTTTAATGTAAGATGTAGATGTATTTTATGATTCCATTTATTTTAATGATTATAATTTCTCCGAAAACCATAACATGTTGCGAAGTGAAATAGGCAAGTCAATAACCTTCAATGGCCTAGCTATTTCTCATATAAAGTATGAAACTTTGTCCTCATTCAAAATCTTGTGTTACCTTTTGAAATACTCTTTAATTTAATCAATTTTTTTCTTTAAAAAAAAAAAAAAAAAAAAAAAAAATGAAATGAAATTTCTTTAAAATATTGTTTCTAGCAAAATTTAACACCTCACTGGAGAACCCACCTTAAAATATTTTCTGTGAAAGGAAACTGCTCTGAAAACCCCTAAATGAATTCCTAACGTTCACCTACGTAATAACAACAAAATTTGATTAAATATTAGTGAAACTATTTAGTGCTAGTCATGAGTAGTGGATAGATAGTCATGGAAATATTGAGAATAAATTGAAGATGTGAAACTGAAAACTATGGTTCAAATTGAAATATTCAACTTAGTAAATTGAGTATTTGAATAAATAAGTTAGCTTTCCTATTTTCAACAAAAAGAGAGATTGGAATCAAAAATGGGACAAGTTTGAGAATTCAAAATTGGAAATCTACTTGGTGATATATATCTATTTATTTAAAACATTGATTAAGAATCCTATCATCAGTTCCTTTCAAGAGAGTTCTGGATGCATCCTCCGAAGCCTACCTATTACGTGAGGTGTGAGAAAATTCCAATAAAAAAACTATTAACCAAATGGCATTCCTCCCACCTGTTTTTTACACGTAAAAAAAGTATCAAAGTATCGAAAGTATCGATACTTTTCAGCCGATATTGGAGAAGTATCGATACTTTTCTCTCGATAATATCGGGTATCGATACTGCTAGAAAAATATCGGATCGTATCGAGTATCGATACTTAGGTGGTATCGCAACGTCCCTAGTTATCGCAGAACAATAACAAACGGAGTTACACTTCCCTAGCAACGGAATAGTTGCACGTGGAAATCAATAGAAAACTCCGCGCTACTTTCGTGTCACATTTTCATAACGCTTTTGACATGGATATGTCTTTTGACTGGGGGTCAAGGAATTTTTCGCGACACTTTTTTTTTCCCGACCGGCACATTTTCTATTGATTTTTACGTACAACCAAGGCATTACTAGGGAAGAGTAACTCCCTTAGTTTTCATAGTAGGTAAATCGTTCGCCACTTTCGCCACTTTGGAATGCTCTCATTTGACCACAACATTTCATGACCTCTAAGCCATTGCAGTGTCAAGGAATGCTGATTTATTACTCTAAGTTAAAAACTAATATTGTTTTGTAACCATAATGGAATAATCTTGTGAAAAGAAGGCACTACATGGTTGGTATGCAATTGAGTAGTAGGTACCAACTGGGAAGTAGTAGGTACTAGACATATCCATGATCTTTTGTTTTTCCCATCAAGGGAGAAATTAAAATGCTTGATTTACACTTTACAAATAGAATTTCACCACACCTCAACCAGAAGGTTTCTCCACACAATTTGACATAGATATGTCTTTTGGCTGGGGGTCAAGGTTTTTGACATAGATATATGTCTTTTGGCTGGGGGTCAAGGAATTTTTCGCGACACTTTTTTTCCCGACCGATTTCCTGTCGTTTTCAGAGCGGGGACCCATGGCTAAAGCATGTGCATGCTAAAAACTTTCTGGACGAATTTGTCTTTGACTGTTCCATATCGTCCATTATTTCCATCCAGACAAGTGTCGTTTATTTCATTATTTGTACGGTTTAAGTAGCCAAGATATTGGTAAAGATTTGCAAGATACTTGCGATAGTGAGGGAGAATGGAGGAAGCAGTTACTCGTATATTAAATGGATATTGGTAATTTATGTTTGTTTAATTAAGCCTTTGATCTAGTTTTGGAACATATTTCAGGAGTTTAAAGTTTCATGTGGAAGAGGGGGATGTTTTCACTGTTTCCATATGATTTTTGTGAATATATTTTTTGATCCAGATTTCAGACCAGTTATGCAACAAACATTGGGAGTTTCAAATTCATGAGAGGTGAAGGGAAAATACCGATTAATCATGATATTAACTTTTTTTTCTTTTTTTTTTTTTTAATATTCTCTTGGTCTGTATGTACGAAAATTGGGAGTTTCGTTTAGATGACGGATGGATGGGGAGGGGGGGATGACCTACTATTTAAACCATTTTCGAGCGATTTTTTTCTTTCTTTATATTCTGGGAAGAGGGTATTCTATTGCTTTCTTTTATAGATTAGTTATAACAACTAAATAATCAAGATGCAGGCAGTTGAAGCCAGTGAATCTGCAAAGTGAGGATAATTTCGATTTACTATTTTTTGGGACATACCCACAGAAATCCGATAAATTTATGTACAAATGTTGAAATGAGCGGTGAATTGCTGAACAGCTGATCTGCAAGAGTTGCCCTCTGCTGGCGAATGCACAGACACAGTCACTCTCTCTTCGTCTTCCCTTCGGATCGTTCAAGTCGAACGCGCTATAAAAAACTCTTAACGATTTTATTCAACTTCAATTTTTTATTCCCACTCAGTTTCGGCTCAAGTTGTGCAGACTTTCTACTTCATGACGGCTCTCCCGTTGGATTTGGACTTCAGCAAATACGCCCCTTCGCATCAGGATTTTCTTACACGTGAAAGGTCAGTGATGTATTTTGCACTATATTTGATCACTTTCTGTTCTTTATTTTCAGCATTTTTTACATTGATTTCTCGGATTTTGTGGGGGAAGGGTTTGTCCATAATTTACTCACTGGGGATGGTTCTGGACAAACTCTTTTTTTCGGCCTACGTCCATATCTTTTTCACTTGTGAAATTCCCATTAATTGCATCGAATCACTAGAAAATCGGTTTCAAATGAACCACCATTAATACAGTCCACTCCCCTTTAATGTTTCGGAAGACTATTACAAAGCAGACCTGGAGATATACTGGGGGTCAGTAATGGCCACATTGCTGACCAAAATGTTTCCAAAGTCAGATTGTCTCGAAAGTGATGGCACGAACGGCATCTCTGGATGGTGAGGGGTGCGGTAGAGCCAGAGAGTTTCCTAGGGGAGGTTTGGTTAGGAGGTGCAGAGTGACTAACCCCTGTTCACGAGTTACCACCAGCAGATCTAAAATATGATAGAAATTGCCTAAAAGACTTAATCAACTTGTTATAGCAACGAAAAAAAATATATGAAATAAATAAATAATAATGATAATATTAATAATATAATCAAAAGGTCATTTTGCCCCTGAAATTGAAAAAGGCCACGAACAATATATATTTCTTCTTAAAAGCTTCTGAAGAATGTTAATCGATATGCCAACGTAACTGCGGCTGGTGAACGTATGTAGATTTGCGTAGAACAATTTATTGTTTGTCTTCATTATTTAAGGAATAGCTCCGCGAAAATGAATGAGTAATTATGGAGGCAGACAACCAGGTGGAGGCTGATGACTTGGCACAAGCCCTGCCACCTATGGGAGAACTAGTCGAGGATACCATCAGAAGGATACGCATTGTCCAGGAATCTCAAGATATCTTATTCATGCATTGCTTTAGTAATTTTATATAGCTCAATAAACACCGACTATAATAAAAATATTTACGTATAACCTAGGATCCACTAGGTTGTCACCTGTATAAATCGTCCACAATAACATTTGTAACGTCACGAAGTTTTAACACAGAATGTGTTTTAGCCATGGACTAACTAGCCGAAAATGGAACGCGGGATGGTAACGAAATGTGTGACGGATGATTTTCACGTACAACCGAGTCGTTGCTAGGGAAATGGTACTTCGTCGTTTTTCATCCCACAAAATTCGTTGACCATTCGTTCGAAAGCTCTCGATTTATCCAACAATATTATGTTAACTACTGCGAAGTGCGTGTCCAACAAACTGAGTTATGAGCATGGTTATATAAATAATTGTTTACACACAGGTGATCATTCTCAATAATTGATATTGTGAACATGATTGCAACCGCTTGTTAATTTCTGATGATTTCATTGAGCTTGTGTTTCGATGATTTGATTCATAGCAGGTGATCTGAGTATTACGAAAACGGTTTGATTTGTGAAGCGGAGGTTAAATAATTTGAATAGGTAATTTCTATACTTTACACTCTAGGAAGCTGTAATTTCGTTTGTAGCCTCTTTAGGACATTTACTTGACGATGCTCAGGGTCCGGATCAGATGTGTGGCTCTTAAAGCTAATTTCTATGCTTTACACTCTAGGAAGCTGTAATTTCGTATGTAGCCTCTTTAGGACATTTACTTGACGATGCTCAGGGTCCGGATCAGATGTGTTTCTCTTAAAGCTAATTTCTATGCTTTACACTCTAGGAAGCTGTAATTTCGTATGTAGCCTCTTTAGGACATTTACTTGATAAATCGCTCTTGATTTATCACGAATTTATTTCGTATTTTTTTTCGTAGTTTCATACTATAACTATATAAATTGATGTTATAAATGAATAGTAAACAATGACGCTTGTTTGGTTGTCACTTGGTTGCGCGACAACGCAAACACATTCTGTGTTTCAATAATTTCGTCCGAAGTATGTAAATAGAGGTAACCGGGGGTCCAGGGGGCTTGCCCCCTGGCGAGGCGCGGAGCGCCGAGTTTTAATATTTTTATCATGTTTACTGTATAGTCACAATGAAGAAATGATGAGAACGAACCATTTGTTTATACTTGGTAGCCGTTCTTGGAAAAGTGGCATGGTACTAGGAAGAGGACTTTTGGCGTTACGAAGCTTACAAGAGAATATCTCTCATTTTCAATGCGAAATGGTGTCTAAATAGTTGATTCAGTGTAGGATATAAATTGTACGAAATTTTTTCTAGTTTATTTCTGTATAATGACAATTCGTAATAAAAGTTTACATTTTTCGAATTATAAGCGAAACACTGAAACAAATTCCCACTTTTTGGATCATTATTCATAATTCCAGCCATTTTAAAGTATAGACCTCCTCGGGATCGGATTCAGCACCTCAAAATACATGATAACCCGCTTAGAAAGAAAACTACTCCACCATTTGTTTATATTTTTGTCGATTTCACAGCTTAAATGACTAGGCTACTATATTATAAGCCCGCCCCACATCTCCTCTTCAGTCAGTCTCTCTCCAACCTCTCAACAATCAACATCCGTGTCTGTGTTGTTGCGCGTGTTTTGAGTACAATACATTTTTTTTAAACTCATTTCCCCGGCTCCATTTTTTAACTTATATATTTAAAACAAAGGCATATTTGGGTTAGTTGCGGTTCTACTGATCTGTTTTCTTCCTCTTCGAAAGAAAGTCTTCGATTATTTCTGGAAAGAATCGAAGTATCAAATTCTTTCTTTCCCCTATGTACTTATTTGTGATATTATTTCTTCTAAAATTAAAGCAATGTATTATATTCCACTCCATACGATAACACACCTCAGGATTGAGATGAAAAATAATTTTTTATCAACCAAAAAATCAAGCTTTCCAAAAGAAAGGATGATTCTGGTGGATACTACTTTTTGAGCGTAATAAATTGCTCAAAACCCCAAAAATGTACTTTAAAAAAATAATTAAAAATTGCAAAATCTGTTAGAGAGTGATAACTGTATACTTTTTGGAGAATGTTACTAAAAAAAAAAATTATCAACTAAGAACTGGAAAATTAAAAATGGACGCACACATATAGGTACCTACATTTTACTAATATGTGTTCAAAAGTTGATAAAAATGGCAAAAAATCTAGAAATCCAAAAGTTTTGTTTGAATAGTAGATAATTGTTAGAACAAGTTTTTCTTTACACTAAATTGGTATTTATCAATTTCATTACATTCAATGTGCTTAAATTTCAAAACAATTCGTCATTAAAATGATACGATGATTTACGAACATTCTGTCATATGGTCATGCTGCATGACTGCTGATTTTGAATTTTTATGCATAAATTTACTAATCGATAATCCATGTACAGTATGGCCAGACATCAATCAGCAATTATGAAAATTATTACTTTTCAGAGTGCCGATTGAGAGTCTGTGGTGATCAAGGAGGGAATGGGGAAATAAATAAGATAAGATAATAATAAGAAATAAATCAATAAAAAATAAAATAAAAATAAGTAAATAAATAAATGAATTTGTTGAAAATGTACAGAACCTACCCGTTAGGTTGGTATTTTTCGACTTAAGGGGGAACCTGCAATTGGCTGTTGCTCTTTGAACCATCGCAAATGCATGTTTTATCTTTTTCTGTAAATTTGACTGCTAGAAACTAATCATACCTTTCAATTGCTTGAAATACGTAGGTATACCATTTGATTCAATATCAATTCCGCAATGATGACCCGACTTCTAATGAGCCGATGTCATTCAAAACGCCATTCTATTTAACCGTTCGAATGCCGAGGGGGCGTCGATGGACCTCAGTCATTATACCTACTACTGTGCTTGAAACACATGCCACTGCTGGGACCGTTACCGGCGGCGGAACATGCATATCAATGCGAATTTGTGATTAACATTATTGCATTACTAGTCGACGGCCCTCCTGGCCTTGGTTATAAACGTGCCAGATCTAGTGATTGAGTTGTGGTCCACTTGAGTGTGATTGCATTTGGAGACAATTGTGGTTCATCAATTGCTTGCCTTATTGACGTTGGAAGGACCCTTCTCTGAATGGGAGATGGGAGTGGCAATTCTAAGTCGACGTTAGGATCCAAAATTCCCGTTGACTAAAAACGAATCCACTAATTGACTCTTTGAAGAAACCATCCAATTCTAGAATCCACTTAAATTCCACAACATGCAGATTATTGGCATTTTTTAAGTTGTTAATGAACGCTCATTTCTAAGTTTAAAAAACGATTCTTGAGCGATATAACTTATTACTCTTTTCATAGATAAAATAATTAAAAAGTTCCAGTCATGCCGCATGATCGTATGAGCGAGTAATTCGGAAACTATCGTACTATATTATTTTAGATTGTTTTGAAAATTTAGGACTTTGAGCGAAAAGAAGTTGTTAACTACTACCAATTTTATGGCAAAAAATCAATGCTAAATAATAATCTGCTATTAAAAAATATTTTGGATTTTAAACTTTTTTTGCAGTTTTTATCGATTTTTTAGCACATTTTAATGAAATGTAAGTACATTTTTCAATAAAATTTTAGTACTTCTTCATTTTAGTAATATTCTGCTAAAATTATAAATTTAACGATTTTTAGCCGTTTTTTGCTATTCTCAGTGATTTTTTTTTAGCCCTTTTTTGAAATTTGACCAATTTAAAATGTGCTCAAAGAATGCTGTCGAAAAGTGTTTAGAACTTGGACTGAAAATCAGAGAAGAGCCAAGGATGGTGCTGAACTCTCAGCATCACTTTTGATCAATCTAAAGAGGAAATTTCAAAAGGTCAAAATTTGTTAGATTTCACTTCACGAAAGGAGAACAGGAAGAAGACGTGAGAGTAAGAGGGAAAGGAAAAAATACGCTAAATATGTGTGTGAATGAAACACATGGAGTGTGAACATAGTAGCGATCCCCAAATTGTGCATTACTGGCTACGCGGGCCTGTTACTGGTGTTAGGCCTGTAGTGTCGGGGGTGGTCAATGTCAATGACGTTAGGAAAAGATGATTGAGAATGTATAGAGATTGCTAGGGATGGGTGGAGACCCTGATAATCTGTAGACATCCTTAATTACCTTTTTCCAGAGTTGAAACAAAATCCAAAAAGACGACTCTATCAGTCATTACGAAAAATATGAAATCGAGGAATTGGGAGTTGTTGGCTATCTTAAGTTAGTTCTCAATAAGGGATAGTAGTGAGACGTGCGGAGGCTAAAAGTACCATGTGTTATTTGAATTAATGTAACAAAAAATCCTTATCGCACAGTTGTAATGTTCAAGTGAACACACAAATTATTCAACCCGAAAATTGGTACTTGGTAACTATATTTAATAAGGATGAAATGAAGCTTTGAATAGGCATAATCCTTTCGATTCAGCATTAAAAAACAATGAAAACTACAATAAAAATTTTTTCGTGGTGTGTCGTCCGATGTTTCAGCGCCAGGCAATTGAAAGATAAAGTGAAATTCGTTATCGGAATAATCAAGAGTGCGTACAGCTTGGAATTTTTCAGATGTGATAATTATGAGTGAAAATTATTTATCAATAATAAGCTACGTACATGAATGAATAATTAAAACGAAGTTTATTCTTTGGATGTACCTATCAATGGTTCGCAGTGGATAAACAAACTTGGTATACTGTACGGGCCTCGACACAAAGGTTCATCTTATTTGCGGCGAGAAAGATATACCTCTCCTTCAAGACCGTTCGGTCTTGCGGGTTTTGCATAACCTCTGCTCCTAGTTCTAATCACTACCTATTGGAACGTAAAAAATCACCTTATTTAGGTTTTAGGGATTAATAATAATCTATTATAATAATAGGATACATACAAAGTGATAACGCTTGAACGCCTGCACCGATTCTCTTCAAATTTTTGTTTAAACTGACCGGCATGAAGAAAACTGGTGCAGATAATTCTACCAAGTTATAAATCAGATTCCTTCATATTAAAAAACAAGAAAAAGTGCAAAAACGAGGGAAATTCTGGTGCAGATAATTCTACCAAGTTATAAATCAGATTCCTTCATATTAAAAAACAAGAAAAAGTGCAAAAACGAGGGAAAGTTGTAGAATTTGCCGGTAGAGGGAGCGCAAAGTGACGAACCAAAACACATGTTCTTTTCATACTTTGTATTCGTTATGTGATTTGATTTAACCATATGTTTATTGTTTTATTTACTTTTTGTAAATTTGTAAACAATCATTATTCCGATTGATCTATTATATTTTGTTTTGTGCAGATTAAGAATGAGTAATTAAAGTTTGTACTTGCATCCCGTGGTGACACGGGCTTTTCCACTTGTAATAATAATAATAATGAAGATATTTGATTATCTTAGTACACAATGTAAAGAATCCTGTATTTTCATAGTAAACTTCCTACTTAGAAGGTGTTCTTAACAACACTCGACTTTATTTTATATAAATCGGTGCAAATTGCTCCATAAAGGTTTATTCTACAGATGATAATTATACGAAAACACCTCCGCGAAATGAAACAAATAATGAGTAAATGAGACAAAATGAAGCATCTACCTACGCTTCACTAGTCAGTCTATAGAAGTGTTTCCCGAGTCAACTTCCACCGAGACCCACTAAATGAGATTTTCGAGATTGCGACCCATGAGTTTTATATTTATATACCTACCAGCCTTTACACTTCATCTATTCACCTTCTTTTCCTCTTTTGCCCAAACCACCCACCACTCAATTCGAAAGTTTAGTGTATTTTCGAAAATGCATTCATATGAATTAAATGTTCCTAGTTTTTCCCCTTCTTCTTCTAAAAATACATAAATGAGGTAGGTATACCTAAACAAATCATTAAACTAACCCTAGAAAAGAGCAAAAAAATTATTGTGAATAATGTTGCCATTGGCTGATTTCACCAGATCTTCAAAAAAAGAGTGACACGCATATTAAACTCTAGGTACTGTTGAGGTGTTACTAAAATTACCGAAGAAATGAGGTAGGTAGGCTATCATATTCACCTAAAATGCGTTCAGAAAAGTTTTGATTTTTTCTCTTTTTCATTTTATTATTCGTGTGAGTTCATAAGATCATTCGTAATTGGAAATTTATATTCCTTGACTCACTGAACCAAATAGTTCAAAGGAATGAGTAGAAGCTGCTTCTGTGGTGAACTGTTTCAGCCAATACTAATGTCGTGGGCAGACTTATGAAATGAAATGAAATGACCTCCTTCAACTAGGCCTGCATTTATCTGTATGTGTGTCTGCGTTCCGTGCTATAGCCCGCCATTTTAGAGTCATCGACTAGAGTAATTAATGTGGTAGCAGAATCCTTAGAAAACCGGAATAGTATATACTGTATGGTTTTTAGGTGCCTATCCGACGCGGTGTCAAACTATACACCTCAGGAATATGTGTATGGTTTGGATTACAATAGTTTTTTAACGTGAGACGACATCCACTTCGAGAGCGATCCACTTCGATGCAGCGATGGTATTATCGCCAGCAATCGCCTGATGCCTCTGGTCAATTAGGGTCGATAACACAGTACGTTGCATTCCTATTTCTGTAACCGAGGAGCCGACTGCTGAGGAAGGTGGTACTGACTGGTGGAATCTGGCCTCCAACACTCAGAGATCTAGTGACGAAGTATCTGGAAGATTTCACAGTTTTTCTCAACTGCATGGATTTTGATGACATCTGACCTTCTCTCTCTCTCTCTCTCTCTCTCTCTCTCTCTCTCTCTCTCTCTCTCTCTCTCTCTCTCTCTCTCTCTCTCTCTCTCTCTCTCTCTCTCCCCTCCGTTCTCTTCTTTCCATTCTCCAAATCAAGATTCCAAATTCAAAATTTTGAAATTTTGCTATCCAAAAATTAAATTAATTCATTTTTATTTATCAATTTTTATTTTATCATTTTATTTTACATATTTCCTGATTATTTTATTGTTTTATGTTACTGTTTGTTTGTTTTCCTTTCATTTGTTTACAGTTTATTTTACTCACTTTTGATTATTCGAGTTTTGTTATTATTATGATTCTGTTTAGTTTTTATTTTCAGTCATGCTTGCTCTTTGATTTTATATTTTTATCTATTTTGTTTCTTATTCCTTCTCTCGGAAAATTCGGAAAGTGGAAAGAGTGCAGTTCGCCAAGAGAAGCACTCTGATAAAAAAAAAAAAAAAAAAAAAAAAAAAAAAAAAAAAAAAAAAAAAAAAAAAAATAATAATAATAATAATAATAATAAATGAATAAAATAAGTAAATTTGACATACAATTTAAAAAAAAAATTTCTAATTCTGTTAAAACTATACGGATATTTTGTATTGAGGCATTGTCATGCCTAATTCACAGTCAACTTGATAGATACTTATGCGGTAATAGACAGGCACAGTTGGAATAAAATAATAGTTTATTTTCGCTGCATGAGTCACGCCATTGTTAAAGTTGAAAGTTTTGTGATACAGTCACGCCCGTTAAGAGGTAACAAGCACTCCAAAAGAGAGTAATTTATATTGTATATATATAAATATAATTTATATTGTATATTGTTGTTTTAGACACTGACTATTTAGTTACGCAGGTTGCTATATTGAATCTTTGCTCAAAAGCACCCTAACACATCCTCAGAGCTTGAAATTGCTTCTTTTGGTAAAGACACGAAGCCTATTGTGTTAAACACGATATATGTTGAATCATACTTTTAGTCGCGGAATTCAGTCTGATAGTACTGTTTAGTTTTGTTTAGTCACGTTGAACATTTCATACTATGCAAATCTTACCATTAGGATCTTTTATGACAACAACACAGTTGTTGTGATGGTCACGCAGTACTGATTTCCTATTATTCATGCCTTGTCATGTTGAAAGTCTCTGGTAATGATAAAACCACTTAAAAGTAACTCATATTTCATTCAAGGCTACTCTGACACCCTCTTGCATTCAAAATTAAAACATACTGTTTATCTACAGGTGTATAGGTGTAAGACACCCCAGGTTCATTTAAAGTCATTTTGAAGAGTCACCTTCCATGACTCTTAGGGGTAACAACGAAAACAGACAGAGTGCTCAACTCGTGGCTCATTTGGAGTAACGCATACTACAAATCAACTTTTCAGCATTACTTCTGATGATCACCAGGCCACTGTGAGAGGGTTGCCAAGCAGAGGTATGATAAGTGCTCAGATCATTACCATAGTCTAGTGCACTGTGATTTTCGTAATTGTTTTCCCATCCAACAGACAGCCTCCCAACAATATCTAACACTTCTAGCTTGATTAGGGATAGTAACATCCGTATATCCAAGTGTTCTTCTCTTTTGGCACAGTGGTAATGATGAGTTGGAGATCGCCATTCAATTTGACAATTCAACTCATACACACCCGGTACCACATATACGTCCCACCTAAGCAAGTTAGCGAAGACCTTCAATAGTCCACCTCTCAAGCAGCTATAATATCGTGGCCAGATCGTGCTCACCTTTAGTGGTCATGTCTTACCAAGATATAGTGACTATTTGGTTACATCTTTCCCTACAAGAGTCATTCCCTTTTCCCACTAAGGACCTGCTCACGTAAATGGTGGCAGCAGTTAGGATCTGGTAACATTTTGAATTGACCCGTAAAATAGTGATTCCACGAAAAGTAATGCAGAATAAATGATTATCGACCCAAACGCAGCAATCTGTCGTGAAATTATCAGGATTGGGGCCAAACAAATGATTCCTCCTCTTGGCGAAAGAGGAGGAATCATTTGTTTGGCCCCAATCCTGATAATTTCACGACACACAAAAGTAATGTCCGACAGTAAAATTTTCCCATTTCAGTCATTTTTGAATTGCAGTGCATTCGACAGTGGTAATTGTGAAGACACAACTTTTTTCAAAGAGTCACGTCTCACCTTAAATGGCCAGTTAAGAATTTATGGGTGGGTAAAAGTGTTAGCCACTCCAGAATCTATTTCTATAAAAACCAGTAAAAGCAAGAGGAGCTGGTAGGTAGCCTCTAGGTAGGAATAACTAGCAGTACCTAGATAGGTAATCTAGAAATACCTCTAGCTAGTTATGGATTAGCCCCATTGTCATACCGAGAGCACAGGGTCACGTGAGTCGAACAATCAAGGGTAGAGAGTTCATTCACCGTGGCACCGGTAATCCGCATACCTGAATGTGCCCCTTTTTCTATTTTTCTCCTCCTGAAAACCCCTTACTGTTTTAATGATGTCGGTACAAGACGAACAAATAGACATACTCACGACAATGACGAAAGCCATGGAAGAAATGATGATACTTCTTCAAGGCTACAATAAACTGACTAAAAGAGTCACGGCCGAAAGGAATAGTAATGAGATACCAAGATCTCTATTTCTCGAATAGAGTAGGAGGTCGCTGCCTTTTCCTGCTAAGGACCAGCTTACATATATATAAATAGTTATAAATATGTGTTATTTATTATTTCCCCAGGTTTTACTCCCAATATCACCCATTGTATGTGACTACAATTTAAACAGCTCTTCGTTCCAAAACATGATGGGAATGCTGAAAAAGAAATGCTCCTGGTTTTTATTGTACGAATTTACGTACGAAGTTTTGTATGTCCGTCCTCTGCAAACTAAATACGATCTTATTCCCTGCTCAATACGAACTTATTTTTCGATCTGGCAACACTGGTTCTAATTCTATTATCCTGGTGTTGTCCTTGCTATAGCTCTAATACTATTATTATACGCATAATAATAAACCTCATCAAGGTCATGAAAAATATTAGACAGGTATAAGAACATATTTTGAGGGGGTTGCATAGAGATTTTAAAGTTGTTACAATGATTTGTTATAAATAATGAAATATACATGAATAACTGGAAGTCAAACACAACTTTTGAGGTTTGATTTTAACTGTAATACCAGAACCAATGAATCATAAAATGGTTTTGAGGGGTCAACTGGAAACCCCTTCAAGACGCTAGAAAAGGATAAAGGGGAGGAAAAAAAAAAAAAAAACTTGGGCTGAGAACCATAAATATTCGTTTAAGGGTGTTACCTGGGACATGGGGTGTTGGCACCGGTGAATGGTAGCTTGTGTGATATGAATACAAGATTGATGCTGAAGGGCAGGAATGGGGATCAACACACAGAAGCTGCGGCCTAAGAGAAGAAAGAGGCCAAGAAAACCGGCAAAGTCATCAACACCGAGGCTTCGGGGAAACAGAAGTTTCTAAATCATTTCTTACGTGATAAGAATGGGAACGGCGTTATCCTAGAGGACCCCGTTCCGCTCATTCCTTTTGCATTGACGGCACGGAAAAGACTGAGTTGGTGAAAATTATGTTTCTTGTTCGTGGGAGTTGTGCGTACGAAATTCACGCCAGAGAACTGCCCCGAAAATCGGGATCACAAACTTGGGTATCATTGAGAAGTAAGTGTCAAAAAGCAAATTCTTCTGGAGGTCTAAGGAAACAAGTATTGCTTCTATTATTCATTATATTTATTTATTCAACGGGAAGCACTATTTATATTAAAGTAGCTATACGTAAACATTATGGAGCAAACGAAAATCGCTCTACTTAAAAAAAAAAAAAAAAAAAAAACTTACTTGCTACTTGTAGGTACCTTTCCTAGGTACCTACTTGCTGGGTGTGATAATTTGCATGAATCAACTTTAACGAAGGAGTGATATTGAATATGATGACATGATGTTGGATGCAAGGACCAGCAAATCCCAAGTTTGGTTTCTGGAGGAGAGGATTATCGTGTATGAATCACCTATTGCTACAAAGAGAGCAAGGCAGACGGAGTAGCTTCCGATTTGTTTAGTGTATACCTACATTTAAAACCGTTTACCAACAGTAAAATAACTCCCTAATTCCTACTTTGTAAATAGTACCTAAGTACTGTAACTCATATAGACCGAACGACAACAAGATCAAGAAACAATCTCAACTCTCAATCTTTCCTACTATGTAAGTAGTCGGTACTTACTGTTCCTCATATACACCGAACGATGACAAGATCAAGAAACAATCTCAACTAGGTTGTGACTTCGTTTTTCAATAAGAACGGATATGCGGGATATGCCAGTGCTACTAGCGAACTCTTCATAAAACAGCTGTCCCATTCCTCGATGGAAACAACGTCGGATGTATATCAAGGTAGAGAGGTCGTTCACTATAACTTGGCGCGTTTCTCCAAGCCGTCCGGCAAAAGTTCGCGCAGCTAGACTGAAGTTTTCACATCCCTTCTCTTACCAACCTATTACCTGGTAGCCCACTCCATCCGAGGTATAAGCTCCCTGGGAAACCCGCAGAAAAGACAAATAGGTTGAGCGGATCGCCGAGAGGATCGGTGAGCCCCTCTCGGAGAAACGCGCCAAGTTATAGTGAACTACCTCTACATGATCCTGGAAATTAAAGTACTCGGTACATATCGGGCGGAATCGGCCACTGTCGGCTTGCTCCTTGACCCAGAGGCCAGCCTCTCCTGAGTGCCCAAATGGCAAGTGCCTTGTAACGTTCTACAATAGATGGGTTGCTAGAGAACTCCTTCCTACTTCTCTTTGGCAAGCCAAGCAAATTTACGGTTCTCTCTGCACCTGCCGCAACATACTTGGGTGCAGGCTCGGACTGGCCATGTCGGCAAACCGGCGATTACCAAGGGCCCCCAAAGAAAGAAAATAATTAGGGTAGTGGCACCATTATTCGAAAATGCACCAGTTTCCGATGGTTTCAATTTCTAATTTAAAAAATACTAATTTCAAATACAAATGTGGTACGATTCAAATATTCCAATTACGTTTTTCACGAATCGTCGCCAAACAAGGTCGGTACCTATGCTATAAAACCGAATTTCATGACGTGATAAAAGTCAGTCCTTCTTCAACCCCCACGGTGCCAGCTGAGTCTTGTAAAGAGCCATGTGAAGTATTCGATGTTTTTTGATGATAGGTATTATTTGAGTTCTATTCATTTATCCACAAATCTCTGCACGTTTTTAGACCTTTTTAAGCCCTTGATATTTGAACTGGATGGTATTTGGGGGTATCGGATACTGGGTTCTCAAAAGACCAGTAACCCAGTTATCGACGCATTCGTCGGTTAATGCGTTTGAAAGTAGTAATCAAAGGACAACCCTAGTTGTTCCTTTTTCAGCCCGACTCAAATTTTGCATAATAAATTACTGGCCTCAGAGTTCGACAGGGGGAGTTGGTTACTGGCTCAGCTAGCTGTCGAATACTGGGTTTCGGTCCAGCAACCCACAGCCCATTGAAACGGTTGCCAAGACATCATCTAACTGTTAATTTCTCGTCAAATTTTCAATAAAAAACAGATCCAGTAAAAAGGCATGTCCGAATGAGCGAATTTCCGTAAAATATCGTACGTATTAGAAGTTACATTGTTTTGAAACTCCCGCCTACAGAATACAACATTTTTTTCAACTACCTACTAATTTTATGAATGAAAAACCCGTTCTGACTATTATTCTGCAATTGAATTTAGGCGTTGGCGTTTCAGCTTTTTGCAGCATTCATTTTTTCTAATCCCTTCAATACCTTAGTTACCCACATCTTGAAAACAAGGTATCAACTGAATTTTCTGTGAGACTGATTATTTTGTATTAAAAGATCCAGTCATGCAGTATGATCGAATGAGCGAATTTTCGTAAATTATCGTATTATATTATTTATGCTAAATTGTTTGGAAATTTGAGCACTTTGAGCACAAAGAAATGGTTAACTATCAGTTGCATGGCATATTTGGGATTTTAGGCATTGGTGGTTTAACCGATTTTTCGGTTCATTATTTCCAATAATGAACCTTTGTAATCGACCTAGAAGAAAATTTTTTTTTTAACACCCACTGAAAATTTTTTGATTCACGTTAGCCGTCCGCCGTCTGCAGCTTTTCTCCGAAAATACTGGACCAAACTGAATGAAACTTGTGTAAAAAATCACATTTAGGGTCTTGATGGTCCTAAAAGCCCGGCATAAATTTTTATCAACCCAGAAGGGTTAAAGGGAGGGGGGGGGGGGGTTAAAGGGCTGAACATTAAAAAAATCGAGATCTTGAAGACTTTCCAAGTAACAGTAATAATTTTAACATGTTTAATGTTTTAGGGCTGGGGGTCGTTCTGTGAATTCCGACACGCAAATCTGCAACGTTTTTTTTCTGATGATTTCCGCTTACAACCGAGTCGTTGCTAGGGAAATGGTACTTCGTCGTTTTTCATCCCACAAAATTCGTTGACCATTCGTTCGAAAGCTCTCGATTTATCCAACCATATTATGTTAACTACTGCGAAGTGCGTGGCCAACGAGCTGAGTTATGAGCATGGATATTTGAATAATTTATTGTGTACACTCAGGTGATCATTCTCAATAATTGATATTGTGAACATGATTGCAACCGCTTGTTAATTTCTGATGATTTCATTGAGTTGGTGTTTCGATGATTTGATTCATAGCAGGTGATCCGAATATTGCGAGAACGGTTTGATTTGTGAAGCAGTGGTTAAATCATTTTAATAGGTAATTTCTATACTTTACACTCTAGGAAGCAGTAATTTTGTATGTAGCCTCTTCAGGACATTTACTTGACGATGCCCAGGGTCCGGATCAGATGAGTGGCTCTTAAAGCTATTTTTTATGCTTTACACTCTAGGAAGCTGTAATTTCGTATGTAGCCTCTTTAGGACATTTACTTGACGATGCCCAGGGTCTGGATCAGATGAGTGGCTCTTAAAGCTAATTTCTATGCATTACGCTCTAGGAAGCTGTAATTTCGTATGTAACCTCTTTGGGACATTTACTTGACGATGCCCAGGGTCCGGATCAGATACGTGGCTCTTAAAGCTATTTTTTATGCTTTACACTCTAGCAAGCTGTAATTTCGCATGTAGCCTCTTTAGGACATTTACTTGACGATGCCCAGGGTCCGGATCAGATGAGTGGCTCTTAAAGCTATTTTTTATGCTTTACACTCTAGGAAGCTGTAATTTCGTATGTAGCCTCTTTAGGACATTTACTTGACGATGCCCAGGGTCCGGATCAGATGAGTGGCTCTTAGAGCTAATTTCTCTGCTTTACACTCTAGGAAGCTGTAATTTCGTATGTAGCCTCTTTAGGACATTTACTTGACGATGCCCAGGGTCCGGATCAGATGAGTGGCTCTTAGAGCTAATTTCTATGCTTTACACTCTAGGAAGCTGTAATTTCGTATGTAGCCTCTTTAGGACATTTACTTGACGATGCCCAGGGTCTGGATCAGATGAGTGGCTCTTAAAGCTAATTTCTATGCATTACGCTCTAGGAAGCTGTAATTTCGTATGTAGCCTCTTTAGGACATTTAATTGACGATGCCCAGGGTCCGGATCAGATGAGTGGCTCTTAAAGCTATTTTTTATGCTTTACACTCTAGCAAGCTGTAATTTCGCATGTTGCCTCTTTAAGACATTTACTTGACGATGCCCAGGGTCCGGATCAGATGAGTGGCTCTTAGAGCTAATTTCTATGCTTTACACTCTAGGAAGCTGTAATTTCGTATGTAGCCTCTTTAGGACATTTACTTAACGATGCCCAGGGCCCGGACCAGCTGAGTGGCTCTTAGAGCTTTCATACGGGTCTGCAACTAAAGACATAAAATGCCCCAATGTGTTGCAGACTCGTATGCAAGCGTACTTTGGTATGAGTCCCATCGGAAATATCTAATGGTAAAATAAAAATGTATATAAATATAATAAATTGTTTTGGTTAATTAGAATCTTTTCTTTTTTCTTGACCTTAAAAAACTAAATCTAATTTCTCCCTTACGAGTGAAGTTGGTGTTTCGATGATTTGATTCATAGCAGGTGATCTGAATATTGCGAGAACGGTTTGATTTGTGAAGCGGTGGTTAAATCATTTTATAGGTAATTTCTATACTTTACACTCTAGGAAGCTGTAATTTTGTATGTAGCCTCTTCAGGACATTTACTTGACGATGCTCAGGGTCCGGATCAGATGAGTGGGTCTTAAGCTATTTTTAATGCTTTACACTCTAGCAAGCTGTAATTTCGCTTGTAGCCTCTTTAGGACATTTACTTGACGATGCTCAGGGTCCGGATCAGATGAGTGGCTCTTAAAGCTATTTTTTATGCCTCACACTCTAGCAAGCTGTAATTTCGCATGTTGCCTCTTTAGGACATTTACTTGACGATGCCGAGGGTCCGGATCAGATGAGTGGCTCTTAAAGCTATTTTTTATGCTTTACACTCTAGGAAGCTGTAATTTCGTATGTAGCCTCTTTAGGACATTTACTTGACGATGCCCAGGGCCCGGTTCAGATGAGTGGCTCTTAAAGCTAATTTCTCTGCTTTACACTCTAGGAAGCTGTAATTTCGTATGTAGCCTCTTTAGGACATTTACTTGACGATGCCCAGGGTCCGGATCAGATGAGTGGCTCTTAGAGCTAATTTCTATGCTTTACACTCTAGGAAGCTGTAATTTCGTATGTAGCCTCTTTAGGACATTTACTTGACGATGCCCAGGGTCCGGATCAGATGAGTGGCTCTTAGAGCTAATTTCTATGCTTTACGCTCTAGGAAGCTGTAATTTCGTATGTAGCCTCTTTAGTACATTTAATTGACGATGCCCAGGGTCCGGATCAGATGAGTGGCTCTTAGAGCTAATTTCTATGCTTTACACTCTAGGAAGCTGTAATTTCGTATGTAGCCTCTTTAGGACATTTACTTGACGATGCCCAGGGTCCGGATCAGCTGAGTGGCTCTTAGAGCTTGCATACGAGTCTGCAACTAAAGACATAAAATGTCCCAATGTGTTGCAGACTCGTATGCAAGCGTACTTTGGTATGAGTCCCATCGGAAATATCTAATGGTAAAATAAAAATGTATATAAATATAATAAATTGTTTTGGTTAATTAGAATCTTTTCTTTTTTCTTGACCTTAAAAAACTATATCTAATTTCTCCCTTGCGAGGGAAAAACATTAAACATGATTTAATGTTTTTCCCTCTCAAGGGAGAAATTATGAAATCGTTGTAGATTTTGCTCGTCAATAATAAATTTAATCCCAAAGAATCGATTAAAACCACCCGCAACGCTCTACGTTGAATAGTTCGCTTTCCCTAAGTGCTTGAACATCGATAAAAAAAAACTTCGAATTTCTAAGCGCGAGAAGATGGAGAAATCACGAGGTGCTAGCGGATTTATTGATTGAATGATAAAGCTAAAATTCCATCAAAGATCGCTAAATAGTGATACTAGAATACCTACATAAAAATCGCCTTGAAAATATCAGCTGATATGCCAATATTGGAATTATTAGGTGATATAGTTGCAGTGGAATTTATTCTTAAGTTGCGAAATCGAGTTTATTTACTATTGTCTGTGCGATGTACCTACTAGTGAAGTATTGGTACCTAAATTTCATCTCCTAAATTGCCCCCAAGTCTACCTATAGGTAGCGGAAGCATTGTTTTCACTTTCGAGATATTTAAAAGTTGTGTTCTCGTCGAGGTGTTGGAACGGTTTCCAGTCAAATTCATGTCAGGAAGTGACAGGAATTGAAGGTGTTGGTACGTAACCGTATTTCACCCCCCCCCCCCCCCTTCTAGGCAAGGGGCCCTTTTTGAGTTTCTGGCTGATGACCCTAGGAAGAACCAGCCCCCCCCCCCCCCCCCCTGCCCTGCTTTTCAACACTGAGCACTCCCAAATCGGTTACATCATACGCCGCTGGTGGAATACATTAATGTTTTAATAATAAATGACATGATATAATAGAATAGAAATGAATAGTTTATTTGCATCCTTTTTTACATGAATATTACAATATAAAATAGTACAAAATACATTCTTAATTCGGACTCCTGAAATGATGATGATGCATGACGCTAGGCTTGGCCCGTGCTGTGGTAAAGACCCAGTAGTACTGTAGAATATTTCTCAAAATTATAGTGATCATCTCATCATCACGCTCATTATATCATGTATTGAGCACTTAAATGGAGACGATGGATGTAAATAACTAACTTCATTAATAAAGTTAATGAACGATCTTATTTACATCAATTAAATTAATTTAAAAAAAAACCCACTCTATATTCAAGTATGGCGCGCAGGCCGCCTACTGGATTGGCACAGAAATTATCAATACGTATATTTAAATTTTTATTATAGTACCTAGTAGATATTTAAAAACAAAGCATTCTAAGGAAGCACAATTTTTATCCATTAAAATGAAAAGCCAGCGGTAATTCCATGCCTCTTGACAGTAGGCTCCCAGTTTACCCAATTTCGGGTCTTGCAGCAGTTGACGAAACTCCATCTCACTGATTGTTCCTTTTCCTAGCCTTACAACTCGGAACTGCTTCAATATTGAACATGAGCAAAGGAAATGGTAGGTGTCTTCCCTCTGATTGGAGTTGATCGTGGAACAGCGTTGGCTCGGCTCATCCCTCCAGGGAGCGGACAAAGTTTAGGAACAGTAATCCTCTTCGCAAACTGAATGTCCATCTGACATCTCTCATAATAGGATGACCAAAATATTATAACAACCCATTAGTAGAGCAGATTTCATGGAAGTGAGGATGATTGTTAGAGTGTGTCGCTCTTTGCAGATCTTTCTCTCCCCTCTCTTTCTCTTTCCCCCTCCTCTCTAACTTCTATCGAGGCAAGTTTCATTTAGGCTTCAAAGCGTAAATCCACCTCCCATGACTATTCCATACTATTTCTGCTAGCTATACTCCTCCATTGCTGCGTCCACAAAAGAGTCTGTAAGATAACTTCTCTTACTAGTCCACTTATCGTCCATCAGAATTTCCTATCAGTTCTTTCAGGATATATTTCGCATGCAACTTCATAGTCTGTAGAAAGATTCAGTGCTTTCCTGCCTCCAGAAGAAGAACGAAATGTGGTATTCGCACCGGAAGACCAAACACCCTGCGAATAAAATGGTACTGACAGGCTCCCACTGACTAGTGGCTCTCATTCTCTTACCCATTATGTACAGGAAAAAATAGGATATTTAAAGAATAATCGGATTTTATTCCGATTCATAGATTCATGCCACACAGCTATTAACTCAATTCTTTTTTTTTCTTTAAATTTCGGCACAAAAATATTATATCAGAACTGGCTTCTGACTCAGTTACCAAGAAAAGTCCATTAGCTATAAACTCACTGAGTGCATGAAATAGAAAATTTGATATTTGTTAAATATTTTAAGCCAAGTACACTGGCATTCCACGCACGAATCGAACTTCTCAGGATCCACAAATGATTGGTGGGTTGAGAGCGGGATTATTCAGCGTACCATACATTAGATAATTGTTAAACCGGCCCAGGTATGCTTCTGAGGATTCGTGGAGCAGAGAAGGCAGAGGCTGTGCATAAGGGGTATGTCATATGAATGTTTTTCTGCAATAACGTTTTCCCATGCGCATGCTTTATGTCATTCAATCTCTTTGTGTGAGGCCCCACTAGAAGTAACTTGTGAAGGAAGCAATTCTGGCAAATAACTGTAGGGCCTCTCCCACATCTTCTACAGACGTGGGGCAGCGGCTTGCCATTCAGCAGTCCTCCCCTGGGACCTCCAGTCTTTTCGAAGAAGACTGAAATGTTGAGGATCAGGGAGTAAGTAGACCATATTGATTGTTATGAGACTGACTACAAGCAGGATCTGAGGAGGCGGGCTGTTGTGGTGCTAGTCGGCTTGGAGGATAATGTTGTGATCTCGTACAGAAGATATTCCCACAGGTTGAGAAAGCGACTGTTGCGGGGCATCAGGGCGGGGTTCCTCCAACGTTGATGCTCCGTGGAGATTGCAGAGCAGTGAAACAACCAAGAAGGCAGGAATACCATTGGATCCAGAAGTTGTGGAGGAAGCATCTGGCTCATACGGCTGCGGAGGTACTGGAAGGAGCCTGGGATGAACAAGTTTTGCCCCCTCTTTAGGAATTTGTGGGCTATTAGGAGACACTCTTGAGTGCTCTCAGCCACAACCCTGGTAAGCCGGTAGTATCCCCAGCTCCCACCAAGGATTACTTACTCAGCATTATGTGCTCGCTGGTGCTGCATGAAGAGGAACGTAAGTGCCGTGTCAAAAATCACTTCTGCTGGAGCTAATGGTGTTTCCGCCCGACGTTGGAGTAAGGCACCAACCACAATAATAAAGCTGCTCATCCTCAACCTGTTGCTTTTATCGGGAAGAAAAATGGCCCAGCTGGGTTTTTGAACTACCCTAAAGGGGAGGGGGGTGATTTTTCCATTTTTTTCCGAGTGACACTTCATTTTAAAGATGTTTTAGTGTTGAATACGACGGTGAAACCAGAGTTGCAATATCTTATTCCGTTCTCGGATTAAAGCTGATGAACCAAGAAGATGCGCAATTTTTTCTAAAGATAGTTGTTAGTCCTTTTTCGTAATGTTCTCGTAATTTGGGTCGCTGAAGGTGCTCGTCTACCTAGAGTAGTTTATAACGGTACCTAAAGTTTTCAACAAACCAAAAATTCAGCTATTGGAAAGATGATGTATTTGGCAGTTGTAACTTGCCCCGACATTGTCTATGCCGCAGCTCAAAAGGTCACAAGGCCAACTAAAGCTGACGGGGTTGCGGTCAAGTGAATTCTATAATACTTGGGAGTAACTCACTCGTTCGGATTGTTGTACAAGAAAGATCGCACGATGAGCCTTGACGCATACTTGATGGCCACAGAAGGATGAGCTTTCACACTCTTGCCGTGTAACGCAATGCTGATTATGCGGCGATTCAACGCCAGGTGTCATATGCAAATTTGCAGGGGGATCAATCTCGTGGCTGAGTCAGAAGCTGAGATGTATTGTTGTCCTCTACAACTGAATGTGAACTTGTTGCGGCATGTGAGAGTACAATAGAAATAACTGAGACTTTTACGCGAAATCGTAGATTATCAAGAAAAAGCTCTACTCAAGATCAATAATACGAGCACGTCGGTGGAAACACCAGAATTTCACAAAAGATCTAAGCACATAGAGATTTGGTAATACTTTGTGTGAGAAAAGTACACGACCGGAGAAATTGACGTGGAACATATTGCAACACAGAACCAACTAGCAGACGTTTTCACAAAACCCGTGCAAAGAAGCAGGTTCATTTTTTTTATGTCAACGAATTGTCAGTCTAAAGAAATGACTGAGCAACGAAGTTCTTTATTGGAAGAAGTGTTGATGGATGAAATAAAGAAGCCATTCAACTACCTACAAGTAGTGATTGTTTACTTTAATATCCTAACCATCACCATCCAACAATTGATTCCTGTTGAAGCTTATGCTTGATTGGTTAGGAAGAATACGTTCTTCTTGTTACAACTTTGTTCCAAATACTGGTTTTTAATTTTGAAAAAATATCTCTGCTAGAGACGATAACATAACGTACAACCATCTGTGAAAAATTTGCAACTCAAGTTAACTTTGGTTCTGTAGTTTCGGAGAAAATGTCTAGACGGTGCGGCTCATTGTGGACGAACTGTTTAAATAATTTTTTTAATTCTACAGATGTTGAAGCATCAATCAACAAATTGTTAGGAAGAAGGGGTGAAATCTTTTTTTCTTGGTTGATTAAAAAAGATTATTGTTAAACATAACAAACCAAAATTACCAAAAGAAAACCTTTTGTTTTAATAGGTAGGTATGTAATTTATTTTGATGGGAATTTCTCTCTAGATATCTCACTATCAATTTTCGATTCCTGATATATGCAGAGAGGAAAAATGTAGATTCAGTAGAGCCATTATAGGATCAGTGACAGAAGCTATTATCTTGATCCCAATTTTACTGATAGAATACTTTTCAATCGACCACCCGAGTGATTAACCTCAAAGAGCGTCCCTAATCATAGTGTATCCGTTAGAATCAATACTGACACGAAACCCTGGGAGAGTTGCGGTGAGGGGCGCTTCCGACTAAAGCTGTTGCCCTCCTATTCATCAAGGGGCGGTCTGAGTCTGTGAGACGAGCAAAAGCTCTGGAAGAGGTCAGCAGGGAGAGCTCCGAGCTGTGGCTTCGGCGGTCGGAGCGCATTACTCAACAAGATTGATCACCTTTTTCAACAGCCGGCCCAACGAAGGCCCTAAGAAGATGATTATAGTGAAGGAAAAGCTATCTGGATGACGTGTAAGGGCTGGGAGCTGCAGAGTGGAGCGTAACTTGTGCTGCCGTCTTGAGTGTCACAGACCTATGAGGCCGCGTTGCATGAGAATGCTGAAGCGAATATCGCTTACAAACATAGGTCACCCTAGCAGTATTACTATCATTATTGGAATTGCACTATCAAAGTGTGAAAACCTTGCAATGAAAACTGGGGAAAAAAGTGTAAACGGAAGTTAGTGAAAACGTGGTCTATTTCCACGAAAAATAAAAGGTTACAATGTTAAATCGATTTCGACGGTTAGGCCATCATCAGTAACAAACAATAACTGAACAAACATTAGAAAGTACACAGCTTTCATAGTCACAGGTGAAGGGAATTGAATCCCATTGGTCGAGAGAAAGGGAAGGGGGGTTATAGCTAATCAGATGAAGTGGAAGGAGGGGAAGAATAACTGGTTAAAACAATTTGAAGGTATAATTCCAAGCGTTACAGAAATTGACTTATCAGTGGTGAAATATATTGAGGGATATCCTCATTTTAAACATTTACCAGATACATTCTACAAACTGTCTATCTGTCAAATTAAAATTGTAAGTATGATTGGATTCCTTAAGATTTTTTGCATATGTAGACCTACCTTTATTTTTCCTGAAATTCTCCTGATGCTTTTCTATTCTTTCCCTGAATTCCCTACCATTTTGACCGCAATATTCGTAATCGCAAGAACGTTTTAGTTTATAATCCCCACTTTTATCCTGAACATTGATTTTGTCTTCAACGGAACCAAGTAGTGCTCTAAGACTATTTTTAGTTTTAAAACCCACTTTGTAGCTGGTTTCTCCAAATCAACCATGGACGAAGAAGTTTGAAATGGTGCATCTCTGATACAGATCCAGATCTGATGCAGGACACTGATACATTGTAACTAAAACGTGCAAAACCTTCGTGATCAGATGAATGAGCGCTAAGGTTAACGTATTTTAATGTCGACTTACAGAAAGCGCCCACATATATGCAGGAAATACCGTTAATAAAAAAATCTGAAATTGAACTCAGCTAAATGAAATGAGAACAATTAACGAAATCAATTGCCACAATAAACTAACGCTTCAGTAGACTCATTTTATAAAAAAGGTTGGTAGATGGCGTTGTCGGAGGTAACAGGGTGTGTTTGGTGGGATGAAAAGAAGCGACGCCCTACTTGCTATTCCCACCGCTCCCTTCTCAGCCATCTGGACTTGAGAGGTGTTTCATTTTATTCAACCAGAAAAAAACTTGAAGGAGGTAGAAATACATTTAAAAAAAAGTAACGCATCCTCGAGATTCAATCTTTTCTGAAAGAAATGGCGTGTTTACCAGTTAAGCTCTTCTCCGCGTTTGGAATTTCAAACTTACTGGCTTCTACCTCGTAACGTTCTTTTGTCTGAATAACAATTTCATTCAACTTCTTCGCATTTAACGTCCAACTATTTTTTAATTCTCATTAACTGCTCAGAGGTTTTATCAACTTTTTTTGGTTCACGATTTATTAAGTGCTTAATAGGGAGCAACTCGGTTCGCACTTATTTAGAAAAATTGGGAGTGAGCTCAGTTTCATAAATTCAGAGATGATGAAATTCTGAAATATGGGGGATTGTGGAGAGGGAGTAGAAGTTAATCTCAGTAGTTTGGTCCTAATAAGTAATTTATAATAAGTACTTTCAAGTAAGGACTTTTTTGTATTAGATCCATAAGGGTGTCCCAAAATGTGATGGGTGAGGGGGGGGGGGGGGGGGGGATAGCATATATTCAAGTCGAACTGTGCAAAGCACGGGTGAACCAGCTGGTAATAACAATAAAAATAATAATTTTATTTCCTTTTGAGAACCCCAAGTTGAATTTCAACTTGAATAAAGAAAATCTTCCACTGCAAATCTTCTGCCCAACGACTTCGTTTTAAAACCTTAACCTAAACCTCCATTTGTCGTTTCTGTAACTAGGCGTTTGTGTACTATTTTCCCTACAAGCTGCCTACAATATCAGCAAGATCGAACGTGATGAATTTCGCAAACAAAATGCAAAATTCACATGGCCCATACAAGCCATGCTAGAAACAAAACAACCCCTCAGGTAAAAAAAACTGGGGCAATTCCGAAACAACCACTAACACTTGAACCAATTAACCCCCCTCAAGGTGTCATGCCGCAATTCATATTACAAGCAAAACTGAACGTCATGATGATGACAAATTCAATCATGAATTTGAATTGAAAATTCTTACCACTTCCACGGGTTGATATAATGCATATGCCAAATCAAATCGAGAACTCAATCGAAAAACTACCCTGGTTCGTTACCCACGAACCTGACTTCATAATGCGATTTTTAATAGCTCTGCGATGTTTGGACGAGATTGCACCACAGATTATGAATAGGCTAATGCTAATGCCTAGATATAAGTATTCACAACTCTATTTGGGAACAATGGGCGAAATGAGAATCGCTATCATGTTAAAAACAAAACCCTTCCAAACGCTAACACTCACAAGTACTGTATTTCTTTTCACTCCGGTGCGGAGCATACGGCCTCAATGAATGTTTTCCATTCCGAATGATCTCGGGCCAGATGCTCAGCCTCTCGCAATGACTTCGTCACTCGACCAGTTTTTGTCTCTATGAGTCGTTTCCATGTTGCTCTGGGTCGCCCTCATCTTCGAAATCCTTGCGGATTCTACTCAAAGCAGCTTTTTCCAAAGCTTCTTCGGGTTTTTTGAGGACTTGGCCTATCCATCTCCATCTTCTCTGCATTGCGCTTGAGAGATAATTTCGGCTGGGTGCGACGTAGCAGTTCATTATTAGAGATGATGTCTGCCCACCTAACCCGCAGGAATTGCTCGAACTGGAACTCATTGGAAATGTTGGAGGCGAGTGAAATCTAAAATGACCTTGTAATGATTTCGGTGTGGAAAGTTAGTCCCACCTATGACAAGGTCATGCTCTGCGCAAAACGTCGAGAAAAAATCTCCGTTCTCATTCATTTCGCATAATCCATGGGTGCCCATTATTTGCTCAAGCCCTTCGTTATTAGATTCCACTTTCGTGTTCAAGTCTCCCATGACTAGTAACATACATCTCTTTGGTTTGGAATGGATGGCTCTCTTCAAATGGAAGAAATATACGTCATGACTAAACTACACGTCTTGAATCCGAAACAACTAAATGAAACAATTCTAGATAACGCGAATGATGCAACTCGTAAATCATTCAGCTTCTAAATAATACAGGAAACGGAAACAGAAACCCCAATAGCACTCAAACCTCAATAAATGTAAATATATATTATAGAGAAATAAGGAATTTAATTACGACAATCACTAAGATTGTCACAAGTGCCTGCGTATTTATTATGACTCGTAGACAGCTGGGATAAAGGCTACGTTTTATAATTATACGTAAATATAAATAGTGCTGTGATCTGCACAGTAATCTTTCGTGTCTGATTTCCACCGTTATTACTGAAACATTTTTCAACTAAGCAGATATTACCAAGTAAGTAGGATACTGTGGTGCAAGATTCCAAGATGGAGGGCTCCAAAGATTGACACCTTACTTATTGACACTTTTTGGGAATTGGAAATTAGGTAAGTACATTGAAACTTAACGTTCAGAATTAAGGAAGCTCGCCGTTCCTCCTATCAAAAGATTTTGCAAGTTAGATAAGGTATAGTAACTATATCCGAAAAATTTATCCAGGATCTGTAAAATGCTTGAGCACCATTTCATACTTTCTTAAAAATGGGATATCCATGAGGGATACCCTTTAATAAAAACACTCTGTGAACTCATTTAAAATGTTGAGTTGCCTAAACTCCGCATCTTGTAAAATTTGAAGTTAGAAAGTTTCATCTACCGCTATTAGGGCTCGTCAAGTTTTCCCATGCGAGGATGGTTACCAATGGCTACATACTAACTTCTATTTCAAATTTTTCGATTCACAAAAATACCCAACTTCTAAATCCATCACAAGGATATCCACAATCCCGCTCTCGAAGCAACTGGGCGTAATCAACGGTTTCATTTTATTCACCAAAGAAGTTGTAAGATCGTAACGAAGTTCCCCTCTTGGAAAAACTCTCTGACAACTTCCAACGTTTTATACCAAGGTTGGAGCCTCTAGAGCGGATTTATCGATGCCGGGAAATACGTTCGGAACAAAGAAGAAAGTTATAAGCGAGTTTCCCGAGGTGGCTAAACTTTAGTTTTTGTTTTAATTCAGCTTCTATTCTGATTTCCACAGCTGAACTGAGAGAGGAACATATACGTAGATACACGAAGCTACAACAATGCTTGAAAATTAAGGAATGATTCATTATGTAAACATTCAGAATATATTCAAGTTGTCAAAAAATGTTTATTATTTCAGTGTTGGCAGATATTTTTCAGCAGATCAAAAACTTTCGGAAGTAGCTGAAGGTACTTGACAGTTTCGTAAGGCAAGTGTTTTTCTGAGCTCTATGATAATTATTAACTGTTGTAGAGTTCTGGTGAAAATTTAGTAACAATTTTCGTACGGGTGTGTCTACAATAATTAGCTTTTAGCACCAACGACTTTTTTTCAAATAACCTCAAAAAACACAGATTTTTCTGATTTCCCATTAATAATATTAATGCATAACTTATCCAATTGCACGAAAAACGGTTATTGCAACGCTTAACCAATAGGCACGGAACCACGATAAATAAAAGAGATGTGAAGCTCGAAAATCAATTAGGAATTTAAAAACTTTTCATTCAGTTCAGAAATACTGTCTGTTTTCATCATTCCAGGTCGTGGCCCCGACTTGCATTTCATATAGGTAATTCATACCAACAGACGCGCCTCGGCGCAATCAGCCTAAGCAGACAAGAAATATGTTGAGGCAATGTGGTGCCGCCAAAACAACATTCGACCGAAGGATGGGGGGGGGGGGGGGGGGGAATCTCCTTGAGGTTCAAACTGAACTGAACTGGCTGGATGGAGGGCATCACTCAAAAGCCAATTCTCGACTTGATCACATTCAACCCAAGATTTTCCTTCCTGAAAACTGAGACAACGGTGTTTCGCACTCCGACTTCAACCTTTCCAGCATTTTGGCCTAATCTTTCGTAGGTTACCGGTATCTCAAATTCCAGCCGCGGTCCTAACAAATTTACCTCTGGGTTTCCAGAACTAAATTCATATATCATTCTCTTCGAAATCCAAAGTAAAAACTAGGGTTTTGTTAGTCTAGGATCAGTACGATAATTTCAAAGTTCAAATTAGGTATTACATCAGCTACTTACATCACTCAAACGCAGCCACATCAGCTGTTCCATTTCTAAATTTAATCCATAAACTTAAATATTTTAATGTCGATTCTTTCAGAGGGTCGGAATCGATGACTTGGTAAACATTGTATAGTAACATTGGTATTTACATCAGCTTCTCCAGTTAGAGAAAAATAGAGAAACAGATTCGCTTGCAGATACATTTAATACATTCTAGGGGAGTTCAGGTCGATTACTTAAGTTTTCATCAGGACGTTGTGCGACTAAAGTGAAATCCTACAGTCTACATGATTCATTTCGGGTGTTGAGCGGTTTTCTTTGCAGATATTCCTCATGGCTGGTCGAGATTACGGAAAAAAAAACACGAAAAATCATTCCATAATCTCAGAAGTTGCATTATCCGGACCCTTACAGGTTCTTTTGTTCGATCCCTTATGAAAGGAGGGCCCAACCCCATGAAGAATATGTGAGTGGATGAAGGAGGTAAATGAAAATTGAATGTGGATAAGAAGGAACGAGGTTGGAACACGATGATGGGAGGGGGAGCGAGCGAGAAAGCAAGAGGGACAATGAGGAAGAAGAAAACAATGAGTGGAGAGAGAAGCAAACGATCGGTATCGGCCGCAAGAAGATATACCTTCCCGTTTCTGCCCCCTTTGCCCCGAACAAAGCTCCTTTTGTCCTAATCCTCGACGAAAAGCTATTGTTATTAAAAACCTTCTCCACCCCTCACCGCCAACTAGCCTTCGGAAAATACCCTACGGGCCTTGCCAAGTTAATAACTGATATTACTCCTCTTCACTTTTTTATTTTATTTTGTTTTCTCGTTTTTTCATTCTTTTTGTTACAAAAAGGTAAGCTCCTTGACATCGCACGATGATGGTATGAGGTGACATTGCTACAGTATAGGGCTAATTAAAGGGGGCGCTACGCTGCCACTCGGATGGCTTGGACACAATAAAGGTGCGGTGACGCTGCGATCGTAGTTGACTTAAACTGCCTTGGGCCACTAAACTGGATACCTGACGGAGACACCTGTGCCGTCCTTGGTGCCCGGATTTTGTCCTGTTTGTCGCAGAAAAATGCAATCGGACGCAGAGATTTTCATCGATTTAGATTCGGAATCCGAGTTTGAATACTAAATGGAAATTATATCTAGTTTAGTATGCCAAAAAAAGGCTAGGATGTCACCATGTGTTACAGATTAGGTGATAACAAAGAGAATAAATTAATCAAATTGTTGTTTAGCTGAAAGTTTGGTGGCAGAAAATTGATTAGAAAAACCACTTCTAATCAGTTTGTCCCTATTTACCCCTTTCATCCCCATTTTTCGATTGGTAGGTGAGTATTTATTTCTCGTCAATAGAAAAGATGTCTTCAAAAATGACAAAAACAAAGAGAAATAATAAACCAAAATCTTTGTAAACTGCATTGGCAGTATTTTCATACGTGAATACTACAAATTATTAAATAAAAATATGTTATTTACTCACAGGATAGTAAATCGCATTTTGCAGCTACGCTGGCCCAAAATTGTGCACTCAAATTGATATTTGACAACACCAATAATAATTGATTAGACTGACTTGGCTCTAACATATTCGTTGCTAAGTAACACAACACCATTATAACTATAGCAGTTTCACCGGCACCACATGTGCCCCTCCTCATCTCTTTCTTAAGGTTGGTATCTTGAGGGTTTCTTTACAGTCCTCTTTGACCTGAGTTAAGAGAAGATGTTTACATTTTGCCTGCTCTGAACACCCCTCTGTTGAGAAGAATGCCGTTAGGAAGACTGAACGGTTTAACCTAAAGCGATTCGAGTAATTTCATACAACTGTTAGGGATAACTAAGAATGATAACCAAAAAAATTACTCTTATTCCCAAAGTGTTCGAGATCTCAGTTTTTTTGTAAATCAGACCTTAAATCCTACACTTTAGGTTTGATATAAATTGATGCCGAGCATTCTATCTAGATTATCATCTAGACGTCAAATGAGCTTAATTAAGATACGGTTTAGATTAGAAACGACTGTTGATGTTGTTTAGCATATGTTTCATTGTCCTGGGGTGCCATTGTTTCGTCCAACATGGACACGTTCTCCATGATTCTTTTCCAACGTAAGATTAATCAAACCTAAACCACCGCGGGAGATGAAAACTTTGATGTCTGAAACTTGGTGAAAGATTTAAATTCTTAACGAAGGTCTTAATCCCCTGCCTTCTGTTGCCATTTGGTTAAGTTGAAAGCTTTAAAGGAGATATGTGAAATCGGCAATAGTTATTGCGCTCGCCGCTTGTGGTGATCTACTCCCAATTTTTTTTTTTTTTTTTTTACGCGTTTATTTGTTAATATATCAACTAGTTACATCTGAAATACTATACAGGTAATTATCTAGATACTTTGTTCACATAAATTACGACACACCAGCGTTCAAGCTCGAATGGCTTTGTTCTTTTCAGGCGTCGAATTAATTGTGAGTTATCGAGAAACTGGGTGGATTCTGGATTGGTATGTACAAGGAGCTCTCTTCATAACTCCTGGCGTATCTTTTGGTCACATCACTGACTCTCGATTTTAAAGTCCTTGTGAAGGTCATCATTACAAATGTACCACGGAGCGTTCACAATACTCCTCAGCACTTTATTCTGGAACGTTTGTATACGTTTCATATTACTTTTTGCTGTGCATCCCCATAGCTGTATATCACAGCTCCAAATGGACATTAGAACTGTTTTGTATAACATCAATTTATTATGTACACTTAGATTAGAGTTTCGGCCCATCAGCCAATATAGCTTCCTGAATTTGATTGATAGCTCTTCTTTTTTCTTTTTTACGTGTTATTTCCACTTCAGCTTCGCGTCTAAAGTCATTAGTAAATCATATCCTTCGACTCCTCAGTGTAATTATAAGCTCATTCTATCAGTTCAAATTTTCTCTGTCTTGTCAATTTTAAATAAATTTAGTTACGGTACACATCAAACGTGTAATTGGCCGTAGCAACGGTGGAGAAAACGTGTTTTTCTATAATATTTTCAAGTTTGTTTATCACAAACCTATGAAAAGTGGTGACCATTGGGTGTTTAGATAAAAGTAAACATTCGTGTAAAAGCTATTTAATAACTGAGGGCGGGGAAGCGAATTTTGTTCGCGATATTTGGTGTGCTGAAATTCCTAACGAAACGGAATTTAGTGAAAAATCGTTTATTTCCACGAAAAATAAAGATTTACTGTGTTAAATCGATTTCGACGGTCAAGCCATCATCAGTAACAAGCAATAATTGAACACACATTAGAAAGGGCACAGCTTATAAGTTACAGGTGAAGGGAGATTGAATTCCATTGGTCAAGAGAAATAAAAGGGCCGGAACGAAGAACCCATCAAGTGCAAGCAAAGTGAAAGGCGATTGTAGCTAATCAGATCAAGTGAAAGGAGAGGAAGAATTATTACTCAATATGGTTTCAACAGTGTGAGGGGATAATTCCGAGCTTTATAGAAATGGACTTATCAGTGGGGAAATATATTGAGGGATATACTCATTTAAACATTTACCAGATATGTTACTTCTGATAATTTCGAATTTTTCAAATACATTCAACATACCTCCCTTTGGACGGTAGAATGAAGAAATTCTACGAACTCTCCATCTGCCAAATCTAAATTGTAACTATGATTGGATTCCTTAAGATGTTTTGCAAATGTAGCCCTACCCTTATTTTCCATGAAATCCTCCTGATTCACCTCTATGCTTTCCCTGAATTTCGTACCTGTTTGACCGCAATATTCGTAGCCAAAAGAACATTTTAGTTTGTTAACCCCACTTTTATCCTGAACATTGATTTTCTTGATTCATTGACGGAACTCAATAACACTCGAAGACTATCTCAATACGAAGACTATTTCCTAACGAAATCTTTTTGAAACAGATAGAATATTATATTAGTTAAGTTGTGCGGAACTATGCTGATCAGCTAAGGAGGCTCTGACACAGTTTTCTTTCCTATAACCGATGTATGATAATGAAATTCATAAAGGAGCCACCTGAGGGAGGAAATACAGAAACTTCGTTAAATGGTCACGGTACTTGACTATAAGTACTTAAATAGTTCTCTGCTCTTAAAATTTTTGTCAAAACTCAGTTTTCACAAAAGAATGTAAATGCCGTCCAAGAAGTATAGGTTGTGTTGCGATAAGGGGAGCTACTCGCTTTTACTATGACTATATGACGTGGAAGAGTTGTGAGGGAGTCGTTAGGTGTTGGTTGCTAAAGTTGGAGCAGTCAGCGAGAAATCGGACGGATTTACTTGTTTTTGTTGTGTAGATAGGCGGTTTTTTCTCGTTCTTTTTTGGGGGAGTAGGGAAATGTAGAAAAAAGAGGAGGAGGTAGAAAGAGGAAGAGAAAGTGGCCTTATCGCGGTGATACCCTCTTCAAAAGCCATGTGGATTGGCGTGGATGTGGTGGGGTTGGACGAGTGGGTGGAGTGGATGAAGCCCTGGCCCACCTTTTTAAAATTCCCACCGTGCGAAAACCCGTACGTGGTCCGAATTCCAGAGGGAAGGGCGGAGAATTAGAGAAGCGAGCGTGCGTGGGCGAGTGAGGTGGTGCCAGCGAGTACGAGAGAGAGAGAGTGACGGTGTTCTTAGAAGTCGAAAGTGGAAGAGAGAGAGAGAGAGAGAGAGAGAGAGAGAGAGAGAGAGAGAGAGAGAGAGAGAGAGAGAGAGAGAGAGAGAGAGAGAGAGAGAGAGAGAGAGAGAGAATGAGTGTGTGTGTTTTTAAGTGAGGGGAGGGGGATGAAATCAAGAGAGCTCCCACGAGTCAATCTCTTGGGCTATGATTTGTTTTGAAAGAAGCGTAGAACTGATCCTCTCCTACAACTTCCCTCTTCCTTTCTCTTATACCTTCATTTCCCTTCACACCAGACAATTATTTTTCTTACACATCGCACCAAGTAGTGACCACACCTCTACATTTTTTTACCAATTAGAATTCATCGGGTCTCATTTTCAGAATTTCATAAGGGTTGAGTCGGTCTGATTGACGAATACATCCCAGAACAAAACTTTTTGGTCTCGATTATATTATCAATGAATTATTCGCACCTACACGTTTGTTCGTTACGAGAATTTTTCATCCCTTCACATGCAAAGGCTTCATTTAATTCGGTAGGATGAAATTCATAGAGGAAAATCAAAGCTAAACCTAAACAACCCAGACAGTTCAATCGAAATCAGATTAAAACTGTTGAGTTCATTCGTCTTTTGAGAATATTTCTACATACGCAGAAGCAATTATTGATGAACAGTGTGTGTCAACTTTGACTCTGCTAGCACTGTTTGTAAGCGTGTTTGTGTTCCGTGCATTTTTGGGGCTGTAAACTTACAATTTGGGAGATAGACTCTTCAGACATCTGCAATTAGCTGTATAGTTTTTTGGTGACGATCCGACGACAGGCACTTGTCGGTGACTACCGTTGTCAAATCAACTAAAAATCGACCTTGGTACCGTTATCAATATTTTTCACCACATAGAATCGACGGTTTGGTTTTTGGTTGTAATCCGATCACAGGAACTTGTGGGCAACGACGATTGTAGTCAAATAAACCAAAAATCTAGTATGGTATCGTTTTAAAAAGTTTTCGCCAAATAGAATTGACTAGAACCACTATCAAAGCTTTCAAAGTAATGACGTCAGTCCTTGTCAGATCATCAAGAATCGAGTTTGGTATCGCTTTCAGTAGTTGTCGTTACACAGAATCGATTGAAACCTTACTAGTTATTCAAACTTCTTATCGGATCAACTAGTTTATCCGTTGGCTTTACTAATTTTAATAATTATAGGAAACCATTTAAGGCACAATTTCCAAGAATTTCAAACAAATCTAAAGCTATAGATGATGAATGTGACAAGAAAACAACATTTACGCGTGCCTACAAACTATCCTTGATTCAGATGCGATAATAATTCATAGGGTACCATGTTGGCGTCAATCCACAAAATTCCCAATCATTTCATCATAACAGAACTACCCGTTAAGTATAAAAACTTGTGCAAATTATTAGACTCAAGTTGATTTTTTTCATTTCTTAGGATCAGTGGGTTTTGAGCCTTTGTTGGAGTTTTACGTAGTGGATGTTCCTGCTACGTAGCTGTTTCTGTGGGTACATCACCCTTTCGTGTGATATCATACATTTTCTAGGTAATTTTAGTGTTTTTTTAACATGTCTTTTTAAATTTGACCAATTAAAAGTGCTCAAAACTTTTTTCATATAACTTGTCGCTGCAAAATAATTCAATTCGCTTAACGCATGTCGGGGAAAATGTCTCTTAACCTCTGCTTACCAACGGTAAGGTCATCTTTTTTTATTTATTTTTATACGTTTGCTGATGACTTACATTTAATGGAAATTTCAATGAAATCCAGGGTTTCCATGAACAGTAACCTTTCCTCATCTAATGAGTTTGTGGTTGATTTTCTCGTATTTTTCACCGTGAATCGGATGGGATTTGGGAATAGGCAATCAATCTCTCCGACACGTGTTAACCGGAATTTAGGCGTTAAGACTTTTTACTCAATTTTTAGTATTTTTAAGGATGAAAATCGGTTATTGCGTAGTCAAAGAGATCTGAAAGTTTTTTTGATTCATCGTGAAAAAATCGTCGTTTAAACCAGACTGGATCGAACAGGAACCGAGGATGAAGAAGGGAAGATTTAGCTTCATAATAACCGAGGTATAGACGTTAATTAAAAAGTTATTTGCATATTATTTTTACTTAATTGTGTGTTTTTAGGCATGAAGTCATTCATTACGTAACCGAAAAGATTCGAGAACGTTTCCATTTGATTCAGCTTAAAAAAATATTGGGAAATCAAACCCAAACTCAACAGCTAATTAGTGGCTGATTTTTCTTGAAAACTTCCTTCATATATCCATGTAAGCAAATTTTCGTAGGTACATAATAAAACTATTGCGATGGCTCCAAAATGGTAAGATATCACCTGGGGAAAGTTTGAAGATTTCTACTATATTTCGCGTTGTACACAGCCCATATGAAAATTGTAGAAAAAAGAACGAAAGCTTTTGGGAACGAGGTCTCTATAGGCTACCCCTCCGTGGTTTCAAATTCTGAATCCCCCATGGGGGGGGGGGGTATATATATATATATATTTTTTTTTCCAAAGGCGGTTCCCAGCACTCCCCATGGGTGGGACCGTATTGAGAAATCGATGGTTCGAGTGGTTTTTCGCTCTACAACACTGTGGGGAGAGTCAGGAAGTAAAAGTGTCTTTAAAAAAGTAAACGACCAACCTCGATGACAAAAGAGGCAGAAACTCGGCAAATAATTTAAATGAAAATCGGGTTCATTTCAGAATCCATCCATTTTATTGTTTCAATAAGTATCACAGGTATCACAGAAGGTTTCCTTTCATTAGGAATATCATGCAAGGTCCTTATCACAAGTTGATTAAATCTGTGGGTGGTTAATCCCTTTTTTATCTAGATAACCCTTCACAAGGACACGTAAATCGAGGAAAGTGAAAGGGGAACCCCACGCTGCCACAGTCATGATGAGTTCAACAAAAATTTCTTCAGACAGACACGGAACCAAAATTGATCACCAAGATCTGAAACGCCAAAAGCCAGTGGAAATTTCAATTTTGGATGACATTAATGTTTTCAACTTCAATCACGAACACAAAGCTTCCCTACCTTCGGTAGTGAGGAAGCAAAAAACTTTTACATTTTATAGTACAAATTGTCACACTCACGTCGGCCAGCCAATAGACATATCCATGTCAATACCGTCAATGATGGCCGTTTCAATATCATACGGAAAAACATCTTAACGTGATTACAAAGCGTTTATAACAAAATCTCTGGTGGAAACTTTTTGCTGTCAATTAGTAGACGACCAATGAAGTTTTTCACACCGGAAGTATTTAAACCTTGTAGGTATGTGAGATTTAACCACCTAGTTATAACCAGCTAGTTGGCTTCAGTCGTTCGTCAGACCCTATAATGCCCTAGTGTGCAACACACACTACAAACCCTTCCTGTGGTCCTAGTGGTCGTGGCCTTTATTGCATGAGTAATACTAACTAGCTAACTTGCTTATACGAGCTCTTTGTTGGTTTTTGCGTTTCACTGCATACCATCTAACTCCATACTCGTATTTCCTCAGATTCAGAGGAATTTACAGGACCTAGATTTTAGTTCGTGATGAACAACTACTTCTATTAAAGATGCACTGCATATTTTACTGAGAACTAGGGCGGTTTTCGGAATGACTGATTTAAATTCATACTAAGGTACTCCATCATAGATTTCATAGAGTTCGTATAGGTTCCAAAAAATCATGTTCTGCATTGGGATGAAGAAGTGAACTGAAGATTTAGATCTCGCAACTCGATATTACAGAGATTGAAGTGGCAGGCTAAACAAAGTTGATGATTGAATGATGAACATGGTCCCTCTATTTCGTAAGTACCCTAACTAATTCGCCATATATGTTGTTCAGGGTGTAATGGTGAGATTTCATTTCAGCTACTGATTAGACTCAACTTAGTCTTTTACAACATAAGTGTGAATCGCAACGATAATAACCTACAATCGAAGAGAACAAAATATTTCCCGCAGTAATAAGGAAATCTGATTCTATTTTACAATCACAGTCGGCACATACATTAAAAGAAACCTTAAACCTCCGGAATACCGCGCGGTAAAGGGATGTACCCGCTGAAGCGAAGGGATAGAACAAGGGGACTCTCGATTGAGCTGTCTGGAGGTGGTATCACGTCAAATCCCTCAGGGCTGGAAGTCTTCTTTTGGCCCCTCATTCCATCACAACCGGAAAAGAAAGGAAAAAAGGAAAATCTTGGAAAGGGATACATTCGTGTGAAGGAACGGTTCAAACTCCGAGACCCTTCAAATGGGGTAAAGACTGAATCCTATAACTTTTACTGGAATCGTGCACGGAGAACAAAAAGCCCCCTTCAAAGGCGATTTTTTCTGCCCTTTACCTTCAAACGCCTTGGGCACAATTTTTCTTCTTCGTGTTATTTTATTGTTTTAACCTGTTTTCATTGATTGCTTCCGTTTTGTAAAACAGGGATATATATATATATATATTTTTTTTTTTTTCGAACCAACCAAGATTGTGGAGACAGAGTGATCACCTTTGAGAGAAAGGAAATAAAATAAAATACTCCGTTTTCGAAATCCGCACTTGTTTTTTGATTGACTTATGATACTGAAACCTGAAATGTAGCTCATTTTCGGAGATCTGTAATACAATTCATTTCAAAATATGGAGGGACCCAGATCAGCTTCGGAACCTCCGGGGCTAACTTTCCTAATCGACTCACGGTGTTATTATTTAGATGGAGAACCTCTGGGACTCCTTGGAAACAATTACGAGGTACTGAGTTGCACTGATCAGCGGAGGGGCCCTCTGAACCTATATTCTTTTCTTACCTATCGACATTTTTAAAAAAATTTTTAATTGTAAAAGTGTGAACCCTTCTTGGAGGCACGATGCGCCATGTTCTGATCATAAATAGTACATACGGGGCTTAACAATTATAGACCAGTAATCTGCGTAGAAGGGCTATCTATCACACAAATAATAAACCATTGTGTAATCATTTGCAGCATTTTTCCATTTTGGTGGATAAGACAAATTTTATCTTCAATTTTGGATTCGTATGAGTAAGTTTTTTCATTAGAATGAAGCTTTGAAAGACAGTCTGGAATCTGTTTTTCTTTTCCCGGCTTGTACCTCAGTAAGAAATCGTATTTTTGTAACTGCATCCGCATTTGAATGATGAGAATAGATTCAATTCTGAGAAATCCGATACCGTTCGCCCTCTCCAACGTTGAGTACTGAGACAACTACTGACGTCATAGTCGGATATCTCTTCGTCCAATCTGAACCATCTGAGTCTTGAACAGACCAAACAACCAGCGTGGGATAGCATCAGGTGTAACATGCACCTGTTTGTTTACATTCATTTCTTAGCCGCACACTTTTCTACGTAACCGTAAGCTATCACTTTATTTTCTCACAAAAATGGCAATTACTTCCTCATCTGGTGGAATCTGCGGTGATGAAATTCAGAGTACGGTTAATTTTTATGTCTAAACGATTAGTGTTTAAAAGGTTGAGTTTTTATTGGAAGTGGGTATGCCAATTTTCCAATTTCGCCCATGCTTTTACCCCACCACATTTTCTATGTGAAATTCTCAACAATATCTTTATTTTCAATAATGAACCAAGAAAAAAAAAAAAAAAAAAAAATTAACACCCCCTGAAAATTTTTCGGTTTACGTTTCAAAATGCCTGAATTAAAAAAAAAAATACTTAATAAAAAAAAAAATAAATAAAAAAATAATAATAAAAAATAAAAATAAATTTAAAAAAAAAGTCCGTCCGCCGCACCGTCTGCGGTTTTTCCCGAAAATACTATACCAAACTATATGATTCTGGTGTTAAAAATCACATTTGGGGTCTAGATGGTCCTAGAAGCTAGGCATCAATTTTTTTTTCAACCCTAAAGGGTCATATTATAGGGCTGAACATTTAAAAAATCGAGATCTCGAAAAATGTCTAAGTAGCAGTTATAATGTTTTGCTTGTCAATGATAAATTTAATCCCAAAGAATCCATTAAAACCACCCGCAACGCTGTACGTTGAATAGTTCGCTTTCCCTGAGGGCTTGAACATCGAAAAAAAAAAACCTTCGAATTTCTAAGCACGAGAAGATAGAGAAATCACGCGCTGCTAGCGGATCTATTGAATAGACGATCAAGCTCGAAATTCCATCAAAAATTGCTGGATAGTGATACTGGAATGCATACAATTGCCTTGTGTATATTAGCTGGTAAAATGACGAGACTCTCTCGAACGATCAAGTTTGTCCCCCACCCCGGCAACTACTTGGAACCGTTCCCTACAAGAAGAACTGTGAGTTCTTCATTTCCGTTCAACCTGTTTAGTGGACATGTAGGTCAGAATGAAGTGTATAGTTTGGTGGTATGGATGCTCGCAAGCTCACATCTCAAAAATACATAACATCAAGTAGTCAATCCCTTAGTAAAAATGCAGATTAGTTGGATATATAGATCAGAATGAAGTGTATAGTTTCGTGGTCTCATAACACGATCACATAACAGTTTAGAAACGTAAATGTGACTTTTCATTTGTGACTCATGAGCTGCTCCGAGTTGAACGGAATTGAAGAACTCACAGTTCTTCTTGTAGGGAACGGTTCCAAGTAGTTGCCAGGGTGGGGGACAAACTTGATCGTTCGAGAGGCTCTCGTGGTAAAATGCCTATATTGGAATTATCAGGTGATATAGTTCCAATGGAATTTATTATAACGTTGCGAAATTGAGTTTATTATCTATTTTCCGTGCGACGGACCTACTATTGAAGTATTGGTACCTAAATGCTAAATTTCATCTTTTAAATTTCTCCCAAGTCTACCTGTAGATAGCGGAAGCATTGTTTTCACTTTCGAGTGATTAAAAAGTTATGGTCTCTACTAAAATTAAACTGTTTTTTTATTTTTATTAGTTGTAAAATTTCCACTCGCATTTTACGTTTTAGACTATTCTGAACAACTTTCGTTCCGTGTATTTCTCTCTCTATCTCAGTGTGTGTATGTCCGCAAATCCTTGTAATAAGCTCAAATACCACAATATTCAACCGTTCTCATTAAATCTTCATGGTATGTGCGGGTTAGGGTGAAGATGGTCCCCTATGAGTTTCGTTGTTCCCAAATCAATATTTCACTCGGCGCATGCGCAAACATAAATTTCACCAACCATCACTTTCTCACGCCCCCGTTGTCCAACCCGCTCAAATTTGGTGCATAGTTGGGGGACAATGGTTTTTCCATTATTTTTCCATTTTCCATTATTTTCCCATAATTTGTCCATAATTTCCATAATTTGTCCATAATTTCCATTATTTTTCCATATTCCCAAAATTTTTCCATGTTAATTTCAACCTGATTGCATCATTATTAGCTCCTGCATAAGCGCAAAAGTGTACTCCAAGAACTAGGTATAGTTTGCATCAGATTTTTATTACATTTTCTGGGCATTTCTGAGTTAAGCTGTAGATTGTACCTTACCAATTTCATTTTTCTCAAATCATCGCTCTATTCTGTGCATGCGCTACTGTAGATTACTTCAAGCATCATTTTCCCGTATTTTAAACATCTTTACTGTGAATCGTAAAATTGTGGGGTCTTGGAACTGTAAAAGTATGAACCCACCATGAGCCATGTTCTGATCATACATTACATACGGGGCTTAATAATTATAGACCAATGATCTACGTAGAAGGACTATCTATCACAGAAATAATAAACCATTGTATAATAATGTGCAGTGTTTTCGCAATGTAATTGGAGCAGTGGAAAGACACTAATCAGTCATTGTAGCCTTTACAATATTTTTCATATGTTTCTGTAAACTGGTGGTGGTTCGTGTCTAGTCCCTAAAGTAATTTAGCTTTATTTTCCCTATCCCCTAGAGCTTGAACTGGTTTACATTTCAAACTAATGAATGTTCTACAATCAACTACAGGGTGTGGATTCGGATGAGCGTGAAAACTGTATTTGGCTGAGGAGACCAAAAATACAGCAAAACAAAACGTGGTCAAGCCAAATTGTCTATCATAATCCGTTTTTGATATTTAACATGATTGGGAAATGCTGAGGAAAGTTGGGAAAATTTGAACGAAAAATGCCAGTTTCACGCACCAAATGAAAATAACTCACGTCTTTTATGAATACCTACAGTAGTTGGGAAAACTAGGATTTGATTAGGATTAGACTTCCGAAGAGGTCTCTTCGAATGAATGGTTTTATTGACAGCTCTCAAATTTCCCCAACTTCTCCCGTCAGTGAACAGTGAGGGTGGAGGCTCCCCCCTTTGCCTATCCCCCATATAGCGACGCCCCTGAGGGTACCAACAACAATATCGCATAGCATATTTGTTACAAACGAGTAAGTAGTGAGTGTGAAAGTTTTTTAAACAAGCGTAGAAAACATGGGTATTTTACCGATTACCACTAAGTTTAAACTTTGAAGAATAAACTGCAGTACAATCGAATTTTAGTCCAAAAACGGTTATCATATCTTGATTTTGCAGCTAATTTAGTATAAGAAATGCCCGTTAAATAATTGAAATTCCCAATTTACCCAAATTCTGAAAAAAAAATTTTCTACGTTTGAATCACCGTGTGGCGTACACTTCTAGTATTCGTGTACTTTCTACACTTGTAAAAATAGATAGGTATGCATTTTTCAATACCGCAAATCCAAGGTAGACAAAACACTAGAAAATTATAGATGCCATTCTCGTGTACTCTCTAAAATTTCCTAAAGTAACATAGGAAAATACTTCTCTGCGGTTAAGCCATCGAAAAAAAAATTGTTAAATGCACTACACTCTAGACTTTTGGTTAAACGGGATAGATCCAATGAAACCTACTGCATATTTTACTTTTCAAACGTCTGTAGAGAAAAGTTGTATTTTTTAACCTATATTTCGTCCATGATGAATTCACCATTGGCTGACCACCACCTGATGATGTATACTACTGTAAAATTCCGCAAGTGAGAAGAAAACCAGCGTTCAAATTCACTGAATGAGCCTTACTAATGTCCTACCACCTATTCAAAATATTATGATAAGTTGTAGCTCTTCGTACAACTTTCCAGATGATAATACATTCCACGTTCGTAATAGTCATCTTTATCAGGTTCATTTCCTTAGGAAATTTGGTAAAAACCGCCGGAAGATTTTTTGTTCCACTTACCTCGTTCTCCTTCGGCCGAGATCGGTCGACCCTCCCCCCGTCTCAGCAGGAGGGGTCGCGGGGGCGGTTGGGTTGCGGGGGCGGTGGGGGCGGAAAGGCCGCTCAGTCCCACTACAGCCACGGGCACGTTCGCTTCGCGTCCAACAGGTGAAAAATCGGAGTTTCCCTCTCTATGTTATCAGCGTTCGAAAAAAAAAAAAAAAAAAAAACTTGATAAAAATTTAGATATACTTACATGAAAACCGAAACCCGCGCGTGATTTGAGCCAAGATCATCAAAAATGCACTGATCGACAAAACAAAATGATATAAATAATATTTTTGGTAAGTTACTCTATACTTTATAAATTATTTAAAATAAATTATAATTGTGACGTGAGAAAATGCATCAAGATCTTTTCTTTCAAAGTAATTTCTCATGCCATAATTTTAATTTAAACTGAATATAACGCTGCTACGCGTGATTAGACAAAGGTTTTTATTTTGATAGCAATTCGTCACAGATCACTGATCTGCACACATTCTTAGACAGGTATAAATAAAGAACCCAAATAAGATTTAGCCGAATCGGTTCAAGTGCAGCCTTATTCACTTTGCGATTCGAAGAAGTGTTGAAAATTTTGCTTTTCATACGATAATTCAACACAAAAGGTCGCGTAGAGCTCTAGGTGCTCTAGGTAGTCTTCTTCGATTCATTGAACTGATTTTTATTTTTTCAACTCCTAAATTCACTCTTCACTCTTGGGGTTGAGTGAAATTAATGCCAAGCTTCGAAGGATTAGGGCTCAAATTTTAATTCTAAGCCATGTTTCATAGAATTTGATCCAGTAGTTCAGCATATGTAGAGAGATAAGATCTCGCTCCGAGGCGCGGTGGTTTGAGGATGAACGCATTTTTTATGTGGTCGATTTTTGGGTTCCCCGCATCTTGAATCAAAAACCTAAAAAATTTGAGGAAGGGTTACAGTTTTCTTCTTTTTCGATTCTGAGATGCATTGTCGAAGCTATCACAGTTAGCAAGAGTAGTTATTCAATAGGAGCTTGAAGGAACAATCGAGTTGGCGAAAAAACTAGTTCAACTGCCAATTAGTTATCATTATTCTTGTAATTTATTTTTGACGGTTTAAAAAAAGATTTAATTTTTGTATAGCCTTAAGCTACACACATTATGTCTTTTCATTACGCCACATTTCTGCAATAGGCAATAAAACACAGTGAGTGAATGATTTGGCAGGATATTTTGATGAATAATTCAGTGGCACAGCCCCTAACAGACTCCATGGGACCGCACTGCCATTCTGAAAAAAGAATAAATCTCAGGAATGGTTTACAACGTTTCAATGGTCGAATAGTAAAGGCACCAGTTTTTTCAAATTTTCATGATAAAGAATAATTTTTGAAATTTCATAATATTGAATTGTAGCGACCACTATCAGCTAAATCGGAACATGGGTAATTATTGATATCTATGTACGCTTCATGAAATTTGTCATGATCATTCCATATTTTTAATTTTGAAAAGACGGAGAGGGAAAATAACTGCAAAATATTACAAAACGGTGACTGAATATTAATTATTTTTGTGTACATTAGAAGACTGCACTGATTAATCTTTTCGTTTCCAGTATCTCCGCAAATGGAAGACAAATTTGGTGAAAACTGAGGAAATTGTGGCAAGTTTTCAAGATTAAACTTTTATTACCCGACGATAATCCAACGGGAGACAATATCGCTCATTTTATAAGGGAGAGGGTTAAATGATTTTCGTTTTATTATTTTCAATATTGAACATTTTTGACAATATTGAACCTCCCTGCAATGATTGTTGGCATACGTCTCAAAATAAGAATGTAGGTTCCGAAAAACAAAACGCTACAGATTATTACTCAAAGGTTTATTCTTTTCTTATTGGATAGCCCTTCTACGTATATTATATTGGTCTATAAAATTATTAAACCCCCGTAAATAGAGTATAATCAGTACTCGGCGCTTTGTGCCTCCCAAATGGATAATGTTAGGTTCAAAGGTTTAAAGGTCCCCCAGCCAATCAGTGCGTCTATGTCTGATATTGAATTTTACATATCACAGAGGAGCTCCATTTTAAGTTGCAGATCCGTAGGTTCTCTTCAGTATGACTATGTGTATATGTATAGGCACCTACAGAAGGAAAACTAATGCAATTAATTGATAAATAATCTACATTCTACATTCTACTTGTCCCCCTGACCTAGGTTTAACTGCATTTTAGTAGGAAGGTACCTCCTACCAACTGAAAAGTTATGAGATGAAATCAATCACCTACCAACGGTGCACTAGTCCATCCGTACGGACAATAGTTATTAAACTCGACTTCACGATGTCTGAATTCCATTGGAATTATATCTGCTGATACAAGGCAAGTTCTATGTGTTCCTATCTTACTAACCTAACTCTCTTGCGGTCATTAATGGAATTTAGCGATTGGCTCTCTGATTCAAGTTCTTCTAGTACTTTTGCTTACAAGTCCGCGGTCTTTTCGTGAAGTCCTAGCTCTTAGGGAGAGCCAACGGATTAACTTACAGCGTTCCGGGAGGTTTCAATCGATTCTTGGGAATAATAACTATCAATGATAACCAAAATATCATCGCTGTTACCATAGAGGTTTCCGAGATCTAGACTTTTGAATATTGACATTGTATGTCTTTGGTATGGTACATAAACTAGAAAAACGTCACGAAAATTGAGTGACGAAATTACTCACGAAAATATTCTGATGATTTCCGCTTGCAACCGAGTCGTTGCCAGGGAAATAGTACTTCGTTTTTTTCATCCCACAAAATTCGTTGACCATTAATTCGAAAGCTCTCGATTTATCCAACCATATTATGTTAATTACTGCGAAGTGCGTGGCCGACAAGCTGAGTTATGAGCATGATTATTTGTATAATTGTGTACACTCAGGTGATCATTCTCAATAATTGATATCGTGAACATGATTGCAACCGCTTGTTAATTTCTGATGATTTCATTGAGCTGGTAATTCGATGATTTGATTCATAGCAGGTGATCCGAATATTGCGAGAACGGTTTGATTTGTGAAGCGGTGTTTAAATCATTTTAATAGGTAATTTCTATACCTTACACTCTAGGAAGCTGCAATTTTGTATGTAACCTCTTTAGGACATTTACTTGACGATGCCCAGGGTCCGAATCAGATGAGTGGCTCTTAAAGCTAATTTCTATGCTTTACACTCTAAGAAGCTGTAATTTCGTATGCAGCGTCTTTAGGACATTTACTTGACGATGCCTAGGGTCCGGATCAGCTGAGTGGCTCTTAGAGCTTGCATACAAGTCTGCAACACATACGAGTCTGGAACTAAAGACATAAAATGTCCGAATGTTTTGCAGAATTGTATGCAAGCGTTTCGTCTTTTCTTTTGATTTTCATGTACATCCAAGCTGTTGCTGGGGAAATGAAACTTCTTTAGTTTTCACCGGACGAAAATCGTTCCCCATTCGTTGGAAAGCTCTCGATTTACCTATCATGCATTTCTTTCGTACTTGTTCTTCTATTTTTATAGCTTTATTTTATTTAGCTATACAATAATATATTTACATTATGATTACAGATACTTAACTTAATGTTACATTTATTTCAGCGTTTAAATACTACCCTCTAGGGTTGATAAAAATTGATGCCGAGCTTCTAGAATTGACAAGACCCCGAATGTGATTTTTTATCCAAGTTTCATAAACTTTGGTTTACAGTTTTGGAGAAAAGCTCTGGGCGGCAGACAGACTGATTTTTTTAAAATCCGATTCTTATTAGGACGTCCCTCTGAAGGTAGGCTTCATCAATAGAGGGACGACCTATTAGACTTGATCCAGGGGTTAAAAAAAAAAATAACCACATACAAATCCATTAAAAACTATTTCAAGACTGAATCCGTAAAAAAAGCCCATAAAACTATAGGTGTAAAAGTGTGTGTGTGTGTGTGTGTATTTCCGATTTTTTCAAGTGCTGTCCAAGCTACAAATTCCTCCCGATTTTTGTGTTTTGTTCCATTATGAATTTGATATAGTATGGGAGGGTATGTCAGGATTTTCAAATTTCATTAAGAGAGGGGTTGAATGGAGGGGTTAATACTGATAAATCATGATGTTTTAACTATTCTCGTCCGATTTTCGTGATTCTGTTTTTGTTCAACTTTGAATTTGGCCTAGATTTGGAAAGTGTGAGAGAAGATTCAAATTTCATGCTGGAAGGTGGTGAATGGAGGGGGTAATAACGATTAATCATGATTTCTCCATTATATTCATCAGACTTTCCGTTACTGTTTATATTGTTTTTTCAATCCAGATTTTATTCCAGTTATGCAACCTCGGAGGTGAAAGGTTTAAATAGAGGAGGGGGGGGGGGGGGGGGGGGGGGGGGGTCCGAGAAATCATGATACTTTTTTTCCTATTTTAATTCTCACCAAAATTATATACAATCCATTCATAGGGACGTCCCCGTAATGCATGCGTCACTTACCAATATATTTGTATTCTACGCATCTCCAGGCCCAAACGTAGGTAGTGAAAAGCGTGGTCACTCACTTGCTTGGTTACTGGTGTCCGTGGAAATCATTTTTGTGACATTTTTTGACAGTAAGGTCCGGAAAAAACCGTCTTACAAACTGTAAAAAAAAAAAAAAAAAAAATTACATACACAAATATATAAGTAGTATAGGAATATTCATTCTGGCTCACTGACTTAGATCCCTGATAAAACTTTTCAACACAAAACATCAGAACACATCATTCCACTTAAATCTCTGATGTTTTTATTTTCACTTAAATCCCTGATAAAACTTTTTATCACAAAACATCAGAACAAATTTTTTAACACAAAACATCAGAACCAGTGACTTTTTCGGTTTAGTGACTTTAATCTCTGTTAAAACTTTTTTACCATAAAACATCAGAGCCATTGACTTTTTTTTTTTTTTTTTTTAATATTTTTTATCAGAAACTCTAGTGAACTCTAAAAAATTTTAACAATTTAGGGGTCGATATTTTCGAAATTTAGCTCCCTCTGATGTTTTCACTAGAAAAAATAAATTTAAAATTAAAATGACGTCACGCTAAAAATATTTTCTGAATTTGTGAATCCTAATCTACAAGCAACTCAGAATTTATTTCATTGTTGGATTTATTGATCACAAGATGTAAAATATGTTTTAAAACACGTTCGTAATTTTTATAAGGGATCCCTTATAAAAATTATAATTTAGTCCTACTTATTTTAACCTATTCTTAATTTAGTCCTACCTGGTCGTCTATTTCATTTTTTCATTTCTTTCTCATTTTGTGTTTTCGTAAGTTCCTTCAAATGATCTACGAAATTTTCTTTTTCTATTCCAATCGTATGATGTCCCCAAGCAAGAGTATCCATACCATTTTCTAGAATATACCTTTTATCATCGTAGGCACTGAGCGCTTTCTTGTTCTGTTCAATGGTATAAATATCGTGCTTGTTTGATCTAAACAACATTTGTTTCCTGTAGATCGGTTTCTTGGTCAACAGACAATCCTTGAAGTCCTCGAACCTAATGTCCTGTTCAACAACATTTTTCTTGATTCCTTTTGATTTCTGTGAAGTAATATACCTAATTTATATTATGAATGAAATATACAGAAGAGTTCGTTGAACAATAATCTCAAAGTGAATATATTTGTCACTCCTGTCTACACGTAACTAAGCAACATGTGATTATAAATTATTACTGTAGTACTTGACACTACATCTCCCCCTCTACATTTTTTTCTTCAATCTTGATACCTGGATGGCCTCACCACGACCCTTGTAGATCTTCGGCTCGTAGGCTGGTTGTAGTCTGGCTGATGATGAGCTTCATCGTCTATAATATTTTCGTTTGGCCCTACTCGAGGTCTAACTAGTAAGTGCCACCGATTTCTCCTAATCTCAACTCCGTTGTCCAAAGTGACCACGTAGGAACGAGGGTAAACAGATTTAGCACTAATAGTTCCACCTGTTTTCAGGTCCTTCACCCATACATTTTCACCGATCGGTAATGGTGGTAAGTCCTTCACTCCTCTTCTCCCATCAAAATTTCTCTTCATTCGATTTTTTATTTCCACGTCTCGTTCTCGAAAGTCCTTCACCTTATCTTCGGTTACTCTTCGGAAATCATTTATTGATGGAAGTGTAGATCTCAACTTTCTTCCATATAACAGCTCTGCCGGGGATAGGCCCGATTCCAGCTTAGTCGTCCTGTAGGCTAATAAGCCAAGATTTGGGTCTGGGCACTTCAGGAGTATTCTCTTAGCAATATGAACAGCATTTTCTGCTTCTCCGTTTGATTGTGGAAAATACGGACTAGAGGTAGTAGGCCTGAATCCATAGTGTTTGGCAAAATTCAGGAACTCGTCTGACGTGAACTGCGTTCCCCCATCTGTCCGGACTTCCAATGGGATTCCATGTCTTGAGAACATATTTTTCATTCTTCCAATCACCGAAGATGATGTCAACGTGTTCAACTGCACAAGCTCCAAGAACCTAGAATAGTAATCCTGTACAACCAGGTACCACTTTTGATCACATTTCATCAGATCCGCTCCTAAATGAGTCCATGGCTCACGTGGTAATTTTGTTGGATTGAGGGGTTCCTTGCGTTGCAGGCGATGCTCGATACACACAGAACAGTTCTCTACTAATGATTTAATGTCCGTTGAGCATCCTGGCCACCAGACAGATTCCTGAGCACGTCTTCGGCATTTAACGATGCCTAAATGTCCCTCATGGAGTTTTTCCAAAATCTCCTTCCTCATGCCCTTTGGTATAAACAGTCTTCTCCCTTTTACAATCAAATCATCTTCAATCACTAGTTCATCTTGATACTTCCAAAATACTGAATTTTTTTCCCATTTGTTCTCTAAAATTGATTTAACCAAGATTTTTCCTTCGGAGTCTTCTTGTTGTGCAGTTCTGATTTGTTGAATTCGCTGATCCGAACATGGCAATGCTTCTATGACACTCTTTACAAACAACTCCTCTTCTAAATCCTTTGATATCCTTTGATTTACTACAGTACTGATTTCAGGGTTTCGGGACAAACAATCAGCTACCATATTTTCTTTTCCTGGTAGATATATAATTTCATAATTAAAATTTTGCATTCTCATACGAAATCCCTGTAGTCTGGCCGATAGATCTGAAATAGCCTTAGATCCCATTACTTCGACGAGCGGCTTATGATCTGTATATAACAGAAATTTTGTACCTAAAACAAAACTTGAGAACTTTTCACAAGCCCATGTTAAGCCCAATGCCTCTTTCTCAATTTGAGCATACCTCGACTCGGTCTCTGTTAGACTTCTAGATGCGTAGGCCAACGGACGCCAGTTATCTCCATTCCACTGTTCAATAACAGCACCTAGTCCGTACGAAGAAGCATCTGCTGTAATGCGTGTGTTAGCACCCCTTGTATAGGTTGCTAGAACTGGACCTCTTACAACAGCTTCTTTCAACTCTTGGAAAGCTTGTTCCTGAAGTTCATTCCATGTCCAATCTGTCCCTCGCTTAAGAAGACATCTAAGCGGAGCTGTGAGCTCAGCAAGATTTGGAATGAATTTCATGAGGTGGTTTACCATTCCTAAAAACTGACGGACTTCAGAAATGTTAGTTGGGCTCTTCAAGGACAAAATAGCTTTTGTTTTATTCGGGTCCACACTTACTCCATGTTCGGAGATAACGTGACCCAGAAATTCTATAGTTTTTACTCCAAAATTACATTTATTTTTGTTCAATGTTATTCCTTGTTCTGTTAGCCTTTCTAGTACCATTTTGACTCGGTGATCATGTTCTTCCTGCGTTTTTCCAACAACCAAAATGTCATCTGCCTGGTTCACTACGCCAGGTATGTCGGCCAAAATTTGGCTCAAACGCAACTGGAAGACCTCTGGTCCCGAACAGATTCCAAACGGCAATCTTTTGAAGAAATATCTTCCAAAAGGCGTGATGAACGTCGTGAGTTTGTATGACTCTTCATGGAGAGGAATCTGCCAAAACCCATTAGTTGCGTCCATTTTGCTGAAAAATTTCCCCTCCCCAAGTTTCGCTAATGATTCGTCCACTGACGGGAGTTGTAACCGTTCTCTCTTAACATACTGATTAAGTTTCGTGTAATCGACGCAGAGTCTGATACGACCTCCTTTTCTAGGAACCACAACAATCGGTGAGCACCAATCAGTTGGTTCTGTCACCGGTTCTATCACACCTTCTCCTATCATTCGATCTATTTCATCTTTTACCTGTTTGTGTAAAGAAATCGCTACCCTTCTTGGAGACATGACAGCATAAGGTCTGGCATCACCTTGTAAAACAATAGTATATGGACTTTTTCTCTAGGGTCAAAGTATTTAACTATGTCAACATATTCTTGGGTGTCCTCGTTTTCAAGTTCAAAAGTCCTATAAATATTTTCTCCTTCTTGCCCTAAGGTATACAGGAGCATACTAATCTGCTGTAGGTCCGGTTTAAGGTACAATTCCGAGGCTAAACGATACCTTTCGAATCTTCTGATCCACCTTGACCAATTCTCAGGGTATTTAAAATCAAATGCTTCTGGGGGATGTAGACTAACACTACCACCCACGCAAGTTTCCTTAGGGAACGGGGTGGCCATTCCCGCAAATTATCAAACTGTGACACCATGTGAAGTAATATACCTAATTTATATTATGAATGAAATATACAGAAGAGTTCGTTGAACAATAATCTCAAAGTGAATATATTTGTCACTCCTGTCTACACGTAACTAAGCAACATGTGATTATAAATTATTACTGTAGTACTTGACACTACACTTTCTTTGTTTCTTTTTGATTCTCGAACGTTTTATGCGCATACTGTTTCGATCTCAGTCCAATAAATTCCTCCATTACTTTTCCGTTCATTTCATCTTTGAATTTTCCAAGTACTTTCTTGTTCACCTGTGGAATTCCATACGCATTTTCTTTCGGATAATCGGACGTGTCAAACTGATCGATCATGTTGTTTTTAATATCCGAGTAAACATCCTCAGTCTTTATGTCCATGATCAGACTGTCCGTGTCACAGTACATCAATTTGACATTTTCTCCGTATTGTTTTTTAATTGTGTTATAATAAAAGTCGTACATTAGAGTTTTAGAAATTTCCAGAATGCTCATGCCAATGTAGATGGGTTTGTTGAAAAGAATTTTGGTCTTTTTCATGTGAACTGCTACTAAGTTTTCCATGAATATCGTTCTACGATCAAAAGTAGGTTTTGCTATCAACGATTCCAGTTTCTTTCCATTTGAACATAATTTAATATCGACTCTTTCCCTGATATTTTCCATCGTTTTTCCGAATACACTGTTGTTCATCAATTTGAAAAATTCCTTTTCAAAATCATTTTTCGCTTTCGTTCTCAGTTCCGTGTTGAAGTCAATGTACACTTTCAACCAATCCGATTGATCAAACTCCAGTGCTCTATGTACTTTCTTTAGTTTCATCCCCATGCTCAGACATTGTTTCAAATCCCTGTAGTGTAAAACGTATTTATCTTTGTCGTACAAAGTCGTCATGAGTTTAGGCAATTTCACATTTCCAATCCTGTTTTCCGGTGCAAGTGGTAGATCCGAGTGTAAATCGTGTAGTTCTTTAGGATATTCAAAGTCAACTTCCAGAAAATAACCTTTGGGAGACTCATCACTTATATTTTCAACATCTAAATTGTCCAAGTTCTCTACCCATTTAGAACCTCCGTATGGCAAGTACTGAGACATTGCCCATCCGTACAAGTTGTTTGCGTCAAGATACATTATATAGTTGGAAGGTTTAGTTGGGTCATATTTATCGACCATGTACTTGTTGTTTGCTTTTGCATGCCTGTTACTACATTGAGATATTCCACCGCGAATTCCTTTTTCTATCATTAGAATCTGGTCGTAATCGGTCAAAAGATCCAACTTAACTTTGCTCATTTTCAACATACAATCCCATGAGAATCCAGGTGTTGTGTAGTACCATGCAGGATCTAGTTTGTACGTTTTCAGGGAAATATCTCTGAAATTCTCCATCACATCTGCAAGCAGTAAAATATCACTTTTGTTGTAAAGCGCGGTGAATTCCCACATGTTTTTAATACCGAATTTTTCCCAAACTTCTTGTGCATTTTTATATTCGTTTTCTTTTACATTTTGTTTATTTAGATGGCTGTAAAATTTCTCTATAGGTGGCAAACAGGTTTCATCGTACCTTTCCGGACTATCCATGTACTCATACGGGTATGCTAGTTTCCTTGTCATCAGCTCCAAAAACTCTGGTCCAAAATGTTTTACGAGTTCCTTAAATTGGTTGATTGTAAGGTTGCTCGTTAGCTTGTCCAGAGAACTCGATAGGAATTTAAAAGAGTCAATGAACCTTATTTCAATTTTATTCATTACTGGGTTTCCTTTCATATCCAATTTTCCAGAGTCGTACCTAAGAATCTTTGAGAATGAGATATACTTTTCCTCAGTATTTGGAATCAATCGTATTTCCCCTTCATTCTCTCCGAGTTGTTTTACAAATAGGTGAGCATCGTAACCAGCCAGGTTGTGGAAAAATACAGGTACGAATCTCGGGCATTGGTACTCCAAATTACACAGAGAATGGGCAGCACCTCTAAATTCCCCTGACAAATGGTCATGATCTTTTACTTTTATACAATTATCAGGTATATTTGACTTCAAAACTTCTAATTCTTCAATATATATATCTGCTTGATTGTCATTTTTTTTTATCAATAAAGTGTTGAATTGTTTTTCTCAGTACATCAAGTTTCTTTTCTAACATTGGAGGCAATTCGTTGAAACCTCTCTCACAAATGTGACAAGCTTTAGCATTTTTGAATTCCTGTTCCTGTTCGTTTGTCAATGGTTTCATGGGTACAATTTTATCGTAATATTCCTTAGCAATGCGTAAAACATCCTCTTTCAGTTTCTGATAGAAAACCTTTGGAGAATCTTGACCGGAATATTCGACGGGGGGTTTGTAATACTCGTTGGAATACTTTATGTAATATGCAAAGTTGTTGGGCTCATGCTTCTGTGTCTTATTAGTGAACGCCTTAGTTTCATCAGGTTGACAAGTAGAGATTTTCCTCAGCATACATTCAAAGTCCGAGTAGATAACGAATGGTACTTTCATGGAGCGTTTATAATTTTCAAATTGTAAGATGTTATCATAAGGTTCTGGTAGTTCTACTTTAACAGCTTTATGAGCTCCACAATATTCTTTATGTTCGTTTAGTTTATCCTGAGTTCCAAAGCTATTTAAACACATTTTACACAAGTACCTTCGTTTGTGATCTTTTGTTAACTGACTATGACCTACCAGTTTCCACAGATCTTTAATCCAGCAATAATGTTCAGTTTCCTCGTTTTTTAAGTACAACAAGTCAATGTGTCTTTCCTTTTCCTCTTTCGTTATTTCCAAGGGAACTATATTTTTTTCATTCAAACAGAAAACATTAATGGAAATCCCAGTTCTTTTCTCAAACTTTTTCACGTCTGTAAGTTTCATAGGAAAACTGATATCTTTCAACGCTTCATCAAACTCATGTTCCCATGTTATGTACTTTCCTATTCTATCAGAATTTTTATCAGCTGGATGAAGTGCAGACAGAACAGACCAAAGGAAACATTTATTATCGTCATTTTTCACATTTATGATTGCTTTCCTATATTGTAGAAAATCAGGGAGTGGGATGTAAGACGATCCTTTCAAAGGAGTGTACTTGTTAATGTTCAGTTCCAAATGCTTGATTTTGTGAAGTTGCCATTGAGATCCTTTTATTTCGAACGATTCCATTTCATTTAGAATTTTCTGTTTCATTTTCTCGTAACAGTTTGCAACTTCTGCTGACTGCAATATTATTACGTTTTTAGTTTTGAAATTGAGTTCCTGATACTCCATGTTATTTTCGTTAGTTCCCTTTTTAAATTCTGAGATTAAAACTACATTAACTTTTAGTTCCATTTTTCTAAGTTCCATGTTGAGTAAACCTGTTACGATTTTTTTAATACTGTCAAGAAATTTGGAAGCATCTTTAAATCCTTTCATATTATTAATATCGTAAGTAACTAATCTACATTTAAATGCAGTTTCCTTTTTTACAAATACAGGTTTCGCTTTCCTAGGTTCTTTGCTTTTTTCAAATATTTTTTCACTAAAATTAAATACTTTGTGTAATTTCCTTGGATTTACAAATACAGGTTTCGCTTTCCTAGGTTTTCTGATAGTCATTGTCCGGTCCGGGTCGTTTTTTCCATGGCGCTTAGACTTTAGGTGTCTAGCCCAATTTTTATAAGTAGTGCTAACATCGCACTTTTCACAATGTCTTCTCGCATCATACATTTTATTATAGGGTATATAATTTTTTTTCGAATCATACATTTTTATTAGAAAAGAGATTCTTTTAACTTACCCCCCAAATGAAAAAGTCACTGGTTCTATTGTTTTGTGGTAAAAAATGTTCTGGTCAAATTACTCAAGTATTTCAGTAATCACAGCGTATCTTGAAGGTAATGAGGTTCGAACGTATGCATTTTATTAGATGAGGAGTTTCTTTTAACTAACAGAATTCAATTTCCCTGTTGGATAAGTCTGTGATTAATTCCAGTTTCATTCATAATGTAGATGAAAACTAGAACTATTAAAAATATTATAATTACGAATATCTTAGTTAAATCACCGTTAGGCGTTTAAACAAGCGTTCAAACGTTCAACCATTAATCGCTTAGGCGTTCAAACAACCGTTTAAGCGTTCAAGCGTTAATCGCTTAGGCGTTTAAACAAGCGTTCAAACGTTCAACCATTAATCGCTTAGGCGTTCAAACAACCGTTTAAGCGTTCAAGCGTTAATCGCTTAGGCGTTCAAACAACCGTTTAAGCGTTCAAGCGTTAATCGCTTAGGCGTTCAAACAACCGTTTAAGCGTTTATGAAAAAAAAAAAAATTTTGTTTTACTATAATAAAGAAATGTCTACTGAAAAACATTTAGAAAAACTTTTGTTGAAAAAATATAACGAAAAAAAGATTGAAACTGATGATTCAGATGATTCAGAATCAGAACCAGAAAATCGAATTTTCCTGAGAAAACCCAAAAAAGAAATGACTGTAAAGGAAGCGAACAAAATTCGAGAAAAAAAACAAGAGTTGAGATGTGCTTTCCGAGAAGCTAGAGTAGATAAGTTTAACGAAAGAGAAACTCAAGAAAAGATGTTTGCGCCCATCACTGAAAAATTAGTTGAAGTAAAAAATGCTGTGAAACAAGCTGATGAAGACATCATAAAGAAACTAGAAATTGTTCCCTACAAGCAAACTAGTTCTCCTAGAAAGAAAGTTGTAACTTTTGGACCAACTAACACATTCGGAATAAATCCTACTGAAACAGACCACGATATTGCTGACGAAACTATGACTGAACCAGCTAGTAACGTTCTCTCCTCAATAGTAGACATGGTAGATCTAAATGAGCATCCATCCAGTAGTGTAGGGCCAAAAGGAATTGGTGATATTGCTCGTCTTTACATTAGACACGGTGATAAACAATTTGGCATCTGGGGAAATGAGGACAAAATTTATATAGGAGACAAACAAATTCAAGTAGATGAAGACGATATCATAATTCAAAATGTAAAATATAGAGGAACGCAAGGATTATGGCGTTTGTTGACCGACCCAGAAGGACCTGAACCTAGCAAGTATACTTCGGATGATTTAAACATTTACAAAACTATACTTGTGAAAACCAATTCGATTTATCAAAAGAACGATCCAACTACGGGATTACCAAAGTCAAGTAAGGGGAAAAAGTACAGAGAGTTGATTGCTCCTATTTGGAAGGAATTGAAGGTAGGTAAATCAGGATCTGGAGTGATAGAGTATACGGAAAATCCTGTAGAATTTAAATACATTGACAACCTCCAACAGTTACAACAGCGATTGTATTATTTGTACACTCAAGAACAATTGGGAAACAACAATTTTCACAACGAAAAACTAGAAATTGTAAAGTTCGTGATTGATCAGTTGGAAAAGAAAATTGATAGCGAAAAAGGAATAGAATATTTGATAAGAATCGTAAATTGTTTGCCTAAAGGTATTGTTAGGGATGCACCTGAAGATTTCAACAAGACAGAGGATGAAACGTCTGAATACCCAAAAGATGAACAGGATCAGGAAGTAGTTGACGAAAATTCTGAGGATGAGATACTGAAAGAAAATTCTGAGGTTGAAATACCTGTTAGAAAAATAAATAGTAAAACGAATTATGGGATCAAAGTTCGTTATTAACTATTAACGAACTTAAATTTATTGTTTTAATGGAAAATTTCCATAAAAACTATCTACCTATTTCATGAACATTTACATTTATAGAATTATTATCGTATTAGTCACGCGGGTCAGAGCGGATAAGATAACGAGAGACATCTGTGTGACCTTGAATTCTGTTAGTTAAAAGAAACTCCTCATCTAATAAAATGCATACGTTCGAACCTCATTACCTTCAAGATACGCTGTGATTACTGAAATACTTGAGTAATTTGACTAGAACATTTTTTACCACAAAACAATAGAACCAGTGACTTTTTCATTTGGGGGGTAAGTTAAAAGAATCTCTTTTCTAATAAAAATGTATGATTCGAAAAAAAATTATATACCCTATAATAAAATGTATGATGCGAGAAGACATTGTGAAAAGTGCGATGTTAGCACTACTTATAAAAATTGGGCTAGACACCTAAAGTCTAAGCGCCATGGAAAAAACGACCCGGACCGGACAATGACTATCAGAAAACCTAGGAAAGCGAAACCTGTATTTGTAAATCCAAGGAAATTACACAAAGTATTTAATTTTAGTGAAAAAATATTTGAAAAAAGCAAAGAACCTAGGAAAGCGAAACCTGTATTTGTAGAAAAGGAAACTGCATTTAAATGTAGATTAGTTACTTACGATATTAATAATATGAAAGGATTTAAAGATGCTTCCAAATTTCTTGACAGTATTAAAAAAATCGTAACAGGTTTACTCAACATGGAACTTAGAAAAATGGAACTAAAAGTTAATGTAGTTTTAATCTCAGAATTTAAAAAGGGAACTAACGAAAATAACATGGAGTATCAGGAACTCAATTTCAAAACTAAAAACGTAATAATATTGCAGTCAGCAGAAGTTGCAAACTGTTACGAGAAAATGAAACAGAAAATTCTAAATGAAATGGAATCGTTCGAAATAAAAGGATCTCAATGGCAACTTCACAAAATCAAGCATTTGGAACTGAACATTAACAAGTACACTCCTTTGAAAGGATCGTCTTACATCCCACTCCCTGATTTTCTACAATATAGGAAAGCAATCATAAATGTGAAAAATGACGATAATAAATGTTTCCTTTGGTCTGTTCTGTCTGCACTTCATCCAGCTGATAAAAATTCTGATAGAATAGGAAAGTACATAACATGGGAACATGAGTTTGATGAAGTGTTGAAAGATATCAGTTTTCCTATGAAACTTACAGACGTGAAAAAGTTTGAGAAAAGAACTGGGATTTCCATTAATGTTTTCTGTTTGAATGAAAAAAATATAGTTCCCTTGGAAATAACGAAAGAGGAAAAGGAAAGACACATTGACTTGTTGTACTTAAAAAACGAGGAAACTGAACATTATTGCTGGATTAAAGATCTGTGGAAACTGGTAGGTCATAGTCAGTTAACAAAAGATCACAAACGAAGGTACTTGTGTAAAATGTGTTTAAATAGCTTTGGAACTCAGGATAAACTAAACGAACATAAAGAATATTGTGGAGCTCATAAAGCTGTTAAAGTAGAACTACCAGAACCTTATGATAACATCTTACAATTTGAAAATTATAAACGCTCCATGAAAGTACCATTCGTTATCTACTCGGACTTTGAATGTATGCTGAGGAAAATCTCTACTTGTCAACCTGATGAAACTAAGGCGTTCACTAATAAGACACAGAAGCATGAGCCCAACAACTTTGCATATTACATAAAGTATTCCAACGAGTATTACAAACCCCCCGTCGAATATTCCGGTCAAGATTCTCCAAAGGTTTTCTATCAGAAACTGAAAGAGGATGTTTTACGCATTGCTAAGGAATATTACGATAAAATTGTACCCATGAAACCATTGACAAACGAACAGGAACAGGAATTCAAAAATGCTAAAGCTTGTCACATTTGTGAGAGAGGTTTCAACGAATTGCCTCCAATGTTAGAAAAGAAACTTGATGTACTGAGAAAAACAATTCAACACTTTATTGATAAAAAAATGACAATCAAGCAGATATATATATTGAAGAATTAGAAGTTTTGAAGTCAAATATACCTGATAATTGTATAAAAGTAAAAGATCATGACCATTTGTCAGGGGAATTTAGAGGTGCTGCCCATTCTCTGTGTAATTTGGAGTACCAATGCCCGAGATTCGTACCTGTATTTTTCCACAACCTGGCTGGGTACGATGCCCACTTATTTGTAAAACAACTCGGAGAGGATGAAGGGGAAATACGATTGATTCCAAATACTGAGGAAAAGTATATCTCATTCTCAAAGATTCTTAGGTACGACTCTGGAAAATTGGATATGAAAGGAAACCCAGTAATGAATAAAATTGAAATAAGGTTCATTGACTCTTTTAAATTCCTATCGAGTTCTCTGGACAAGCTAACGAGCAACCTTACAATCAACCAATTTAAGGAACTCGTAAAACATTTTGGACCAGAGTTTTTGGAGCTGATGACAAGGAAACTAGCATACCCGTATGAGTGCATGGATAGTCCGGAAAGGTACGATGAAACCTGTTTGCCACCTATAGAGAAATTTTACAGCCATCTAAATAAACAAAATGTAAAAGAAAACGAATATAAAAATGCACAAGAAGTTTGGGAAAAATTCGGTATTAAAAACATGTGGGAATTCACCGCGCTTTACAACAAAAGTGATATTTTACTGCTTGCAGATGTGATGGAGAATTTCAGAGATATTTCCCTGAAAACGTACAAACTAGATCCTGCATGGTACTACACAACACCTGGATTCTCATGGGATTGTATGTTGAAAATGAGCAAAGTTAAGTTGGATCTTTTGACCGATTACGACCAGATTCTAATGATAGAAAAAGGAATTCGCGGTGGAATATCTCAATGTAGTAACAGGCATGCAAAAGCAAACAACAAGTACATGGTCGATAAATATGACCCAACTAAACCTTCCAACTATATAATGTATCTTGACGCAAACAACTTGTACGGATGGGCAATGTCTCAGTACTTGCCATACGGAGGTTCTAAATGGGTAGAGAACTTGGACAATTTAGATGTTGAAAATATAAGTGATGAGTCTCCCAAAGGTTATTTTCTGGAAGTTGACTTGGAATATCCTAAAGAACTACACGATTTACACTCGGATCTACCACTTGCACCGGAAAACAGGATTGGAAATGTGAAATTGCCTAAACTCATGACGACTTTGTACGACAAAGATAAATACGTTTTACACTACAGGGATTTGAAACAATGTCTGAGCATGGGGATGAAACTAAAGAAAGTACATAGAGCACTGGAGTTTGATCAATCGGATTGGTTGAAAGTGTACATTGACTTCAACACGGAACTGAGAACGAAAGCGAAAAATGATTTTGAAAAGGAATTTTTCAAATTGATGAACAACAGTGTATTCGGAAAAACGATGGAAAATATCAGGGAAAGAGTCGATATTAAATTATGTTCAAATGGAAAGAAACTGGAATCGTTGATAGCAAAACCTACTTTTGATCGTAGAACGATATTCATGGAAAACTTAGTAGCAGTTCACATGAAAAAGACCAAAATTCTTTTCAACAAACCCATCTACATTGGCATGAGCATTCTGGAAATTTCTAAAACTCTAATGTACGACTTTTATTATAACACAATTAAAAAACAATACGGAGAAAATGTCAAATTGATGTACTGTGACACGGACAGTCTGATCATGGACATAAAGACTGAGGATGTTTACTCGGATATTAAAAACTACATGATCGATCAGTTTGACACGTCCGATTATCCGAAAGAAAATGCGTATGGAATTCCACAGGTGAACAAGAAAGTACTTGGAAAATTCAAAGATGAAATGAACGGAAAAGTAATGGAGGAATTTATTGGACTGAGATCGAAACAGTATGCGCATAAAACGTTCGAGAATCAAAAAGAAACAAAGAAATCAAAAGGAATCAAGAAAAATGTTGTTGAACAGGACATTAGGTTCGAGGACTTCAAGGATTGTCTGTTGACCAAGAAACCGTTCTACAGGAAACAAATGTTGTTTAGATCAAACAAGCACGATATTTATACCATTGAACAGAACAAGAAAGCGCTCAGTGCCTACGATGATAAAAGGTATATTCTAGAAAATGGTATGGATACTCTTGCTTGGGGACATCATACGATTGGAATAGAAAAAGAAAATTTCGTAGATCATTTGAAGGAACTTACGAAAACACAAAACGAGAAAGAAATGAAAAAATGAAATAGACGACCAGGTAGGACTAAATTAAGAATAGGTTAAAATAAGTAGGACTAAATTATAATTTTTATAAGGGATCCCTTATAAAAATTACGAACGTGTTTTAAAACATATTTTACATCTTGTGATCAATAAATCCAACAATGAAATAAATTCTGAGTTGCTTGTAGATTAGGATTCACAAATTCAGAAAATATTTTTAGCGTGACGTCATTTTAATTTTAAATTTATTTTTTCTAGTGAAAACATCAGAGGGAGCTAAGATTCGAAAATATCGACCCCTAAATTGTTAAAATTTTTTAGAGTTCACTAGAGTTTCTGATAAAAAATATTTAAAAAAAAAAGTCAATGACTCTGATGTTTTATGGTAAAAAAGTTTTAACAGAGATTAAAGTCACTAAACCGAAAAAGTCACTGGTTCTGATGTTTTGTGTTAAAAAATTTGTTCTGATGTTTTGTGATAAAAAGTTTTATCAGGGATTTAAGTGAAAATAAAAACATCAGAGATTTAAGTGGAATGATGTGTTCTGATGTTTTGTGTTGAAAAGTTTTATCAGGGATCTAAGTCAGTGAGCCAGAATGAATATTCCTATACTACTTATATATATATATATATATATATATATATATATATATATATATATATATATATATATATATATATATATATATATATATATATATATAATTGGAGGTTGAGTTTGACCAAACTAGACTTGAGTGGTTTTTTAAAATTATGTTTTAATCATAATTATCCACGACGTTTCTACCCAGGGGCTGGGTCCTAATCATGTGGTACCTAAAACGTACAAGAAATAGGAAAACTTACTATCTACCTTTTATTACACATAATAAATAACTCCACTTCTGTCTCAACATAGTTTCAAAAAGTCCCGCCATACGCGCTTTTTACTACATAGCCACAGCCATTATAATCAAACTCCCCCAACCACTTCCCCCTTCCAGCCATCACTGTTTTAACGGTTTTAGTTCTGGCCCAACGCCCAAGCCATACCTATGTAACTCGAAGTTTGTTAAAGTTGTTGAATGTTTCACATTTAAAACTAATATATATTCTTTCACTTGGCGAAAGACCCTCCACCACATTCAAGCAATTGTAAGTAACCTAGTTTATATGTAGAATCTAAACCATATATGATAAGAAAAAAAACTACTAAGATCGTCCCATTCAGATCACACTTTTCTACCATTCACTTTATACCTATGTACTTCTTGTTCCATTTAGATTATACCTATTTCTTGTACGTTTTAGGTACCACATGATTAGGACCCAGCCCCTGGGTAGAAACGTCGTGGATAATTATGATTAAAACATAATTTTAAAAAACCACTCAAGTCTAGTTTGGTCAAACTCAACCTCCAATTATATACTCTACCTAGACATAACCAGCACTCAGTATATATATATATATATATATATATATATATGTATATATATATATATATATATATATATATATATAATAAATGAATTATAACTGTTATAAATACACCTAAAATAAGTAAAATATAAATAGAAAATTGGGATCTCGAAAACTTTCCAAATAAGCGTAGTTTTATTCAGTTTGGTGTTGATTGATTACATTTTAAATAATCCAATGCTACCACCCGGATCGCTATATGTTCTTCCATTTGCTCTCTCTAAGAGCCATATATTTAGCAGGAAAAAAGAACGCAAATTACACGTGTTAGGTTTGGATACATTTCGCATACCTTTATAAGCTCTCTCATATTGTTACCAGCTAATATTATTACATTGGAATTTCCTTTCCTTTCAAACGAAAAAAAATGAAGGAAAAAAAAACTGACCTTTCCAATACATTTTGTTTTTTCTTTATTATTTATTTATTGGCAATACATAACATCCGTTTACAGTCATGTGGTTACCACCGTTTCATATCAAATTAATAGCTTAAATTTTTTTAATATTAAGTGGAATTAATTAATTACATTTACATTTTTAAAGTCACACACTTTATGTTCTTATACAGTTCACAATTCATACGTAGATATTGGTTTCCGTTGCCAATATATATTTATGAATGAATGAATAAACGCCTTTATTCGTGAATTACATGATTTTTTCAGTTGCCTAGGTAGACTACTGAATAAGTTATCAACTTTGAATTCCTCTAAAAAAAGGCAATACCAGCCTTGGCTGGATGGGCCGTCAGCCTATTAGAACTTAATTATAAGATGCATAACCGGTCATAATGCCCATCATAAATTGGAATGTCGTTTTCTACACATTGTTGGAGTAAAAGTAGCCAGTGCTATATCAACTCTTTCAAGTACAGAATATATGTGTACAATAAAGAAATATAACAATATTATTAATTATTACACATCAACACTTATTAATTTAGAAAATAAATTTAGAATATACATTAACTTAATACATTTAGAAAAGACCCAATACAGTGAATGTTTAATAAGTAGCTCATAGTTTAACAGCAGAACATTTACTATTTTTTAGAGATTAGTGACTAGATAATAATACATGATATAATGAATCCCATTGATTCACGATTCAGATAACAAGCAAAAACCGAAACATCGATCATATCATCATAAATTCATTGGGCATTGGGCATATTATTTCATCAATACGTTAGCCGTTGTTATATTTTTCATATAGTTACGACTACATTTATTTTTTACCTTTTATTTATAATAAACAAATAAAACAATATATTTAACAAATTTGACAACAAAAATGGTCTTCTGGCTAATGGAATTTTGTGTGTCATGGTAAAAAAAAAAGTTATGGTTCTGGCAAGAGACGTTCCTCTTTCTATTACGCCAGATGTAAGGCCGCCCTATTTCCAAACCCTAGCAAATCTTCAGCCGCTCTCCATTTTTCGCTTGTGCCTCTCAAGCACATGCTATGGGTAAGAATTATCGCAAAGGCGATGCGAGCCCTTAAATATCCTTTAATGGCACTCTGACGAAGCATCCAGACCTCTTGTAGCCGCTCAGCCAACACTCTCGCAAATCCGGCCATCTGAGGGGCGAAAATAGCATCCACAGAACATACCAAAGGCGTGAATGTAGGGAGCCTCGTTTCACATGCATCCAAGTACGAGTATTTTCCGTTTTTTACTGTTCTGCTGCTGTCAGGACTGAAAGGCCTGAGCGGGAAACATTTGAGGGGGTGTCGGTGTCAACGAAACGGACGTCACATAATTTAATCCTATGTGGTTCCCATACTCCTCTGCATACCAGATCCCCTCGCAATCCTCGATAATTCGCCGATGCCTCTTCAATGATGGGCTCTCAGTTGCCCCAAGCTGTTGACATTAGCAATCCCAAGGTGTCCCTCACTTTATTGTGTCTCCTAGAAATTAGTCCACCAGTCTTGCAACTTGGCGCATGTTTTTGTGAAAAGTTAGTACACCCACATCTATCACATGAAGTTGGCATCTCAATAGGTGCCCTCTGGTACCGCATCGCCAATGCATCGTAGAAATGGCATCTAATTAATCAAAGTAATGTTTCTTGAGGGGCATTCCCGAGAACCATCCTGAGTGTTTGTACTTGTCAGATATAGAACGTTTTATCGCCTTCTGCCGATCTGGGAGAAACTGAGGTAAATATACCTCTAACAAGGCATCATCTTACTCACATTTTCTTTGTTTACCTTCTTTTTTGCAAACTTTGTTTTGTCAAAATGAGTAGAAAGGTCTAGCTGGGTTCCATCCTGTATTGCTGTAGAAAGATTATCCGTTCCAATTTTAGAGGTTTCATAGGGCAAATCGACGAACAAACCGGATTCCTTATCGCCAAGCCACCTTTTTACTTTTGACACTGGCAACGAAAACAAGTTACATTCTTGTTCTGAAACGTCACCCCCTACAATTGCAGGAATAAACGATTTGCATGTACAAGACAGGACAGCTACTCATCAATTATCTCACCTCTATTGTCAGTGATTCGGTCGTACCACGCTATGGATCTCGAGTTACTATCTACCCCCTTCAGTATGCCTTCACCTGGGAGCCTCCTCATGATTTCAGAAAATTTATTAAGTTCATCAGTAAGATCATTCGGCTTGTGCCAATAGCCACTAAGCGCCAACAAGCGATTACCACCTCCTATAATCTACACCAAAACGTTATCCTCATCTGACAAGTCGATATGCAGTACTGCATCAATGCCAGAACTCGCAACAATTTATCGCCGCCCCTTTGTGTTCAGATCCGCCAGAGAAAATGCGCCATGTAGGTGGGAAACCTCTAATTTCATTTAAAACAGAGTGAGGTTCTTGAACTAACGCCACATCAATCTTATTACGCGTCTTATAAGCTACAAGACCTGCCATAGAAGCTATAGACCGTCTCATATTGAGCTGTAGGTACACATCGTAAGATTGTACTTTCCTCGATCATTAAATTCGAATCGCTGAAGTCAACATCCGTCAGATGTTCTAGATTGTATCGATTATTGGCCCTCATAATCGATGCTATTGGTGATTCGATCTACAGCTGACAGATAACATTGACAGTTAACAGTTCTTATCAATAGCCGTAAGGTTAGTTTCGCGCCTTTGTTGTGGGTACCGTTCGTTATATTTGACGCAGTTTATACAGCATTTCTTATTTCTATTCGCACAGCCTTTCAAAGTATGTGATTCCGCGCAAATCGGGTATGCAATCCCGTCACCTTCTTTACACGGTCCAGAATGAAACAGTGAGCAAGTGTAATACCGGTGTACGAATAGGTACATAATGTTGGGCATACAGAATCGACCATTTCATTTTAACGCCGGCAGAAAGCAGCTCTTTGTGTAAGGTAGGAGTACATTCTACAACTAAATGTCTAAGTTCTCTTTTTTCTCTTGATTTGGTTTCTCTTGGTTTACGGGTAATCACATACTTGACAGTAAAGTCATTTTGTTTGAATAAGTGGGGGTTCTGGGCTGAAAGAATACTTCCAGCATTTTCAAGGTTAATATCCTCAGGGATGTCAAAAATTATAGCCCTAGGACGGCGATTTTGTTTAAATTCTGCTACGACGGTGTCAGTACAGGATTTATTTATTTCACTACAAAGTCGCTGCCCCTCCTCTTTGGACCTTGTCTGAACAACAACAGCCCCGTTAGCGGCCCGCAGAATTTTCAATACTCCCACCTGTGACTTTACAGGAACGACTTTAGCTTTCAATTCTTGTTTTGTCATTTCCGAAGTATTTCCAATGTTTTTTGGTTTCACAACAATCGAAAACACCGGCGGTTGGGGTGATTGGGCAGGAGTACCTTTCGTGACGTCAGCGAAAGTCCGCTCAGCAGGTCGCCTATTAACAGTTGAACCTTCCTTCAAGATCGTATTTTTCATCTTATTGAATATATCAGTAAATCCTAAAATTGCCTTTCTAATACTTTCCTGCATATCCGAGCGAAGGTTCAGTCGTTTTGTATTCAGCAAAGCATTCAACAGTTTCACATCCTCGCGAAAAGGCTTATTGAACTCAAACTCGTCCGCCTTCTTACGCTAAGAGAATCGAAAATCTATATATTTATAATGAATTGAGCTTCTAATGTAAAAATTTCAATTACCAGTCGGTAGCCCCTTGTTTAGTTGGCACTTCGGGTTTATAGTAGGATGGTTCGAGCTTCCAAAACCACTGGTTTTTTGAAAAATTCGGGAAGGAAGTTAGCAAGGACAGGAACAAACAACATGCGCGCGCATTTTATTTGTTTATGTATATTTATTTTTTAAATTCCGAGTCTTTGCAATAGCTTCATTTTCCACGAAACACAGATGACCTTTTTTTGTAAAGTTTCGTAATAATTTAAACTGCCTAAATTAAAAAAATTGCAGATAATAAACCAGTGATTAATATTTGCAATGTTTTTCAGGTGAAATTAAAAGGTTTATTACAGACCGTTAGGGTACAATCGAGACCAATATGGCACAATCCCTATTGATCTTCCCCAGAATATGGGTCAATGATAATCAAATCATAACTCCGCATTATGTATGTGTTTCTACCGATACGGAACGAAATTAATGAACTAGGACGTCTCATTCTTGATTTATATCCACAGGGCGGATCTTTTTTACGAGAACCTTCTTCAACTTTCTTCATACGGAGGGTAAGGCTATTTCATTCAGGTAAGTAATCACTTAATGGACGTTGGGAGACGGAGGGTACGGGTGAGAGGTGGGAGGGGGGTCAGTATTTATTACGAACCCCCCACCACCACCACCACCAACCAGTCATACAACTCAGCGATCCTTCGTTTCCTGTGTTCAGCTGGCTGCCGTCTTGCAGTCTATCACCCTGGCTTGATAATTTATTTAGCGCGGCCCATTAGGCGCGGCTCCTAATCATGCCGCAGCGGCAACGTAATTACCTAAGCGCCCTGCGCGTTACGTGATCAGGTGGGTACTCGCTCTCATAAAAGTTGAACCCGAGGCGAGTAAAATCGACCGCGTCTCGAGGAAAGCGCCGGACTTGACGCAGGGATTCAGCGTAACGAGTGTCCCACAGCACCATACAACGAAATAATTAGTCTAATATTACGAAAAATTAAAGATTCAATTCACAAGCAATTACTTTCCCACCGGATGTTTGACCGAAATCTAGGAAAAATAATCATTAAGGTACATTCGTATGGAAATTTATAGTTTCCGAATGTTTTACCATGCTTTAGTAAATTCCATAATCGCAATAATGGTATTCTTGTATGGGGATTTGCCAGTCAAACTTACCTCCATGGAAGATCGTTCGTAAATTATCGTATTATATTAAGTTACATTGCTTTGAAATTTGAGCTATTTTATGTGGGGGAAAAAATTCTAAATAGGTAATGGTTTTTGATTCAGAAAAGATTTTGGATTCTTATCATCATTATTCTTTTTTATTTACTTATTTTTTTCATTTTTTATCGATTTTTCAGAAAATAATAATGTTATTTTAGTAGGGTTTTCGAAATAATTTTGTTCATTAATTTTTGAGTATTTTTGTTCATTGTTGCTCAACTTCTTTTGACTAAAATTTTGCTAAAAATATAAATTTAACGATTTTTAGCCGTTATTAGCCAGTTTTAGTGATATTTTGAGCAAATTTCATGTAATTTGAGCAATTTAATGTGGTCAAAAGCGCTGGTAACGAACTAATCCTTTCTTTTGGAAAGCTCGATTTTTTGGCGCAAGAACGGATTTTTTCTTTCAATCCCAAGGAGAGTTATCGTCTGGAATGACACATGTATATATAAAAACGCTGCAAATTATTACATAATGGTTTATTATTTCTGAATCAGCTAGAACCAGCATGCTCTGGGGCATTCGCCAGTCTCTTTTCTTGTATCCACCTCCGTTCTTCCTCTCACTCCACCCCCGCTCACCCCCCTCACCACCCACCGTGACCCCCTGCCAAGCGTGCCAGGCGTGCGCGCGTGCGTAAGTCTAAAACTCAAAGCCTTGAAAAAGACACTTTTTCGCCCGTTTTTGGCCCATAGCATCTATGCGAGTAAACCGATCTGGATGGTTAAACGTTAGGACCAATAGACCCCAAATGGAGTCCATGTGCGAAAGAACGGGTTTTTTAAGTCAATTCTTAGGCCTTTTATGGCCCGGACGGCGGACGGCGAACGGCAGACGGACATTTCAAATTTGTATTCTACGCATCTTGAAACGTAAAGTGACAAAGTTTGAGGGGGGTTATAAAATTTTTTTGCTATACGATCACATAGGCTTATTATTGGAAATAATAAACCAAAATCAATAGCTGTTCGTTATTCTCGCTAAAACTCGAGACCGGCTGGCCCAATTTGGCTAATTTTGGCTTTAAATCATTTGTGGAAGGCCAGAGAAGGTTTAAAAGGTTCAAAATTTCAAATCTGCCCCATAGGGGGTGTTTAAGGGGAGGAGGGGGGAATGGGGTATCTTTGTCATCACCGAACAAACTGGGGATTTGATAGTCCAGTATATTTGGATCACTCCGATTCAAGTCAAAGACTACTTTTTTCAAAATTTTCAAATCTGACCCACAATGGAAGGGGAGGAGGTAGGGGAGTTAAAGCGTTTCGAACGTCACTGAGCGAACTGGGGATGAGTTGTCGAATATGTTTGGAGTATTCTAACTTAAATCACAGGCTACTTGAAAATTTTCAAATCCAACCCATAGAAGGGGGTGTTTTAGGGGAAGGGGGGGGGGGATGGGGTATCTTTGTCATCACCGAACAAACTGGGGATTTGATTGTTGAATATGTTTGGATTACTCTAATTCAAGTCAAAGACTACTTTTTCCAAATTTTTGAAATCTGACCCAGTGGGGAGGGGAGGGGGGAGGACGTTAAAGCGTTTTGAACGTCACTGAACCAACTGGGGATCTGTATGGCACCATGTGAATCAGCATTGAAAAAATAAATGATAAAACTCATGTACCACACTTGGGATTTAACAGAATCCATGTTTTGCGCTATTTTGGTTGTAAGGCAAACTTTGCGCGCTCACAGATCAGGTTGCGAGAGGTCAAAAAAGTCGAGTGAGGGGCCTTATATTCATGAAATTTTGCGTGAAATTGAAATCTGCAATTGAAAAGGGGGTCCTCATTTGAAAAAAAGTATATGTCATTTGCGCCACTTCTGGCACAGGTGGGGTGCACGAAAGAATTTTTCCTGGAGATCTACGCAAGAAATTTTGAAGAATGGCGTTGGTCCCAATTTTTAGCGTAAATTCAGGGGAAATGAAGAGAGGCGTAACCTTTCCGTGGGACACCCTGTATTCAGGGTGGTTCCAAACTTAACGGACTTAGTTTGGGGTCTTAGGGAAATTTCACGCTGATCACGAATATACCACATAGTAAGAGTCCCTGAATAAATCTTGACCACTTTTTTAATAAATATATACATATATATATATATTTCAATTGAATGAAGGGTTTTTAATGTTAATATTAAGAGTACCTACTTAGCTTACATTATTAAAATTAAGGGTTTGATTCTGAGTGCCAAAAAATGGTGTTCTATGGTTTTTATTGTATAATATAACTTTTTTCTATATCACTACTCTGAATTCAACTTAAAAGGTTTTTTATATTGTCCAACATTTAAATATTAACAGATGATACTGGGAATTTTTAGTTCTTGATGTTATACCACAAATTTATATCGACGTTTCTTTATCTGACATTTCAGCAACAGTACTTAATTATGAATATCATAACTGATCATCCGCGTTCAGAGCGAAATATTTGTGCCAACATTATCTCGACTGGTCGATAGGGCGATAGATGTGTTGAATGGTGCCCAAGTTTGATACTCTCTCGCAAAATCTGGATCATAACGCGAGGAAAATGGGGTAGTGAGAAGCTCGGGGGTTTGAAGATCATCTCCCGAGATAATAAATAATTCAAACATAATTTTAGGGAAGATAACCTGGGAGGACTAGGAAGAAGGAGGATACTGTAAAGGTGGATGTTGTGGATTCAGGGGATGGTGACAACAGCTGGGAACAAGTCGTCAGGCCGGGGCGATCCAGGCTCTGGAAAAGGGGGTTTCCTTTCCTAGAAAAATCCTCGTTGTTTCTATTGACTGCTTCGCCTCTCGCACAAGCAAAGAGTTATCTGGTAAGATCGCGGTTTCCAGAAAATCTCAACTAAAACTACAAATAAAATTACGTATTTCCCAAAATAAATGTAATATAGACTTAATGAACTGTGCTGGTAATTAGTTGAATTTGCCAATATAGAATTAATTTCTCTTTAAATGCACGGTTTGAAAAAGAGAAGAATAATAAGAAAAGAATAAATAATTTAAACAAATTGAAACTTAACTCTGGAATGCCACCGTTGCCGTTGCGCGAGCTCCATGGCCAACGTTTTCAGCTCCTATCTCTTTTATCTACTTTTACTACCAAAGGTTGGGAAACTTATGGTTTGGGCAAGAAATTGGAAAAATTGTATCTTCCCGAATCAAAATTTCGAATTGCTTTTTGCGTTTCAGAGCTTTCAGTGAATTTTGGTTCAGTGTCTGTTTGACGTATGTCTGTCTGTGGTAAATCCTTGTCACTCCCAAAACTACATATTCCACATTTTTAGTCCGAATGTGATGAAATTTTCTGGAACTGTTCGAGGTAGCTCCTAGATGGTCCCCTATAATTTCCATTGTTATCGAATCAGTATGTTCCAGGAAGATGCCCTGAAATATATTGCAATTCGTGGAGAAAAAATGATTGCAAAATAACCAAAAGAATAAAATTTATTGAGACAGGCAAAACCGAGAAAAATGGAACGATTTTGATGACATTTTCAGGGATTATGTGGGTTATGATCTATATGGTCCCCTATTACTTTCACTACCGGGGGATCAATAATAATCTGTGCGCATTCGCAAACGTGGATTACTAATAACGTACATTCCTCAACATCTACCTATTAGACCGATTTCTTCAAACTTGGGAGATAGTTGGGTATATGTTCCAGGAACGCCCTATGATCTGTATTGCGATTGGTTGAGTACCTAATAATTTACCCATGCACAAAACTAATATTAGTTGACACAGGCAAAACTTCACGACTAATGGACCAATTCTGGTAAAACTTTCTTCCATTTTGGGGGTTAGCTCCTTATGATGTCCTATACACTTCATGGCCGCTGGATTAATTGTAGTTTGTCCTCGCGCACTGTCTTGAATTCCTTATAACGTCTATTTCTCATCATCTAGGGGTCCGATTTCGTTTAAACGGTTTGGGCAATTGGCTATATGTTCCAGCCCCTATGTATTTTCTCGTAATTGGTTGAGTACTACGTAATAACTACTACGTATGCGCAACACAAATATTGGTTGACTTTCCGAAACAGATAGAGCAAAATTTTCAAGGATCGAGCGGGTTAACTTCTAGAAAATATTCTTCCAATTTCATCGCCTTATATATGCATGTTTAAATGGCGCAAGCCGTTGGATTGATGATACGGTTTGAATATAAGCAAAAATGAATTATAGCCCTATTTTGTGCATTTCTCACTACTTGATAAGTACAAAAATTCTATTTACCCAACGTTTATGCATCCTTCCACGCGAATTTGTAAAAAAATTTCCCATTTCATGGAAAACAATGGAGATGAATCATGGACTCGTTTTCGGCAATGTATTTTCACATACACATTTCAATGGTTTTCTATGAATTGGAATCAATTAGTACACATTATCTCCCGGTTAGAATACACATAAATTAAACCAAAGATATTCAAATCCGTTTTATTTATTTACTCTTTTTTTTCTAGTTTCAAAAGCACAAACTGAGAAAACCCCCTGGCCCCTTTTGTTTCACCTACAAGCAGTAGCGACAATCGGCTGATCATTGAAAAATGCAGAACACGTTTCCACCTCTGGTGTCGATAGTACAGTCTTATTACCGTATCTCAACATCTTAGGGTTTAATTTGACTCTTCCGGTTAAATTTTAATTTCCCAGGGTGTCTAGGAGAGAATATAGCTCACTCAGCTTCAGTTGATCAGGAAGGAGCCCATATTTTCAATCGTTTCTCAATATACCAGGAACTCACTCAATCGAATTTCATTCTGGGGTGAATATTAAAATTTAGCTCGCTCAGCTGATCAGGAAGGTGTACATTTGTCACTTGTCTCTTATTTTCCTTGAGAATCACCCAATAAAATCTCAACTTCCAAGAGTGCACAGGAGAGAATTTAGCTCATCCAGCTGATCAGTATAGATAATATAATTTCAATCGACTCTTAATGTCCCACAGTCACCTATAGAGTTTACACTTCCTTAGGGTGAACCAGAGATAATATAGCTCACCCAGCTGATCAGGAATGAGCCCTTCAATTTATTCGGTTGTTAATATTCTAGAGAGTCACCCTATCAAATTTCAACTTCGTAGGGTGAACAGAAAAGAATTTAGCTCACTCAGCTAATCAGGAAAGAGCCCGTCACTTCTATGGTATCTTAATGTCCCAGAGAGCATCGCTATCGAATTCTCAGTTCCAGCTTATATAGTATCTAATTGTAGCTACTATTCTCTAGTACCTACTACTCTCTAGTACCTACTACTTAATAGTATGCTATCGCGTAGTGCTTTCTTTTCGTATGTAAGATAACTAATTACGTAGTGCGAGATTGAACGAAATTATGATGCTTACTAACGATTCATTAGCAATTGCTTCTAGGATTTTCGATCTTCAATAAACGATGACTGAAATTTTCACTAGACCCAAAAAACATAAAACCATGTTAACACAAGGAAAACAATATCGATAATGTTTATTGAATCGTGAGGAGTTAACTTCAAAAATATCGATGTGTAACTGCAAAAAACCGTCACCTACTTGGCCTTGTAATTCAGATACATAAAACTATCCTTCCAAACATCAGATCAATCCAATAGTTGCTAATCATATGTTTAGTTATTAATAATTTCTTTTTTAGATCAGATTAATGGAAGAGAGAAACAGAAATGATTTCGTCTGGCCAAGGGTGCAAACTTTAGTTTTTGTTTTTCATGTACTCACCGGGGAATTTTCTTGTTGTTCTAAAAGTAGGAGATCTCAGATAGGGTTATCTTGCAGCTAAGTGGCTCTTACCTATCCTAGTCTGGTACTACGACCCGTGAAATCGCTATCATATTTTTAGTGCCTGTGATAGGATATTATTGCTCAACACTGGGAACTAGGAAGTTGCGTCATCACACTCACAGCCAGTGGGCGGAAAGCCTTCAAAAGAACGCCTTGCTCCCACACCACCCTCGCACTGCCCCTCGCCTTTTTCTCCCGGAACATAATGACAGCCAAACAATAAAGCTCCATTAGGAACTCTAATGCCCCTCCACCATCACGCTCTGCCATTTTTTACTTTCTTTACGAGCTGCCTGAATCCCCCTTTTCTAACCAGATCGTCAGGTAAATAATTTAGGAAAATTAGATGGGAAATCGGACACGGAATCTTTCTCTCAATCATTTTGAAAGTCCCGTTTCAGCGTTTTTCCTTTCATCGTTCTTTTCATGACTCAAACTATAGAGAGAAGTGATTCCCTTTATTATCGCTTGCGTTATGCCGCGTGCCGGATTTAATGGATGAGTGCAGCAAAAAGGGAAACCTGCTTTACTTCTTAGGATAGATTTATTGAAGAGTTGAAATGGAAAGAATTTTATAGTATAGAACATATTTAGGTATTACAGTAAGCTACAATCAGTATGAATATTTGGTATTTAATATGACATTTTTTTAAATTCCTTTATTTTTGGTAAAATACTTACTTAATGGGTACCCATATTACCAGGTATTTACATGTTTGGTCACATAACTTCCTGTTATTATAACGTGAGTACCTTAATTATGGTTCAATATGGCATTTTAGAGTTGAGAGTTTGATTCTCACCATCTAAAAGTAATTTTCGTTCTATTTTGGCTTATTATTTTCAACAATAAACCTTTGTAATTATCCAAGAACCCCCCCCCCCCCTTCCACTCAAAATTTGTTGATTTACCTTTTAAGATACCTACGTAGATTCCGGAAAAAAAAATCCGTCTAGCCATATACGCCGTCTGAAGCTTTTCTCCGAAACTACTTGACCAAATTGTGTGAAATTTGGCTCTAGAAATCTAGGGATTTGCTAGTAACATCCTAAATTTCCTATTAATTATATCGCGATTGGTAAAGTAATAACCATATTGCATGTGTGAAACAAATATCGGTTGACACAGGCAAAACTCCAAGTTTAATAGGACGATTGATGAAATTTTCTGGGATTGTGAGGAATCGCTTCTAGACCCCTGTAACATTCATTGCCATCACATAAATAGTAGTCCGCGCATCCGCAAATGTTAATTTATTGTAACGTCGATTTATTTTTCCTATAATCTCTTCGTGCGGTTTCGTTCAAACTCGGGGAGTAGATAAATAAATGTTCTAGAAAAATTTCTCATGAATTATATCGCGATTGGTGGAGTCCATCACCGCAGTTTTGCAATCACGGCACTGCATCCTCAGCTCGTGTAGGGAAAGTTCAGTTGTGTTAATTAATTTTATTAATTTCTCTTCAGTAGTCGTCTACACCTATGCAGACACATCCTTCCTATCCTACACCTACCTATTTATTTTCTTATCAACCTAGTGAAATACATCAATTATTGCAGTTAAAAATTTTATGTACAAAAAACGAACATAGTTTCAAATCAATATGTACAGTGTATGCAATCTTTCTACTTTTCGGGAAAATGATAGTCATAGATTGTTTTGTTCCTTAACATTCTTCAAAAGCGTAAAATTTTGGGGTCCTGGTGCTTTAATGCAGTGAATCAATTGACGGCGCGAAGTCCCGAGTTTCGATAATAGATATATATTATGCGCTAGGGAAATTCCTTATGAATTATATCGCGATTCGTTGAATAGTAACGATAGCTTTCGTGCAAAACTTGAATTGATCGACAGGAACAAAACTCCTAGACTAATGGACCAATTTTTATGAAGTTTTCAAAGATTGTGCGGCTTAGCTCCTAGACGTTTCTTTATAAATTGCATTGCCATTGGATAGTAGTCTGTTTGCATGTCAAACGCTAATTTTCTATAACGTCGATTTATCAATCATTTCAACTCGTATATTGTTTTTCAACTAATTCTATACATCCATGTTACCATATGTGAGGAAAATAAACTGCCCACCCAACTTTCATGCTTCAAGTTGGAGTAACTAAACTAATATTTCAAAAAGTAAGGCCGGTAGTAGGTGTTGTAAGCCTCTTACAGTATAGACCAAGGGATGCTGCAGGAGGGCAGGGAAATATTGAGCGGCCACGTTGATGAGGCAGTTTAAACCTGTGGTTGCTTTCCAAGCCAAATCACACACGTTTTTATATGTTTGATTGAATAGAATCATGTACCGTTCAGATTGATGAATCAAGGCAGTTGTTTAGGCAATCAGTTTCAATTTATCCGTTTTACGCAAATCAATTCATTCCCCGAGTTCATCCCCGAAAACGCTCGGAGCATTACATGAATAACAAAACCCTCATCTCTTAATATTCACCTGGTTTCCGTCCTTCGCACTCCCACTAAATATTTCACCTCCAACTCGCGCCCAAACTCCCTGTACTCAAACTCCCTCCCCTGCCCTGTTCGTTATTCCTCCAATCACCCCAACCGAGGCCCACGGTACAAAGGCCTGAGGGTTAAGTACACCTGAAGTCAAAAAGTCTCAGATTTACCTCTTTGATAGAATCGCATTTCGTAACAATAAAAAAGCATGGTTGCCAAGCGGTATGGGAAATAAATATCTCATAGTAGGATACTTAAGATATTCTCAGAGTAAGAGTTTTCTAATCCGATTCTGAACGCACCCAACGCACGCTCCTACAATCTAGCTAGTTCTCGCATTATGATTTTATAAAGCTTGGTGCATTAGTGACAGCATACTAGGCGTGAGATATTCTTGTAATTGAGTTTTTTTGTCAGACAAACTTACCAGCATTTCTTCATGTTGAATGCTTTCGTAAAAATCTAATAGGTGCTTTTTCGGTAAGCAGATGATTCATTAATGAACTTTGGAACACCCAAATAACCATTAACATTGTCAGGTGTCACGACTTTAAATCGGCAGCATATGCAGTTCACCAAAACGAATAGCATCGAGCCGAATCCGCTCCAGCCGCTGGTGTTTAGCCTATTTTTACTTCTGTGTAAATCTCTCTGCAATTCACAGTATTGTTGAAAATCTATTAGCAAATCTTCAAAGAAAATTGGGCTATTGCAATGGCTAAAACATGAATAGAAAATTACTGTTTCAAACATTCCAGAATGAATCCGAGTTTTTAATTCTTTTTACACGTCCACATAGGCATGCCGTTCCAGACGGTATGTCTGCTTAGGATCTATACAAACATTTAGAAAAGTTCGTTCGGAAAATTTACATTAGCATTACAAAATACCGGACGCTGTGGGAGGGGAAGACGCATAAAATAACATAGGTTGATTCAACATTCGAAAGTATCATATATACATGGCAATTACTAATATTAGTGTTCAATATTTAAAACCACCTTGATCACCCTGCTAAATTGAAATGGACCAAAATAGGGAGATAGACGATTGATTTATTGACATCGTAGAAGTGATAAACGAAAGTAATACACTTCACATTCAGAGAAAGTATAATTCCAACGTGAATGATATTATTGTCAATAATACAATATGTATTATGACAATAAATGTCATAATACATATGACATTGTATGTGTGTGTGTGTGTGTGTGTGTGTGTGTGCGCGCGCGTGTGTGTGTGTAATGTGTGTACATTTTGTATTGTTGTTGTGTTGGCAATAGGCAAAACCGTGTTGCTGACTAGCGGGGCATCCACGAATACTTTCCTTTAAGTTATCATTTCATTAATATAAATGAATAATGTTCTGCAATACAGCAAAACATAAGAAAATGTGTGTTTATGTGTTTGCATGATAGGTTATATTCAGACAATCAGGCATAGGCACCTGCCGTAATATACAATCAAAAGAGTTGTATCCAACTGAAAGTAGCCAGGAGTATACACGTTTTTGAATTCATCTCGTTTACTCAAAGGTGATTTTAAAATTTTGGGTTATGACTCATGCATTACTGTAATATGTACCGAGGGTTTTCTTTGTAAACAAAGTTGTTTTGGTATGTGCTTTCATAAAATTACCTTCCATGGAAAACCTTGCTGGATATGGGAATTCTATTGCAGAGTAGACATTATTCCAGATGTTTGAAACAAAAGATATAGTAACATATTTTTGACGAACAACTGAGAGAAATTTCTGCTCAAATTAATCACTTCCACTGAACTGAATGTTGTAGACTGTTTAAACTTACTTTCAGTTTCCATTTCTGTAGTGTAGCGAGAGGTTTCAATGTTACTTGTTATGTACTGCGTCATGCAATAATTCCGTGTTGAATTATGCCTTGGACTAGGATTCCATATACTATGTTTATGTATGTGGGTGATAACACAGAACACTGGTTATAAAACATATTTACTAATTTCTCTAAATTTGCCGCTGCATACGATACCTAAGAGAAAGAACTAGAAATTATTCACAAACCTATCAAACGTTGGATGCGAATGGAAATTATGGTTTCGGAAGATTAATATATTGATATTATTGAAATTTTGAGGATAGGGGGGTGGGGTGGGGGGTGGGTGAGCGCATTGATTTCTATGACTGCCAAATATTGAAGTGCATCAACTTGTTGATCAAGGTTTATGGTGACTGCAATATTGTTATGTTTCAGTTAATCATATGTTGAGCTTTGTTTCTTCGAAACATCTCAGGAAAAATATATTCACAAAAATTCTGTTCTTGCTTAACGAGTCTAATTATTTAGTTAAAATAATATTATTCAATATTATCATTCCTTTTAATGCCGTTTCATAAAAATTCATTAGGTTATGGGTTTGGTATGCTAAACTGCTAAATTTTTCAGTGTAGAAGACAGTGATAAAAAGATTTCTGTAAATATGGATACATATCGTTTTAGATTTGGACTCCTAGAAGGAAAATCTAACTGGTCTACCTGGAAGTATAAAGCCTGTGCGGTGCTAAGAGGGATTACTAATGGATTGGACTTGGTAGAAGGCAGACTGAAAGAGCCAGTATTTTCTGGTGCTGGTGATGCTGAGCAGAGAACGAAATACAATGTTGACCTAGAAAAGTACACGAAAGTCGAAAGTGAAGTGTTGATAGCGTTAACCACCAACATGACTGAGGAAACTCTACAAAAAGTCATGAGGTTTACAACAGCACACGAAGTTTGGCTGGAACTACATAGGTTATATGAAGGTGTCAATGAAGATAAAGCATACGATCTTTGTTTACAGTTTTTCAATTATCAGAGATGTCCTTCTGATGATATAGTTGGACATGTGACAAAACTGAAAAATATGTGGACTGCTCTTTAACTTGAAATCGCCAAAGATGATCAAGGAAAATGCGAAATGCCTGACCTTTTCCTCATTTGTAAAATTTTGGGAACACTTCCTGAAAACTACTTCTCATTTAAAAGTAGTTGGATGCTGATGGCTCGCAAAGATCGAACAGTGGAAAGTCTAACAACTCAACTTTGTGCCTACAAACGCGCGTTAGCTCAAAAAGAAGGAGTTGAAACGAATCAAGAAGCTCTAGCAGTACATAATAAAGCTCAAGGAAAGGCTTACGAACCTTTCTGCAAGTATTGTCGCAAAAAAGGCCACAGAGTACGACAATGTTCGAAGTGGAAAGCCGATGGAAGACCACCGAAGCCTACATCTACCCAAAATAAAGAGGAAAAGTCCAGTGCCCATTTTACTCTCATGGCAACAAATGACGTTGACAAGCTTCCTGACAGTGATACGTGGTATGTAGATAATGGTGCTACAAACCATATCACATACAGAAGAGATCTGTTCAAATCATTCACACCATTTTCGACTGATTGTTCAATAACCACTGCAAATTGATCTTGAAGTAGGAGTTAACGGCAAATGGTCAAGGTTAACACTTAGTGAAGTATGGTATGTTCCGCAAATCAAGAAAAACTTGTTTTCAATACTCTCAGCTCATGATAGAAGAACTGACAGTTCATTTATCTCAACAACTAAATGGTGCAAATTTGAAGTACCTGAGAAGATAAAAATCATTGGGCAAAGAGGAAGGAACGGAGGTCTCTACAGATTAGCTCTAAGGAATATTAAACCATCAACAGCAAAACAATTGAACCTAGTGACTAAAGAACAACAATTACAACTCTATCACGAAAGATTGGCACACCAAAACAAAAGGCATGTGAAAGCAACTATTGAACGTGAATTAGGCATTAAAGTAAGCCTCGATAGTGAGCTTTGTGAGGGGTGTATTTATGGTAAAGCACATCGTTTAAAATTCGGAACGAGGGAAAGAGCTACCACCCCAGGAGAATTAATTCATGCTGACGTTTGTGGCCCATTTCAAACAACAATGTCTGGAAATCGCTATTTCGTGATGTTCAAAGACGATTTCACAAGATATCGAATGGTGTATTTCATGAAACAGAAGTCTGAAGTATTTCGAAAACTTGAAGACATGTTAGCTGAGGTGAATGTCAGTGGACATAGAGTAAAGGTACTACTTTGTGACAATGGAGGAGAATTCGACTGTGGAAACGTAAGAGATATCCTGCAGTAAAGGAATTCAACTTCGATTGACCATGCCTTGGACACCTGAACAACACGGGTGTATAGAGCGAGGAAATCGTACTGTCGTTGAAGCAGCCCGTTCACTGATGCACGCTCATGGAAAAATACCTCAAACGTTATGGGCAGAAATGATAAATACGGCGCAATACGTTAACATGTTTAATGTTTTAGGGCTGGGGGTCGTTCTGTGAATTCCGACACGACACGCAAATCCGCTACGTTTTTTTTCTGATGATTTCCGCTTACAACCGAGTCGTTGCTAGGGAAATGGTACTTCGTCGTTTTTCATCCCACAAAATTCGTTGACCATTCGTTCGAAAGCTCTCGATTTATTCAACCATATTATGTTAACTACTGCGAAGTGCGTGGCCAACAAGCTGAGTTATGAGCATGGTTATTTGAATAATTGTGTACACTCAGGTGATCATTCTCAATAATTGATATTGTGAACATGATTGCAACCGCTTGTTAATTTCTGATGATTTCATTGAGTTGGTGTTTCGATGATTTGATTCATAGCAGGTGATCCGAATATTGCGAGAACGGTTTGATTTGTGAAGCGGTGGTTAAATCATTTTAATAGGTAATTTCTATACTTTACACTCTAGGAAGCTGTAATTTTGTATGTAGCCTCTTCAGGACATTTACTTTACGATGCCCAGGGTCCGGATCAGATGAGTGGCTCTTAAAGCTATTTTTTATGCTTTACACTCTAGGAAGCTGTAATTTCGTATGTAGCCTCTTTAGGACATTTACTTGACGATGCCCAGGGTCCGGATCAGATGAGTGGCTCTTAAAGCTAATTTCTATGCATTACGCTCTAGGAAGCTGTAATTTCGTGTGTAACCTCTTTGGGACATTTACTTGACGATGCCCAGGGTCCGGATCAGATGAGTGGCTCTTAGAGCTAATTTCTATGCTTTACGCTCTAGGAAGCTGTAATTTCGTATGTAGCCTCTTTAGGACATTTAATTGACGATGCCCAGGGTCCGGATCAGATGAGTGGCTCTTAGAGCTAATTTCTATGCTTTACACTCTAGGAAGCTGTAATTTCGTATGTAGCCTCTTTAGGACATTTACTTGACGATGCCCAGGGTCCGGATCAGCTGAGTGGCTCTTAGAGCTTGCATACGAGTCTGCAACTAAAGACATAAAATGTCCCAATGTGTTGCAGACTCGTATGCAAGCGTACTTTGGTATGAGTCCCATTGGAAATATCTAATGGTAAAATAAAAATGTATATAAATATAATAAATTGTTTTGGTTAATTAGAATCTTTTCTTTTTTCTTTACCTTAAAAAATTATATCTAATTTCTCCCTTGCGAGGGAAAAACATTAAACATGATTTAATGTTTTTCCCTCTCAAGGGAGAATTTTAAATATCAGTGGTCCATCCTCAGTTGAAGGAAAATCCCCGTACGAACTTTGGACAGGGAAGAAAGCATCCTTGAGACACCTACGAATCATTGGAAGTACTTGTTATGTTCACATACCTAAGTCCCAAAGAAAAAAGATGGACAAAAAGGCCGTAAAAGGAGTTTTGGTCGGCTATGATGGTTGGGATGGCTACCGAATCTGGTGTCAAGAGAAAAATAAGTTGATTAGATCTCGCGATGTCAAATTCAAAGAGGAGCCACTTCTGAATATCTCACCACAAACACTGATACGGCAAAACTCTACTTCCTCAAGTTCAGAAGGAGAGAGAGAGAAGGGTGAGCTAGGAATGACTGATGAACTCGACACAGCTTCTGAACCAGAGTCAGCAAGAGAGCAACTTTCAAACAGGTCAGAGGAGGAGAACGTTTCTAGAAGAGTTTTGCGTGACAGATCACTAATAAGAAGGCCTGAAAGGTATCCAAATTACGTGATGTCAGCCGAAACTATAGGAAACCAAGTTCAAGAACCTTTGACGTACGAAGAAGCGATAATGAGTCAAGAGAAAGTGAATTGGAAAATTGCAATGGAAAATGAAATTCAATCTCTCAAAGCTAATGTTACTTGGACTCTTCAGCAATTACCAAAAGGAAAGAAAGCAATTCCTTGCAAATGGGTCTATAAGGTGAAAACCAACCCAGACGGAAGCGTAGAAAGGTTCAAGGCGAGACTGGTTGTCAAAGGTTTCTCACAAAAGAAGGGAACTGACTACGACCAGACATTTAGCCCTGTAGCCAAAACTGGGACAGTGAGAGCACTTTTGAGTATTGCAGCAAATGAGAATATGCATTTAACTCAGTTTGATGTCTCAACAATATGGAGAGTATATGGAGAGTTGGATGAGGAAATTTATGTTCAACAGCCGGAAGGATATTCAGATGGGACAAATCAAGTTTGTCGTCTACATCGAAGCCTTTATGGATTAAAGCAGGCACCAAGGTGCTGGAACAAGAGATTTGCTCAATACCTCCGTACATTAGGTTTTCATCAAAGTGACGCAGACCCATGCCTATTCATTCGAAAGAAAAACAAGGAAATGACGGTAGTAGTATTATTTGTCGATGATGGTCTGGTAGCAACCACTGATGAAAATGAATCAAAAACGTTCATTGAACAGTTGAAAAATGAATTCAAAATCACAGTGAAGCCAGCATCATACTACTTGGGGATTGAAATCGATAGAAGGGTTGATGGTTCAATCAAAATCCATCAGACTGCATACTGCAAGAAAATTCTCGAAAGATTTGGTATGGCAGAATGCAGACCTGTTCCAACTCCGATTCTGAAGGAAAGTCCCAGAAACACGAATAATACTGAAGGGGAATCCAATGATAAAGAAGACTCCCAGTTTCCCTATTGACAAGCAGTGGGTGCTTTGATGTACCTGATGATCGGTACTCGTCCGGACATCGCGTACGCAGTTGGGGGAGTGAGTAGATCGCTAGAAAATCCTACGCGAGGATATCACGAAAAAGTGAAGAGGATTTTTCAGTTTTTGAAAGGCACTCAAAACTGCGGCATTGTTTACAAGCAGGACTACAGAAAAGGCCAACTTCTGTGTTTCAGTGATGCGGACCACGCTGGAGACATTACGACCGGCCGATCTACAACAGGAGTTGTTTGCTTGTATTCAGGAGGCGCGATAACTTGGCTAAGCCAAAAACAAACCACAGTAGCAATTTCAACAACAGAAGCGGAACTCGTTGCTGCTAGTGAAGCTACCAGGGAGATTGTTTGGCTGAAACTGTTGTACAGTGGTGTTGTAGAGTTGTCAACTAATCCAATTCTATATGTTGACAATGAAGCTGCAATCAAATTATCTCATAATCCCGAGCTACATAGAAGAACGAAACACATTCAAACGAGGCATTTCTTTGTGAGAAAGCAAGTTTGTAATGGAGAAATAGAAATCGAAACTAGGGTATAACGGGGTTTGAGAGATCAGCGAGTGTTACCATTCAATTCTACGATTAAAAAGTCCAGTCATGCAGCATGACCCCATGAGCGAATTTTTGAAGAAATCTTCGACATTTCAGTCGCTATTGATCGTGTAGAGAAATTTTAATTTATGATTTTGATAGACAAACATGGAATGAAATTTTAAACAAGCACCTACTACCTACGTTTTAAACAGCATGGTTCTAGGATTGGTTATACAGGGATACTTCCATAAGAGTAGTTCAATCTGAATTTGGACAATGTTTCTTGCAAATATTACCGATTTTTACAACTAGCGAACGCATTATTTCGATTTTTGACTGATTTTTCAACTTTGAAATTTTTGAAAACTTGATACATATTCTTATAGGAAATTTTACGCTGATTCCGAATATACCACATGTTAGTATGCTGAAAAAATTATTTCGCACAACAAATCGCAAAAAACAGGCTATTTTGAAATTTTTGACTACATTTTTGAAAATTTCAACCCGAAGATGTAATCCGATCATGCTGGCCAACGAACTTGAACTTTCGTTTTGTGTCCTTAACATTTTAAAATTTGTTTGAAGTTTCTAGCACAATTCTACGGACAGTTATCGTCTGGAATGACACATATATACATACATACATACATACATACATACATACATATATACATACATACATACATACATACATACATACATACATAAAAAAATGCGTTAAACTTCAGAATATGATTCAGAATAGCCTGAAACGGATTTCTGCATAAAATGTTTTCAAAAATTCACATCCTACAAATTTTGAGGCGAGAGCAATAGCTTAATTTTCTTCAAAAATTCGCTAAAAATAGACACGGAATTTCAAGTAGCGGATATGATGACGAAGCCACTACACAAACCAAGGCTGAAGATGATTTGTGGAAGAATAGGGTTTGACATTCAAGATCCATAAACACTTGAAATCAGTCGATGAGGGAAGGTATTGAAGTGCATCAACTTGTTGATCAAGGTTTATGGTGACTGCAATATTGTTATGTTTCAGTTAATCATATGTTGAGCTTTGTTTCTTCGAAACATCTCAGGAAAAATATATTCACAAAAATTCTGTTCTTGCTTAACGAGTCTAATTATTTAGTTAAAATAATATTATTCAATATTATCATTCCTTTTAATGCCGTTTCATAAAAATTCATTACCAAATGAATAGTCAGCATAGAGCATGCGTTCGTATAGAATTCTTGCCACAATCATCATATCTAATTTTCGAGAATAAAGCGAGTTAATGGGCTTAAATGGGTCCTTTTCGAACTCAAAAATAGCGGATCAATAGTAGTTTCTGCGCATTACTCTGGTGAGAAATTATCAAAGCATTCCGCTATGGTTTTCAAGATAGTTTGGTACCGTAGTCATATTTTTACACTCCCCCGCTCATGTTACGCTAATTCAATCCAAACTTACACGCTAACCCTCCTAAGATATTTTAATGGTATCTGTTCGACTAAGGGCTCGTTATGTCCACGAGAACACCGTAAGGCGGGGCTTACACCTGACGGGAACGGAAAAAAACCGTCGTAACGGACGGGGAAAAACCGTCGCAGTGTTCGCGTTACACCTGACGGGCCACTTGCGCGGGCCCGTCGCTCCCACTCTGCATACCTCCATTTTTCAAACAACAAAATTCAAACAAATAACCGAAAAACGCCCGTCCCCGTCGGCGGGCGTCCCCGTCAGGTGTAGGACTAGAGATTCATTTCTATGTGTTGGCTACTCCCGGCGGGCCCGCCCCGTCGGACGGGCACCGATCTCCCCGCAACATTCTGCGGGCGAAATTTTCCCCGTCGCGGGGATCGCCCCGCTCTCCGTCAGATGTAAGTCGATACACTTATTTCTTCGTGTTCTCCCAAAATGCGGGCCCGCAGAAAGGCGCGGGCCGGGCCCGCGTCCGTCAGGTGTAACGCGGGGCTAAGCCACCCCAAGATAGCAAGCTTTTCTTTTCTTCCTCTCACTTCAGTCAAATTGAAATTCCTACATGTGTAGGAGTGTACTTGTGTTTCACAATAATATTAAGGTATTTTTTGGTGTAATTCATGTATTTTTTATCAACATTTTGTTTCAGAAAACTTTATTGTCCGCGGCTTTTGAGATCCGTTAAATTAGCTTTATGGAACAGTTTTAACACAGAATGTGTTTTAGCCATGGACTAACTAGCCGAAAATGGAACGCGGGATGGGAACGAAATGTGTGACGGATGATTTTCACGTACAACCGAGCCGTTGGTAGCGAAATGGAATTTCCGCCATTTTAATCGCACAGAAATCGTTCACCATTCGTTGGAAAGCTCTTGATTTATCACGAATTTATTTCGTATTTTTTTCGTAGTTTCATACTATAACTATATAAATTGATGTTATAAATATATGATATAATATGTTATAGTAAACAATGACGCTTGTTTGGTTGTCACTTGGTTGCGCGACAACGCAATTTTCGTAGTTTCATACTATAACTATATAAATTGATGTTATAAATGAATAGTAAACAATGACGCTTGTTTGGTTGTCACTTGGTTGCGCGACAACGGAAACACATTCTGTGTTTCAATAATTTCGTACGAAGTATGTAAATAGAGGTAACCGGGGGTCCAGGGGGCTTGCCCCCTGGCGAGGCGCGGAGCGCCTAGTTTAGATTAAAAATCAGACAGGTACGGACTAAGGAATCTTTAATAGAATTTAGTCCAAGAGTATTGGTCTTTTGGCCTCTACTTCGTGGGCCTTGACCAAGCTCTTTGCTTACCACCATTCTCATAGCACACCACCACGCACGCCACCCCCTTACAATCCCCCACACCTTACACCACCTAATGCCTCCCTTACAATTTCACTCAACCTTTCTCAAGAAAGTGAGCGGAATTGAAAAGAAAACTTTTTTCCTCGCAATAACGTTAAGGGGCTCAAACTTCCTCCCGCTCATATAAACCTATAATTTCTGCGCTTGAGAATATTTCCAAGAGTTCATGAATATGAAGATATCGGCAGAATGATAATTAAAGGTCATTTGCAATCCTATAAGTTTAGATCACGACTAAGAAGGATTTTCAACCAAGACTGTCCATGAACGGGTAGTAAAAACGGGGTTTAAGAGTTATTAACTGGGAAAAGGAAATTAAAATGATCCGTATTTATGAACTCGGTTTGATATAATCATAATGAACTCCTAATCCCTTGAAATACTCTTATTCAAATCGAATTAATGCTTTTCGTAATTTATTAAAAAGTTGCACCCTCTCTGAAAGATTGTAAGTGAATTGAAATTACTCCTCAAGTATTGGTTACCTCAGAACATGTCTTGACCGTTTTCCAAGATGATTTCTAAGGAAGTTTCTAGTACTATATATCTATTGCTTCAAGATCTGATTCATGAAATTTGTTTACTGAGATGAGAGAGAGAGATAGATAGAGAGAGAGAGTGAGAGAGAGAGAGAGAGAGAGAGAGAGAGAGAGAGAGAGAGAGAGAGAGAGAGAGAGAGAGAGAGAGAGAGAGAGAGAGAGAGAGAGAGAGAGAGAGAGAGATTGACTTTGTTTATTAAACATTCTGTACATATTTAGGGCCTTAGGGCCCTCTCTTCCAATACATACAGAAATTCATAAGTATCAGACTTAGGTTACAGTCAGGTTTTACTTGATAAACATAAGAAAACTAAATTAAAACTTAAATACATAATTATAAAGCTTAATAAGTAAGAAATGAAAGTTGCTTTGGATCTTGTGAAGTTACATGATATTAATAATAGGTACTTAAATATACCGAGCTAACAATTTTTCTTTCAGATTATTCTTGAAACTTGGTACAGATTGGTCAGGAGAAAATACCGTTACATTTTCATTAAAATACTTAATTCCTTTAACTATAAATGATTTTTCAAAAAATGATGTATGGTGCGAAGGTATTTCAATGGTATTAGATGCTGATCTAGTAGGTATTGAGTGAACTTGTGTTTTCATGATTATCTGTCTGTATAAATATTTGGAAGAGAGAGAGAGGGAGAGAGAGCTACTGAGAAAAATATCACCTTTGGCGATCAGTCCATCTACGAGTATCTTAAGCTCCTAAGTCGTTCCCCGTTTAATCAATCCATCTAAGAAGCATAATATCAACTTGCTGAGCTGAGTGGAGTCGGGTATTCAAAAGTTCCAATCATGAAGTATGATCGTATGGGCAAATATTCGCAGAATATCAAAGTTTGTTATGAAAAGTAGAAAATTTCTACTTTGAGAGAAAAGTAATTGTTAACTAGTGATTTTATGGATATAAACTCGTTCTAAATAACATTCCAAGATTACAGTTTTTAGGTTTATATATATATATGTGACCTTGCAAGGGAAATGGGAGCTGACCAAGGCTTTTTTTCAGGAGAACGAAAAAACGAAGATTAGGTCAAAAACTTACTTTTTTTTTGTAATATTATTTTTGGTCTCAAAACTATCCCTCTTTCCTAATGATCATCAATACATGAACTGCAGTTTTTCAAGTCTGCTAAAAATCTATTGAAAACTGCTGAAAATTCACAATTTTTGGGCCCGATTTTTTCAAACTTTGAAAGGTCATAAATTTTGATTAATGATAGAAAAAAAAGTTTTTGTTCAGCATAATGTGACAGAAAAAGTATAATTTTCCAACAAACCGAGTGGCACCTTGAAGGAAATTCATCGCAGATTCTGAAAGTGGGATCAAAATGTGAATTTTAAAGCGTTGAAGTGGAAAAATGTGTTAATCTAACAAAAAAATCGGGTTATGGCTAAAGTTACAGAAACTGAGATAACTCGAGTAAAAATTGAGATAAAAAAAAGGTCTCAGCAGAAAGAAGGTCTTAGACTTTAAAATATAATGAGATCGTAATCAAGAGTTTCATTATTCACAATTCTTATAATGGACGGTGGCGTTAATGATGGATGTTAATTATAAAATCTTTACAAACTGAACGAAGTGAAAACTGAGGAACAATGGCAACCTGGTGGGTGTTAGCAAGTCGCGTTTCAATAACATTTAATGTAACGAGCTCATGGTGAGAAAGGGAATGCTGGTTTGTAGGCTTGGAAGTGCCATGGAGAAGGGATTCATCAAGAAGTTACACTCAAGATTTCGGAGCCCCATTCCTCTTGGGAGACTTGTGTGTGAATATTTAATGAAAAGGGTGGAAACGGAATGGGAGGAGAACAGCGTGGAGGGAGGAAATCTTGCTAATTAGGGGTGTAAGAGAAGAGGAGGACAGAGGCAGTGAGCCCCAGGAAGAAATTAGATGGCCTCGGATCATCAAGTGAAGACTTCATGCCTGACCTGGTTTATATTAGGGGAGTGAGCGAAAGAGGGATCGAGAGAGAAAGTTTAAGGGAGTGAGTTAGGGAGTGAAAGAGAAAGAGGTGAAGGAGTGATAATGAACTAGACCAAATTATGAAACTTGCAACGCTCCGGGGCCAGTAGAACGTTAAAGGAGAAATTTGTATGTAATACAGTAGGAGTGAATGGGGGCAGTAGGCGGGGAACGAAAATGTGAACCTTCATCGAGATGGTTGGAACATGTTTTTCGGATGGCTGGAGTAGGGGCTCTGAGAGGACGAAATAATTAGAGTTGATGAGGGAGCCGGGAAATTGGCCTCTTTCGAGGTCGCATAAAATCGTCGAGCAGGTCTAACCGTTTTTCTGCCAACAGCCCATCATTTCCATTATTAATATTAGCAAATTTCTGAAGAAAATTGAACTAAAACAGCTGCTCCGAAAATTTCATAACCAGGCAAAATTTCCTAAGTAGGCATATTGATGACCACCACCAAATCGTTTACGAATCGACTCACGAACCTGTGGGTCTAATTTCTTTCTTAATCAACCTACGGCACCGAAATTTAAGATTGAGCTTCTTCGGGATATCTAAAATGCAACTTCAACTAATGCATGGGCTCTGATCAGCTGAGGGCCCTCTTATGCTGATTTTTTTCCTTCTCTACCTATTGAGATCAAATAATATATATAGAAAAATTTTTGCGGAAAGGAGGTGCACTTATCAGCTGAGGAGCCTCATTTAATTTAGGATTTTATGTGGAACAATTAAACATGGTTTAAGTAATAAGTTGCCTTCCTTGTGGACTTTTATTCATAGTTTGCCCTATAAAGGTACTTTGAGTAATAGGCCTCTGGAGAATTCTAATAAAACGGGAAAACAATGCCCTGGACAATTAATATGGGGGTATAACTCCCGAATAGGAATAATGAGACTGAGGAGCCTCGAATCATTTAGGAGTATAATTAAAAGTGGAGGGGGGAGAGAAAAAATAGAAAATTGAAAAGTCCTAATTGACCGATGTAAGTATTTATTCAACAAGACATTTGTAAATGGTTCCTTCTGGACACCCTGGGCGCTATGTTCATTCTGGAACTGCTGGAAACTTAGTTAGTGGATTGAAATTAATAAAGGAATCAATTCCAAAACATAATTCAACCACGGTACGCTACCGTGAAACGAATTTCAACGATCGGGAATGGGGTCGGAACGAATGAAACGCCTCTATCGCTGAGCTTTCGCAAAATGTATTTTCTTCATCAGGGCTTAAGGTATCCTAGTGCTGATGAGAGGTGGTTCTTCTCATTTGCACTAGGAGCCTTTGAGCCCTGATGAAGAAAATATATTTTCCGACAGCTCGGCGATAAAGGCGGCATTTTGTTCGTTCTGACCTCATTCCCGATTGTTGACATTCTTCTCTCACTGTGGGTCGATCTGGACATCATTTGAAACGAATTTAATCTTCAAACTCGATATCAATAATTGGCAAAGGAGTGTGACAGCCGGGGACCGGCGATTCCTTCCCGACCTCCAAAAAGCATGGCGATTCCTTCCCCTCTAAGTGTTGGCGATTCCTTCCGGTTACTCAATTCCTTCCGCCGTGCAATCGGCGATTCCTTCCCATTACTCAATTGCTTCCCAGCCAGGTGTTGGTTAGTTTTGAAGCAAAAATTAACTCTTTATAGGACTAAACCCTTAATTGGACAATTAAGTACTTAAAACCCAAATCAAGGTATCACAATCACCAAGTATTAAAATCACAATAATCACAAAATAAAAAATCCGTCGTAAAGTTCACGCCTCAATTTCATTGCTCAGAAATCCCCCCAAATTTAACACTGACCCTTTTAGCAAATTGGTAAGGGTAATCGTCGGGAGTTTGCCAAACAATGGGTCGCCGGTTTTTTTTTTTTACTCTTGGGAGTAGGTATGTTGGTCAATGTCATAGGTCTTAATGTAGATTTCGGTTTGAAAAGCTATTAGACCATCTACGAAACTAAAAAATGTGGGGTTGAGGTGAATGAAAGTTTCATTTTCACCTTGTAGGTTTCATTCAACACTAACAAGAAGTCCTCTCCTTTGGCAGTGTGGATATTCATTGTAGGAAGAGTAGACAACAACTCATCAATGGACTTCGGAAGGGGTGGAAGTTTCTTAAATTTGGTCCTGAGCGACAGAACACAAGATTTCTTCAGAAACATTGATAAAATAACTACATAAATGCGATTTTTTAAATAAATAGATATCAAAATATTATTAAATCCTCCTGAAGGGCCTTCACTTTGAGATTGGAGGGGAAGGAATCGCCGAACCACGGCTCACTGGCCGGCCTCACACCGGTAGGAATCGCCATCTCCCACGGATCGCAAGGTCCAACTTTCACTTTGACGGGAAGGAATCGCCGGTTCTCCGTGACAGCTGCGTATCCCTTTAATAGTGCATTAAACGCAGCTATGAGGTAGGTATGTTCTTCTTCGGATGCCCTAATTAGTTGTCTCCCCATCCTCATATAATCCGGAACAGAGCGTTTGACCCAACGAAACTTCGCAGGATTCTCCAGCATTCTCCTGATTGGGACGGGAACCGTCACAAACGATGGAATACTTCCATTTTGGTTTTTCTGAAACACATACTTCCAAATTATATCTTTCATTAATTTTTTTTCGATTCACTTGTACCTAATAGCTATTTATGGTTGACCATGTGATTTTGGTCGTGATTATTGGACACGTTCACTAATGATGCTAGGAGTAAAGCTGATTTATTGGATTCAGTGTTTTTCCTTATAACAATTTGAAATTTGTAAATTAGGTTAAGAAAAAGATTGCGCGTCGTGTTGTGTCTCAAGGGTACAGTAGACTTGAATGGGTATACTAACAGTGAGGTATTATTTTTATTTGTTTTTAATCAAAACATTTTATGGTCATAGGTACCTACACAAAAAAACAGGACCTACTTACCAATCCAAAAATAAACCAGAAAACAAATCCACAGTGTATGAACAGTCAATTTGGATGTTCAGCAATACACGATGGAATTTTTATTTATTTTTTTCAAGCAGAACTATCCTTTGATTTGGATCTTAAAGCGTAGTATATATCGTATATATATATATATATATATATATATATATATATATATATATATATATATATATATATATTGCTTAAAGGTAAGGAAGTCCGATGTTGATGCAGCTCGTACAACTTTATCTCAGGGGCATTACACACAAACTCCCAACACTAAGCACCTTACCTTCTGACTTGATCTTCTAGTTCTTATAGGAAATGGTTCGGATAACTGACATCTGGGTGACCTGTCACAGAGGCTTCGAAAACTTTTTTTGCAAAAGGCCACAGAGAAACCTCTTCAGAAAACAGTTACATTCTTCGATAATAAATATATATGCCAATATTACTCGCCTAACGTTATTTGTCACGCTGCTAGATGAAATGTACTATATTTCAGTTGCAATAAATAAATCACGAAAAATTTGTCACGAGTTCGTGATTTCACGAGTAGCCTATGATTGGAATTTCTCAATAATCGTTCTCATTCAATTCTGATGGTCCGAATCACTGGTCCTGCTCTGATGTTGTGATCGAAACGATTGCATTAATATCGACTGTCACTTGACGTGCTCAGCGAAGCGCTCACGATTGAATTTCAATGTTCAACTTTAGTTCGACTCGACGTCGCGGACGGAACATGTTTCCAATATCGTGAGAAGCTCGAGGCGATGAGAGAATCCCAATACATATTCCTACTACTCCTCGTACCTTCGACTTTCCCCTTAAGGAATACGTCGAACGCAAAAGGAAATTGAAGATCAAACTGTCTGGCAACCCCGACCTGGACCTGACATTGGAAATATACCGACCCTTTGAACGGATAATTTAGCGAGGCGACTTTCTAGGTAGGTACATTCTTTGATTTGGAGTAAATTTTAACAACTTTAATTTTTAAAGTAATATAAATTGAGTAGTCCAAAGGAGCAGAATATCACCCATAATGGTATTTATACAACAGAATGAAATGAAGTATTAAGCTTAATTTGTTGATTCATTCACTTAAATATTGAACAGGAGTGGACAAGATATTATAGTTTATGTTGAGTTCGGTCGAACAAAACTATTTGGTGATTTCTGAAGAACATAGTTTCATCTTATAAATCCTGAATTTCTATTGTAATGCCTCAGAAGGAGGTTTAATTTTATGAACTTGTCACCATACTGGCACATTCGTTTCCCACCCTGTAGTAGCATAAGGATAAGAAGCGCGGCAGCTTGTGAATAGTGACGTGTATAATTTACCTATCCTTCTTGTCTGTGCTGTGATTCCTCACTTCGCACCTTACATACTATTAACTTTGCTCATTTTCGTGAAGGTGCTGAATTAGTAAACGTCACACAAAGCGTAACGGAAAAGCGGAAAAGCTGAAAATGATGTTGACAATTATTTACTTATTTTAGACCCCCACTACTATCTGCATAGTGATATCTAAAAAAATGCATCACAATAAGTTATGGCAAAATACTTCAGTACTATATCCGGATAACTGAAACTACTGAACTACTGAAACAAACTTAATGAAATTCGACTCATAAATTACACGTTGGCCGGGACTGTACCACTAACATCGGCATCATTTTCAATAAACACCAAAAGGCAGAATTTAGGGGCTGAAATATTTTAAAATCGAAATCTCGAAAACTTTCAAGGTAACAGTTATGACTTTTTGGGTGTAATTTATAGATATAATCCCAAAGAATCGAATAAAACCAGTGAGGGTTTGTAAGGTCATCGACACGTAATTAAATTGCAGCTGGTGGAGCATAGCTTATAAACTATGACGATAGTATCTACTGATATAACACCAACGGAGTTCTCCCTTTACGAAATCGAGTTTAATGCAACTTTTGTCTCATATAGATGTCCTTGTGAAGTGTAGGCAGGTGATTTATTTTCGCTCTTTAATTTTCAGGACATTTTTTACTTAAATAACGAAGCTAACGTGAAATACAGAAGGATCAGTTGAGTGCAGGTGCTTAATTAAATTGTTGTCTCTCTCTCACGGACGAAGTTGTTCAGAAAACTGATGCACATTCACAACATGTGAAGGACCATAAAAATGCAGGACATGCGGAGGAGGATCTAGGAGAACGAAACTTTTTCCACTTACTTGAAAACAACAAAGCTCCTATACCGACATTTTGACTGAAGTTGAAATTCTACATGTATTGAATGATAGAGTTGTGACTTCAACAGCTAACTTAAAAGCAACCATAACTATGATATACTAATTATGTTTGTTCAACTATTGGATAATTGCATTCTATTTACTTGTGCTATCTAATGCTAATTTATTTTACAAAACAAATCGTTCTTTTAGATCAAATTTATTCGTTTTCCTCTGGCCGAGGGCGACTAAATCTTCTACTCCATCTATTATCTTTTCGCTACACTTTTCCCACAATCATCTATCCGTGTAACAATGTTGGAGTAATGGGGGATACGATTTGCCCAAGAAGGGCCCTTTTTCGTTCCATCTGCTTCGAAAAACGTTCAGGCCGTTTTCTCCCTCCAATATATCACCCCTTCACTCCTTCTTCAGTTCTTACCACTACATAGACACAGCGAGAACTACACGGAGCCTCCACCATCGCTTTTCTGCCCCGCCACCAAGCATTTTGATCCATCAACAGTTATAGAAAAGAGCACCCCGGAGAAATGAAAGGGGAAGGCGGTCATTCGGAAAGGTTTGAACTTCTCTTGGCAAAAAGACTGGTCGGGGACTGTGGGGAGGGGGGGGGGGGGTCTGTCGTCCCTGTGGTTGTGAGTCATTTCTGTAGTAGTGGTGAAGCTCTTGTGCTCTTGTGTATGTAATGGTGCGAGGGAGACGGAAAGAGAGAGAAGGAGAGGGGGTTGTCTTGTTGTGGCTGTGGAGACTCGGTGAGGGGAGGATGGGAGGGGGAATCCGAACGGAAATGGCTTTCCACAATACACCTCCGATATCCCCTCGTTTTTCGTCTTTTTTCCGCCTTCAGCTGCGTGAGGGTAACAACACAAAATGTGCCGCCTGGATTCATCATTTTCTTCACTCCTGATCCCTCGGTCCGTTAGGACGGTACCTAGGTGTGAACATTACGGATTCGAGAACTTGAAGTATCCAACGCGATTTGAGGCAAAAGTAATCTTTTTGGGAGCTAGAGTAACCTTTTTTTGAATGTTATGTGCTGCAGTTTTGCCGTTGAACTTCAAATTATTATCTAAGTTCTGGAATTACCACTCCATCCCAACGACCGTAATGTTCTCCAGGCTCCCTCTTGCCGAAGTGACACAGCTCTGATTATAACAAACTGAATACTTAATAGCACGAATCGTAGGACTTGAGAGTTCGGACAGTTTCACTTCTCAGACAGCTTATTGGATAATCATTTGAGGAAACCACAAATTCTTTATGGTGTGCTCCAACACACGAGCGAACGAGAAGTGTAAATGACCCCATAGGTCTGAAGTTACTTTGTACTCAATTTGTTGGTTTACGTTTCATGATGATTAGAATCCAAAAATCGATTTAAAAAATCCGTCCGTCTTGGCGTACGGAGATAGCGTGGTAGTCACTTGACCGACAACGTGGTAAAAAAAATAACGTATCCGGTCGCGCGGCTGTCACCTGACCGCACGACTTATCACGTTTACGTTTGGGACTCAACTGGGCGGAAGGAGGGGAGGGTATCACTCCAACTTGTGATGCTACTTGCAGTCGGAATTTAAAATAAGGAATATATTATGTTCCTCTCATCCCCCAAAAAGGTTCTCAATAGGAACGTCTCTCAAAATTCCAAAAATGCGGTCACTTGAAGATGAATCGACTTATGGTGAAGAAACGGGGAAACGGAGAAATGGAGCTACTTTGGGAATACATTTACTAAGTATGGCTCACTTATATGTATACGAAAAAGCGTTAAACTCTAGGATTTGTTTCAGAATGCCACGAAACGGATTTCAACGAGCAGCGATTCCGAAAATTTGTATTTTAAAATTTTTTGAGCCATCGCAAAAGAGTTATGTAGTACGTCGAAATCGTTCAAAATGCCTCAAAATAATTTCCCGTGAAGAAAATTCTGGTCCATGACAGCATTGAACATTGCGAAGCACGACAGTGACCAAGACATTAGCGCTCGGACCGGTATTTTCAATCTACATTGGAAGTAGGGTGAATTCAATCATTTGAATATAATCAATCAAAATCTTGCAAAAAATGTTGAATAAGTATTAATACAGTAGTTGTAGTATAAAATAAATTAAATTTGGATTAGCCTCATTGCAAGGAAAGTTATCAGGAGTCTACATTTCATCACGTATAGTTGCAATGAATAGAGTTCCATTTTACAATGGGGTTGGCCCCTCCCCTCCCAATTTATACTTGATGAAAATCCGGGTAGAAAAGGGGAAAAAAGCTCGACCGATCTAATGGAAAACTCATTTTTCTTTCACTCAAGAGATACATCGGAATATGTGGGATATTTTTTTCCGCAGGGTTACCCAGGGTTCCTCTCAATCATAAAGTCGTTGATCAACGGGCCGGGAGTAATGAATACACGAGAACCTTATACCTCTGCCCTTACACTATACAAACTACATGATTGATGAGCCACGAGACGGATCCGGACCTAATCCCGATGTGATCAATTCAAAATCGCTTATTAATCGGAAAAGGATGACGGATGTTTGCCTTTATTCCGTTCGTTTGCATTTGAGTATGACTGCACGATTTTTAATGGAACAGGTGGTATTGAGAGTTGCATTAATGCCTTGTAACTAGACCATAACATGAAATTAATGATATATTTTATTAAAAGCATTTGGTACAGCCTGATGAAGTTTGAAATCGTAGGTCATATTTATCCAAGAAAACTGACAAATTTAGATGATTTTGGTTTATTATTTTCAATAATATAAACCTTTAAAATCGACCAAGAAAGTATATATATATATATATATATATATATATATATATATATATATATATATATATAACCAATATATAGGTAGGTATATATAGGTAACTCCTCTCATAATTTGATGATGGTTCACGTTTCAAGATGCATTGAATCCAAAACATATTGGTAAGTAATGCAAGCTTTACAGGGACGTAACCCCCCCTCCCACCATAAATATAAATTGCTTTTACATTAGATAAAAATCAAACAAAGATGAAGGTAAGGTGTTGTAAATACCATGAATTAGGGCTCCCCCCTCTGCACTATTATGGAATTTAATTTTACTAAGAATGGTTTCACGTAGAGACCAAATACTTCGAACTAACTCAAGTAAAAGAAACGAACAACTAAAAAAAAACTCTGCTAGCATGGAAAAACATTGAATCATGTACGAGTATATATGTAAGGCTATGTAATGAATAAATCTGTCGTTTTCCTCTTAACAAAACATGTCTGTACTGTGTGACCCGAAAGAGCCAGACAAGAACGCGTTATTATTTACAAATTCAAGAAATTCTTTACGTTCGTGCGGTTATCTTCTTACTACGTCCAATACTAGTAAACCGTTATTTGGATTGGTTATTATTGGAAAATCAACATAAATTCAACGTAACTTGTGACAGTTCCCGTCAGAATCCAAGAGAATGCGCTGCGCGTCCGTCGCTACGGCGCCAAGCGTCATTCTCAAGTTGTTGAAATGCTGTGGTTGGCGATAGATGGGGATCCGAGAACCGGAAAACCAATCTTCTCCGAACATAGCACATTAATGCTATTAGTACGAGTGGTATCTCTTTCGGGATACTGTCACTCTCCTCTCTCTCTCTCTCTCTCTCTCTCTCTCTCTCTCTCTCTCTCTCTCTCTCTCTCTCTCTCTCTCTCTCTCTCTCTCTCTCTCTCTCTCTCTCTCTCTCTCGAAGATTTAGTCCCCATTGTACCTCTGGGGGGCTACCTAAGTCCTTGATCTACTAGGGGATGTTGTTCATTGGTTGTCTCGTGTCATAAAATGTGACGAAAAATTTCGCAAGACCCCCATCCCAAAAATATATCCATCTAAATCTAATCTATGATACTCAAATATAAGTTCTGTTTGTCCGAAAAAAAAGTTTTCAGCATTTTTATGTATTTTTGGTCACGAGGATTCGATTGGCGCTGTTCACCAGACTGGATAAATCGGGTCACCCGAGTGAGCTCCGTAGTTAGTTTCTTTGCTATCAAACCTAGGAAGCTAAAATTTGAAATGGAGAACCCTTGGGACGCCTAGAAACAAACCATGATGTTTAGAGCCTCCGGATCAGTTGAGTGAGACGCAGAGCTAAGTTTTTAGCTATTTAAACTGTGAAGCTGAAATTTGAAATTAAGAGTGTTCCGCATTCCTCCAATCTTAGCCGAGGATCAGGTGAAAGCAAAAGGGAGTCTAGGGTCCTCCTAGCGGGGCGCGCTGATTCTATATTCAGGTTGTTTTCATTTCCCTGCGGGTTTTCCTTGTCATCGAACAGTGTCACTACAGTTGTTTAGCAGTGAGGCCCTATAATTTACAGTTAAACAGCAACGTTCAGACTGTGTATTTCGAAGACGGTACATGCACATATGTATTCAAATGTATTACAATTATATTTTGTGTATATAATAAATACATTTTTGTGATTTACTTAATTAACTAATCAAATAAATGTTTTGTCTCAACCGAGCAAAGCTCGTTCCCCTGTACTAAAAGTTAAAAGGAATCACATAAATAGGTTGAGAATAGGATGAATAATAGCTAGTTCCCTCATCAATGAAAAATTATGATGACGATGCGTCGTCATAACGAAAACTTCAATTTCTCACTCGTCTAAATCTAAATCTTGCAACTGGAATGCACCTTTACATTCGGGAAAAGCGAAATTTCTCCCTTACTGGGAAAAACATCTGATCATGGACATGTCTGTTTTTCGAAGTAAGGGAGAAAAGAAGTAACTTGCATAGAGCCTCAGAGAGTCTCCCTATCAATTTTTCAACTTCCTAGGATGAACAGGTGAGAATTTAGGTCTTTCTGCTGATTAGGGAAAAGTCCATAATTTCATTCGCTTCTTAACTCCTTGGAGACTCTCTCCTTAAAATTTCAACTACCTAGGGTAAACAGGAGAGAATTTAGCTCATTCAGCTGATCATGAAAGAGCCCATCATTTCAACTTCTTGAAACGATATTGTTTATTGAGCTCAGTATTTCGTTTTTTCTTCTCAATCCTTTACAATGATTTACTGTAGATTACCATTGACATTAACAGTAGCAGCCGCTCAGCTGATTCTGGCCATATTCTGCTTATATCGTAAGTCCTCAGGAGCTACATACCGAATTTCAAGTCTCTAACTCCGCGGTAATTGCGCCAAATACCTTCACATTTTTTGTACCTCGCACCTTTTGGAATGACCCCAGCCCTAAGACAAATACATGTCATAAATTAAATGTTATTAAAAGATTCAAGTGAATAGACAGGAATATATACATACACAAATAATTTACATATACATGTAAGACTTCCGAAATGAGGCACTCCACCATGAACGTCAAGTGGACAGTGTGGATGAGGTGATCAAAAAGTGAGCAACGGCTCATCTTGCCACACTAAAAGATCATGTGAATGAGGAAGCTGTAAAGCTCCTGGATGTGCAAGATCTAACTCGACGCCTTAAGCGTTTGAAACCGCATGAGCTTGTGTAGGAAGTTAATGTGATATTTTCGAGAGACAAGGGACAAAGTTATGAATCTTAGGTGCTGAATAGTGTATTGGGGTGTAGTTCCGTATGTGTCCCCACTTTTGAGTCGGTATAAATCTGTTATTCTCCCACGAAAAAGAGATATGAAATAGTGTTTCAGAAACCTCTGAATCACCTCTTTTACTTATTGGAATAATAAATTCCCCTTTCCCGCGGCGAACATGAGAAATATGCGGTAAAAAGAAGTTGGGACACATACGGAACTATTACCCCAGTGAAAAAGTTCCGTATGTGTCCCCACAAAGAAGAAGAAGAAATTCACCGAAAAATTATGCTTTATTATTTATATATATTTACAATGATTATTAATGATTTTACAAGTTCGGATTATATGTGTATTTAATGATTTCCAGCCATTCCAAACCACTCTCATCAGTTTCGAAAACTTTGTATAAATTCACGAGGTTAAACATTATCGATCGAGCAGTAGAAGCGAACTGATTGACGAGACCGAACGGGGGTCTTGTCGGTTGTCGTAAGATGCATGTTTATTCAAGCGTCCCTCGCTATACTGACTGTTTCTTTCGGGTGAAACCCCCTTTCTTTCTACACATTATAAACATCAACTGTGTACGATCAACGTTCAGGAGCGGTAGGGCTCGCTCAAAAATAGCGTGGGGACACATACGGAACTTTTACACTGGGGTAATACTTAGTTCCGTATGTGTCCCCACTTTTTTTGACCGCATATTTCTCATGTATTCTCTATGTATCTCGCATTCATTATACCAACAAGTAAAAGAGGAGATTCAGAGGTTTCTGAAACACTATTTTATACCTCTTTTTCGTGGGAGAATAACAGAATTATACCGATTCAAAAGTGGGGACACATACGGAACTACACCCGTGTGTTGTAGTAATATAAGTCAGATTTATATTGTTAATGAGATTACTCGGTGCAAAAAAAAAAAAAAAAAAAAAAAAAAAAAAAAAAAAAAAAAAAAAAAAAAAAAAAAAAAAAAAACATATATATACATGTAAGGGAATTCCGTTCATGGCTAAACTTTTTAAAAGCTTTCTGCGCCCCGAGAATGTTTGTCCCGTCCTAGTATATTCTATATTTATTTGATAATAAAGAATATAACAACTGATAATAACGAGTATAAGTATATTGAGTTGGAAATAATTTCACTCTCAGTAAAAAAAAGTTGAAATCAAATGCAGCTATAAAAGGTAACGAGATTCCCAGAGGTATTTTTACACATACATCTCAAAAGGGTTGTGATACGAATAAACCACAGAACTATAAATAAAACCCCAACGAAACCGACTGAGAAAAGGGACTGACGGCAAAGGGATAGCAGCTCAAATCCCTCTTTTTTACGTTACGATTTGTTTCCAAACTTTAATCAATCTCTCTGGGAAATAAATCGCATATTATAAATTGAAGCTCCCGCTTATTTATTCGCGCCTTCCGTACTCTCGTTGGGAAGCAATCCTTCATTTTTCTTTTTCTAAAAGAATCGTGCCGTGAAGATTGGCAGGGGAAAATTTAGTTTTCCGAAGGTATTAGTCAATGAGTGGCTTTGGTATAACAGCTGGCCGTATGCCAAAAAAGAGTTAACCTTAAAAAAAAAAAAAAAAAAAAAAAAAAAAGAATCGTAATAAATTAATTTTTTCTGAATATTACTGAGAGTTGGGAATTCAGATTCATTAGAAGACAGTGGATTAAAGCACTACGGACAACTTCAATATTTTATTTTATTAGATAAACTGAAATATCAACGGAGAAAAGAAAACTTTCTGTTACCGACGTTAATTACCATTGTCGGGCTGTGATGACATAGCGCAACCTAATTTTCCGGTCCCCGTCCTGTGGAGATAATTCATCTGTACCTACCTAATTTTACTCAAATAATAATTATATATTGTGGTAATATGCATAGATGCGATTACATCTGAACAACATATACCCCTATATCCCACTTCAATTTAATAACGTATCACTGGTGTCAGGAATTTAACGTACCAACAAAGACCTGACCTTGTTTGTGAATAATTCAACTAAAAGGGCTTTGTGCGTTTTAGCGAAGTGTTAATCTTGATCGTGATTACGCAGGGGAGGTCAATTGATTATCAATTTAGTTGAGGGTTTATGGACATTATACCCGGCCTACAGCTCTTATGTACTTGCCGGGTACTATTATCGAGCATTAAAAAATTTGGAAGGGAAATTCAAAGATATCCTGTATGCCTTTTCCGAACGGTTTGATGAAGAGAAAGCTGCTGCATGGATGGACCGAGAGCTTAAGTACCACGTCTAGGCCCATTCACACATTCATAAAACTTTCGATATGCCAGAGGGGAGAAAAAACGAGGATCATCATCATCTTCCATCATTGAAAGTATGATTAGTGCTCCTGCTAATAATTTTAATATTTCTCTAATTTTAACAAGCAAATTAGCCCCCCTTTGCCTTCAGCAACATGTAAAGGCAGACCGCCTGCTACTATGATAAGAGGATGGGTCCCCCTAACAAAGAATCACTATAATATGACTTATATGCAGACCTGACGAGGCCTTATGTGGCGAAAGCACTTATCTAAAAACTACAAAATACGAGAAGCTGGTTACTCTCACCCTCTACAACCCTAAGGTCTACTATAAAGCATAAATTTGTGGGGTCCTGGACTGTATAGGTGTGAAACCTTTTGGAATGGCTCGATGCGTCATGTTTTGATCATAGTATATATACTATTGATTACAGATTAATGCGCTTCGTAGAAGGACTACCTGCTATAATTATTTGCTGAATATTTTGTTCCCAATTTAGGTAATATGTTTATTTTTGTTCGTAATGGTGGAATAAGACTATGTTTTGATCTACATTCGTTCTAATAGATTTTTGTTTTCTTTATCTTCCAGGAGTTTTGGTCAGCCGTCGGAGAAATTGAACAGTGGACATGAGCAGTTACAGGTTAGACCTTTGTCATGATTCGTTAGTAATTATTATTGTTCAATAGTTCACCTTTGATTTCATATCAGTAAACAAAACGTTAACGGAAAAAATGTTTGCTTTCATAATATATTTTTAATTTGAATACTTTATGTTTGAACGTGAATGGAACAGGACACTCAATTTACTTGAAATGAGGAAGCTTCCTGGGTTACTACCCAATTTCGTTCTTGTTGGGTAAATTGACAAGACAGTTTGCAACCGATGTGAAAACTACTTGTTGAATTTAACTCCTATTACTCTTCTTCGATTCATTTTTTGCTGCTACTATCCTAAATTTAACCTTATTTTTATGTTCTTTATTAAATCTTGTCGTTATTTATTGTTTTCTGTTTTCTGAAATGGTGTTTGTTTTTGTTTTAATGATTAACAGCTGTGAAATATGGTTGGAAGGAGAAGACTCGATTTGGTTTCATCCTTTCCTTGATGGTGTAAACCACATAGGTACCTGTTTGGAAGACTATGATGATACTCATGTATCTAAAAACGTTAAGGGCGTTGAGTCAATAAAAAAAAAAAAATAAAAAAATAAAAAAATCAAAAAAATCTGTAGATCGACGAAATAATACTGATAATAACAATAAATTAATTACCTAAGTTTAAAAAAAAGTTCAAGTTCAATGGAAATACTTCATTTTTCATCGAAATACTTTCTTTATTTTAGCGTAGTTCGTTGGAACCCCTCGTACTTACTGCGCGGCAGTGTGTAGACACCTTTAACCGAGTGTCCCTATAATATTGTTAATGGGTCGATCGCGCTGCTTTTCCTAGCGATGCGAAGCTCTTATGAATTTATTGTGGATTACATACGGCTTCTGATGTATTTTTTTTTTTAAAAGATATATACTTTTAAGATATGTACTTTAAAGATATATGGCTCCTGATGTTGTTTCGGAAAGAAAATATCATTAAGATACGCTTTACAACTAAAACATAATACCTACTGTTGATGACATGGCTCAGTAAGGCTTTCAAATCATTAAGTTAACAATCATGCCATAAAGAAAAGAAGGAACCATTCCTGTTTCAGGTTTATTAGGTGAGAAAAGTGTGGAGTGGAAGACAGTAATATGAATGTTAGAAGCAGCCGCGTACGAGGGCTGCGGCGATCTCTGGGATCTGACACCGACTTGTCGCGCGTTCCTGACGTTTCTCCAACTTCACCATTCTGGTTTGCTGATAGGGGACCCGACTGAAATGCTTTTAGGGGCTCCGACAGGTTTAATTCTTGGCAACGCTATTCGCCCTTTATAATTGTTCGCCATCAAGAGTCCCGTTCGCCGTCGTTAAGTGATAACATTGCTTTGACTAGACAGCATAATGAGCTGCCCGGACCGCTGACTGCTCGACCTATTTACCTTGTTCTTGTCACAATAAGATATCGACAGTTTTATTCCCATATTTCGATTGTTCGAAACGAATCAATCGCTTAACGAGTTCATTGTGTTTTTTCAATGATTTGTCACAGCAATTCGCTTTGAAGATGTTTAACTAAATAGAACATCAACACATGGTTGATGGTGTTCATAACATGTATCAGGTTGAAGTGAAGAACTACCAACAATCGATTCACATTAAAACGTTCGTTTAATTCTACGCTCGCAATTTCTACGACTACCTACTTTCTTTTAGGTGGTGGCGAAGGTAGGAACGGAGGGGAAGTGGGTGGCGAGGTCTTGGAAGTGCCTTGGAGGAGTTTCTTGGATTTCAACCCCTTTCTATTCTGTGTTGTGTGGATTCCTCGTGTGTGTTGAGTCTGGATTTCCGGTAAATTACATCGTATTTTTACAAACGACTATAATTTGCCGTAACTTTTGCTCGTGATTTTCACGTACCTACGTTTATCATTTGCTGAGTTGCAAGTCACTTGCTCGTCATTTATAACTCTGACCATCCAATCTTGTGAAACTAGTTGGATTCCATTGTGTTATTCGCTTGAAATTGTGTCATACAATGACATTTGCGTTACTTATACTTCTTGCTAAGGCAGAGCTGAAATGGGAAAAAAGTAGATGGCGTTCACATCCCCGTTTAATAATGAATGAAATATGTTATCATTCAACATTAGTCATATACATTCAGACTCGTCTAGATGTGAGAATCCACCATAACACTTACTAGTTGAGAGATAGCAAAATCGACCAAGCCGTTGTAGAAGCGTCTCAATCACAAACGCAGTCAAAAAGGGTGAAAGAATTAATGTAATGTACTAGGAGACGGCGATCCGTCTATCGGCTTGGCCTACATTGGATAATTGTAGTTTGAGGCTTGGCATCATCTGTACGCGGAAGGTCTGTGGGGTCTCAACTGAATCTAGTTGAATCTTGAGCGACCATAATAATGATCAGCTTGCTAAATTAATAAATATTAATTAAATTCATAACTAATTTATTCGATTTCAAGGCTGTACATTTACGTATAGCTAAATGGGGGGGTGTTAAATTATTTTTTTTCTCTTGGTACAGTACCAAGGCTTGTCATTGGAAATCACAAATCAAAATTAGTTGTTCATCAAGTTTTACCCTGACAATTAGTCACGAAATCAATTTGGAAAATGTCATCTAGCCCACAGAAATCTAAAAAGCATCTACATGAAAATTAGCTGAGAGAACGGAAACGTCTCTTGTTCAACCTTCGTTGGAAAAAACGTTAGGGGGTATAAAGAAAGATGCGTTCAGGAAGTTGATGAGAGAGACAGGACCAACCAAGGTACTGAAGGAAGGTGGATTGTGGAAGTCCATGAAGCATGTAATAAGGAGGGTGGAAAACATTGTATTAGCGCTGTGGAGCGATGCGAAAAGGGGAGAAGCAAGGAGCACAATTACCTCTACAAGTGACAGAAATAATGAAGAACAAGAGGTGGAAGGAGAGACGATGACTCCGACTTTCTACTGTAGTAGGTGCCAGGTGGATTTCTACCTTTAGGCTTCTGGGCTGTAATTTACTCGTATTTACCTGGGCTTAACTTAACTCAAGTTCATGAAACACATGGAACATTAAGTTCACGAATGGTAGATATCGGCATACATTGTTTGACTGGGAATACGCCAGAGCTGAGCCCTATTGAGAACATAGTAACGATCGTTAACCAAACATATACTAGTTGGTAATAAAGTTGGTAATAGGGATGAGTCATTTCACGGGAAATGGCAAATATCTGTCCTTTACGAATTTTGAGTTCGTACTTTAAAAAATATTCCCATTTAGAGATGTTCTCTGAGGGCAGAATGGGTAGGTAATCTTTAACTATGGTAAAGTAGCTATAAAATGCCATAAAAATCCATAAAACGCCATTTTCTCACTACTAAGGCTTGTCCACAGGTTCAGTTTCACAACTACCTAGGTTCACTCTCGCTTTGGATTTGAATTTTAGCGGGAGTTCATTAATTTAACTTGTTGTTGAATCTCTCAGCAATCATATGATGACATGGAAACGAACTGATGGTCCAGTTTTTGAGGTGGTTGGGGCCAGGTGAAGGGTGGTCTTTCGATTTTTACATCACTTTCGTGGCAAGTTTTGAACATGGCGCCAAGGCGGAAAAATGAATGTTTTGAGGTATTTTTCCATCTGACACCACTGCTAACGGCTTTCCGAAACGTTTTGTAACCATGTGTTTTGTTTCAGACCGTTAACAGTTCCAGCTTTGACCTTTGGGATTGAAGAATTTCCATGTTATTCGTTCATACCGCCTCACTTCTATGCGTCATTGCACAGCCTAGACGGTGTTACACATTTGTTTCGGTAATACTAATAAGTGACAGTTTGGGAGTATGATCCGAATAAAAAAAGGAACATAACTTTGTCAATGACCCTAAGGCCGACGGCTCAATTATATCGAAAAAACCACCCGTCTCTGGTGCTCACTGCTATGGTGCACTTCTTCTATAGAAGTGATTCTTCGAGCAGAGGAATAAGGTTTTGCATATTTTGCATATCATTTTTCTTGATTTGCTTCATTCCCATGTTCTGGCACGATCTGTTGATTTTTTCGGATGTCCCTCAGTAGCAACCGAAGTTCTTATAATGATATTTATATTTGATTAAGGGCCAGAAGCAATTAAGGGAACCAGAACACTTTTTTTCCTCTTCCTTGAGGCAGGGAAACTTTGTGTTCGTGCAAGAAGTAATAATATCCTTCCCCCCCCCCCCTCCTCAACATAAAAATCTCCACTCGCTTTTGGTGCTTCAGAGCTTGCTGATCAATTGTGATTCCGTAACTCTCTGTACCAATTCTTGTTAGGCCCCAATAAATACCTACTAAGTTTTAGTGATTGCCATCTCAGCATTTAACAAGTTTAGAAAAAGAAAACAAACTGCTATTGCAAACATACAATCAAAGGGAATTTCTTCTTTTGAAGGGACTTTGAAAGTGCAGCAATTGGTTTGGTCAGAGAGTACCCAAAAACATTAAAAATGAAATTCCCAAGTTGCTTGAATGGTCCTATGATATGTTTTGTTAGGGATATACACCATTGAAGAGTCGGATATGGAAGAAGAACAACACCTCGAAGGATTTCTTGAAATTCTTACGTACCTATAGCGAAGACGAAACTGTTGATGAACCACCAACAGAAAACGGGCAGTCCCGACCAGCCACCCTTCAAGAACCATTACAATCTTGTTCCCTAACTCACCAACCGAAAGGAATTCTGATACGGTTCTTTAGCCAGGGATTTTCTTACTTACAAAGCTTGATTGTTCAACATCCCCCACAAATAATAAAAATACGTATGTTGTGTACGGGAGAAGAACGAAGAAGGAAAATTTTTGTAGAAATAAATTATACTATTTTTGAAAACTGAAATCCATTTCGTGGCATTATTAAATGATGTAACTATCAGAGGATGTTGAGGGTCGGTCAATAAGAACTATAGAGAGATAATATAATATTCTACATCACAAATAATCTTGTCCGCGGGTATTTCGCTAGCTGTAGAGTATTGTAGGCTAAACTTAGGTCCTAAAGATAAAATGTTTTGAACATCGGGAGGAATAGTATGACTAGACATATTCACAAACCAATCACTATTACCAATAACATTTGAAGTCTGTTGGTTATACAATCGATCGAATTTCTTACATTGATTGTATCTTATACTACTATGCATGTTTCTATAATTCAAAGAATGGATTCTTTCAAATTGTTCAGTTACTAGAAACGGAAGTAAATCGGTGGCTTTGGATTTCAACATAGACAACTTGTTCTTGATACGTTGTATCAATATTACAGAGGACTTAATTTCAAGATTCAATATAGTTTTCTTAAATTTAGTAACAGCTTTCTCTATATCAAGTTTCAAATGAGTCGGGTCTACTGAAAATCTGAAATTGTCTTCTATGAAAGAAGGACAAACATCATTGCTTCTACACCTTAGCAGAAAAACTCACAAAATTGTAAGTACATAATATATCATCCTATTGTAACATAGTAGCTAAGCGAAATTCCTAATTCTAAGTTTATATATACCTGAGTATAAAACCAGTATAAAACCATGTCTTTTATCAATAGGCCCTGATGATGAGAAAATATATTCTCGAAACGTTGGCGAAATAAGAAGAGTTCTCATTGACCGACCCTCAACATCCTCTGATAGTTATAACATCACGGTCAACAACAATCCTAAATAATATTATGGCTGAGGTAACAAATTCACTGATTCAAGACTACAAACCTGGTTTCTTCTCATGCATTCGTCAAGAATACGGAAAAGACGCATGGCATACTTTAAACAACAGGAAAACGGAACTCCATAAACTAGCTGCCCAAGAAAATAGACGAGTTTTTCTCCTAAGGTGTAGAAGCAATAATGTTTGTCCTTCTTTCATAGAAGACAATTTCAGATTTTCATTAGACTCGACTCATTTGAAACTTGATATAGAGAAAGCTGTTACTAAATTTAAGAAAACTACATTGAATCTTGAAATTAAGTCCTCTGTAATATTGATACAACGTATCAAGAACAAGTTGTCTATGTCGAAATCCAAAGCCACCGATTTACTTCCGTTTCTAGTAACTGAACAATTTGAAAGAATCCATTCTTTGAATTATAGAAACATGCATAGTAGCATAAGACACAATCAATATAAGAAATTCGATCGATTGTATAACCAACAGACTTCAAGTGTTATTGGTAATAGTGATTGGTTTGTGAATATGTCTAGTCATACTATTCCTCCCGATGTTCAAAACATTTTATCTTTAGGACCTAAGTTTAGCCTACAATACTCTACAGCTAGCGAAATACCCGTGGACAAGATTATTTGTGATGTAGAATATTATATTATCAACTGTGTTAAATTGGATAACCAAGATGAAACGCACAGTCAATTTATAAATGCGATAACCAATGAAGTTAACAAACTCTCCATTGTAAAGTCAAAACAGTTAATAAATAAGCAATATACCAAAGCTAGAAAATTTTTGAAGGACTGTAATGATTTAATTATCACCAAGACAGATAAGACCAATCAGACCGTTACTATAGACAAAAATGATTACCACAATAAAATGAATGAATTAGTTTCGGACCACTATACTTACACTTTAATGGAATCAGACCAACAGAGCAATTACAAAATAAAGTGAACAGAGAAATAGACCTTCTTTTCAAGAAGAAATATATTTCAAGACAAACAAAAATGTCTCTACAAAATTTTTCATGCCATAGCCCACGGCTGTATGGACTGATTAAAAATCATAAACCGAATAATCCAGCCCGACCAATTTGTTCCTTCATAAATTCACCATTATACAATATAAGCAAACACATTGCAGATATTTTAAATTGCCTACCAAAATCAGAATTTACAGTTGAAGATTCATTCGAATTCAAAAGTAAGATTCAATAGGTCAACGTCCCGGAAGGATACAAAATTGTATTTCTAGATGTTTCTTCTCTTTTCACTAACGTTCCTATTAATATTATAACTGAAATAATCGTAAATAATTGGAAAACTATGAAGAATTACACCCGAATCCCCAAAAGAAATTTCATAAAATTATTACAAGGGTATTTCCAATTCGATGGGAAGTTTTACAAACAAATTTTCGGAACTAGTATGGGCTCTCTTCTTGCTCCAAAAATGGCAGAACTATGTCTCGATTATGTTTTTAACAGCATCATTTCAAAATTACCTTTTGCAATTCCATTTATGTTCAAATTCGTAGACGATGCTTTTAAAACCATACCCGAAAACAGTGATCAAATTATATTAACTAATTTCAATTCATTCAACCCGAGACTACAATTTACCATTGAATCGGAAAAAAAACTGTGAAATCCCGTTTCTTGACATGCTAATTATAGGAAAACCAAATGGTGATATTGAAACTGATTGGTGGTGTGAACCTCAAAATTTTAGCAGACTAATTCATTTTGATTCGGCACAACCATATAAACAAAAAATAAATACTGTTCACAACCTTATAAATAGAGTAAAAACGTTAAGTTCATTGAAATTCCATGAGAAAAATTTCCAAAAAATTAAAAACCTCCTGAAGAAAAATGGCTATCCTGACAGAATAGTCAACTCCATATTTCTTCAAAATTCATCTACAACCCCTCAACTAATCCCAAAATCCAGATTCAAGTTTTACCCAGCCCCTTATTTACCAAGATTATCCGAAAAACTATCAACAATTTTAGATAATGAAAACTCCAAACTCGCGTTCAAGAACCAAAAAACTGTAGGTTCCCTATTCACCAAAACTAAAGATCCTGTTGATAAAGGGAAAAATAAAAATATAGTGTACGACATTCCTTGCCAACTCTCCTTGCCAACCCTCCTGTGGGGAACACCTAATAGAACAAACAAAAAACTTTTAGCAGCAAAGAATAGATGCCCATCAGAGAGATTATAATAAAACTGTAACCCCCTTCAGCACAGTCCTGGACGTTCACGGTAAAGAATCAGGACACAATTTTCAATATAATTCAAGCAAAATTTTAGGAAAAGAACAAAATTTATTTAAACGTGAAATGTTAGAAATGATACATATTATGCGAAATAAAGAAAAAACTGTAAATTTCCTAACAGATATACAACACCTCAACAAATGCTATTCAGGTCTCATACGTAAAGGACAGTCACTTTAGGTATCTAGCTACCCTTTCACAACAGGTACCATTAGGGTGGTTAAAAAAAAAAAAAAAAAAAAAAAAAGTTCTGGGATTTCTGGTCCCCATTGTGTTTTTGCTTCCTCGGTATGTCAGGATGACCCTCCTAAATTTTTAGCAAAAAATATTAATCCTAACCACTTTACCTGGGTCGATTTTTGCCAGTTATCGACCGCTATCGTAAACCAACCTCTAAATTGGTGCCGACGTGATGATTTGAAGGACGGATTTCAATTTTGTTGGGTCAATTTAAGGGTTTTCGCATGCGCTGAACACGATGGACTTATTTATTTTACGCTCCGTCCACTAGTTATCTGGTAAACTGGCAGAGAGCACTGCTTGAAGATAAGTAAAAATCGAAAATTTCACCGAAAATGCTGTCGCCTGGTTAAGAATTGTACTAGAAACATGCTATTATGGTAGGATAATATGCTTTGGCATGTTCTGAATATGATCCCGTTTTTTACTATACTTTTCCGCCGGTGATTGCTTCGTTTATCGGCCATAAACATCAAATTAACTGTAGGGTAATAGACAAATTCACCCTAATTTCAACGGAAATTATATCGCGTTGATAATTTAAGGTCCCGAAATACCTTGTGCCGATAAAATTGGGTATTTTCCAGGATACTCAGTACAAAGCCGTTGGTAATTTGGCAAGGACTTATTCCGGCATTGTACTTATTCGCCAAATATAGCGGCAAAATGGAGAAAATAGCTAAAATTTTCCCATTGTTCTGTAAAATTCCTTAGTTTCTATCGGTTTTCCGGGGTAAAATTCGTAGTTCTGAATTGTCTGAACTGTGATTGGATGGTAGTCAGCCTGAATATCAAGCCTTATTGAGATCTGTACAACACCAGAAGGAAAATTTTGATAAAACTTGCCGTAAACGGGATATAGTTGAAACTTTGAAGACTGTTTGAAATACTTTTTTTTTATGTTTCAATATTTTATCGAGGTTAATTATTATTTTTGTATATTTTTATTATATGTTATTCTCGTTAAAATGTTATGTTTCATGTTCCACGATCATGGATTGTTTCAGCTTAGACCAAATTACAGATTGTCCCTCGAGCAAGTGAAACTGAAATTATATTACATTATTTTCAATTATATTACATCATTTTTTATTTAAAGATCCAATCACAGTTCAGACAATTCAGAACTATGAATTCAACCCCGGAAAACCGATGAAACTAAGGAATTTTACAGAAAAATGGGAAAATTTTAGCTATTTCCTCCATTTTGCCGCTATATTTGGCGAATAAGTACAATGCCGGTTCAAGTCCTTGCCAAATTACCAACGGCTTTGTACCGAGTATCCTGGAAAATACCCAGTTTTATCGGCACAAGGTATTTCGGGACCTTAAATTATCAATGCGACATAATTTCCAGTGAAATTAGGGTGAATTTGTCTATTACCCTACAGTTAATTTGAGTTTTATGGCCGATAAACGAAGCAATCATCGGTGGAAAAGTATAGTAAAAAACGGGATCATGTTGAGAACATGCCAAAGCATAGAGTCCGACCATAATAGCATGTTTTTAGTACAATTCTTAACCAGGCGACAGCATTTTCGGTGAAATTTTCGATTTTTACTTATCTTCCAGCAGTGCCCTCTGCCAGTTTACCGGATAACTAGTGGACGGAGCGTAAAATAAATAAGTTCATCGTGTTCAGCGCATGCGAAAACCCATAAATTGACCCAACAAAATTGAAATCCGTCCTTCAAATCATCACGTCGGCACCAATTTAGAGGTTGGTTTACGATAGCGGTCGATAACTGGCAAAAATCGACCCAGGTAAAGTGGTTAGGATTAATATTTTTTGCTAAAAATTTAGGAGGGTCATCCTGACATACCGAGGAAGCAAAAACACAATGGGGACCAGAAATCCCAGAACTTTTTTTTTTTTTTTTTGAACCACCCTAAGGTACCATACCCCACCGCCGTTAATTGCCTTCAACCCCCACACACACACACATTCCGAATAAGCTTACTATGTAACTGCTGTTACCCGTGATGACTGCGTGAGCCGGAACACTGAGGTTTTTCTTCTGTGTCTACCTAAAGGTAGCGAAGCATTGTGTTCACTGTCGGATGGTAAAAAAATTCGGGTCTCCAAAATCGAAATTTCAATCAAGTAACTGAAAGACGTAACGAAATTGATGGCACGTTAGATTCCAGTTCATAGGTATCCATGGTTTATATTGGACGTTGGGCGTCACTTGATTGTGGAATTGTTCTTTCACTATTGCGGTTAAACCATAATTTTTCTACCATGACTTGTCAACTTAGCTTGATGAGGTATTAGTTTTTAATCTCAAATCACTAAAAATTCATCTTCCCGAGCATTGATTGCCTATTTATTAATGTTCGAAGTTACATTTTTTGCGTAGTAATCAACTTTTGTTTTAGAATAACAAACAGAATGTCAAAAGATGAAGTATCTATTGCTGCTTTTGCCTATGGTTGGCAAATGGTATTGCTTTGTAGAATAAAGGATGTAGCCAAGACAGATTTTCTTCTGACACTACTCACGTAGGTTACTGATTTTTCATTACATTTTAGAGTCTCATGAAAACTTGCGTAGTCCCTATTAAATCTTAACCGTTTTTACGCGTGATACGCAAATTGCTTATTCATTTCCTGCCAGTATCTTGATCTCGATGTAGACCGTTTTGATCGTTAGGTGAATTATTCATGACGTACTTTCTTTGTAGGTGCGTGAGTGTTACTGGTTCCAACAGAAATAAAAGTTGGGCCCACTAGGGGACAGTAAACCTAAATTAAACTCTAAACAAATTTAAGAGGGCTATTCCGGAGAAAAGAGTAGTATGGAAGGGGTAGTAATAATTATTTAATATTGCCGAGGGTGTAAATTTAAGTTTAGGTAGCGGAGCGGGGTTAGCGCACATGTGGTTACGACGGTTGGGCCTCGTTGTGACTCGGCCGCTTTGAAATTCGGTAACTCTCTTTCAACTTTGACCGCCTCAACCAATCCCTGTGGAAAACTCTTTTGAAGGCTAGAAACGAAAAATTCCTTACTTACAGGTGAAATATCCACCTTAAATTAAAATATTCATTGTGTAATATATGCGGAAAATTGAGGAAATAGACGCACTGAATTTGATAAGATTTTATCTTTTATCTTTACTGTGAAGCGTAAAATTGCGGTGTATTGGAACTGTGAACCCTTCTTGGAGGCACGATGCGCCATGTTCTCATCATATATTACATACGTGGTTTAATAAATATAGACCAATGACCTGCGTAGAAGGGCTATCTAACACAGAAGTTATAAACAATTGTGTAATAATTTACAGTGTTTTTATAGAGGTAATGCATTCGTCTGTAAAATTCCATACTTGGTTATTACTACTGGCCTACTTCCAAGTAAATTTATACACAAGCAAATATTTCAAATCAAGCGTTCGACTCCCGATGCCACAAAACGGGTTTTTGTAGAAAATATTTCCAATACAGTGACTACTAAATTTTTTCGACCGTTCACGATAGTTTAATTTTCATTGCAATTCCGATCAAACGAAAGTAGCTCATAGCGAGTGAAGTCAGCACCGAATCGAAGAAGTTTTATGAGTGTTGGGACTTTCTTAAGTTTATGCGTTTCCGCCGAGAAGGGGAATGTCATTAATTGTCCGGCACCTGCGCCCAATTACTCTTCGGGCAAAAAAGGAATTGAAAGCTCAAATTCTTTCTGCCCACAAAGAAACCCTTTTCCCTTCGGCTCACTTAAGAGGTTTTTGCGAGGCGGGTGGCTCAAATGAATTCTTCACAGGCTCCTTCTCACTTTTTTCGAGCTGAATTATTATTTACCTCAGGAGAAGTCTACATTTTTCCCCGGTTTTTCATAGGTGGATATGGGCAAACTTTCTGGGATAATGTCGCAAGATTTCAGTTAACATCGGGATAATGAACGAGCCGTGAAGTTGTTAAATGAGACATCGGTGTTCTTTATTCAGTTGATTTGATGGCATAATAGATGCTGGACTTTTTTCTAGTTGAAGATAACCAAAAATACGCTCCGTCTCACCAAATATTGGTGTGTTGGGACTCTTTACAGGAGAAGCGATCTTATAGCTTATATTAGTGAGTAATTCTACCGTATTAAAAGATACATGCATAAATGCAATACATAAATGTATTTATTACCTTATTCTTGTTTCGAGGTAGCGAACCTGCAGCAGAAAGCAGAGAGAAAAACAACCATGGCATGAGTAATTTGTGCTGTAGAGGCGGTGATTGCACGGGCTGTGATTGAGGGTGTGAATATAAAAATGGTTGAGTTTCACTGATTTATGGGTAGGTTCCAATAACTCATCACAAGATATAAATCAGCATGTGATAAAATGATGAAGAGTACGGGCAGAGTGTGCCAATAGCTAGGCATGCTGATCGAAGAAAAGTCCACAAGAAACTTATGCACTTAAAATCGTTGCGAAGAGAGAAGGCTTATGTGGAAAGTGAGATAAATGTGGAATAATTCAGTTTCAACCTCTATAAGATGCGATTCCTGATTTCTCGGTAGCCCCCAGCAATAATGAGACCTAAGTATTTGATGCTGTTGAGCTGGTCATCCAGAGTGGGTGGGCTGGATGAAGGAGTTCCAGTGTATTTGAGAATAAGCTCAAATGGCATTTGATGCTTTAAAGCACACATCAAATCGTATCATGACTGAAGCCACTATTAATGATAGGTGGATAGAAATAGTCAGCACATTGTTGTAAGTATGAGCTCTTCCTCACGATGATGTTTACGTTGGTATATCAACAAACCGACGATGAGAAACGTTGTATTCTCGCATTCATTTGTAGATACCTAAGTTGATTCATCAGTTTAATTCAATGGATCGTTCAAGTTTACTGATTGAGAAGTTCACTGATTTATTAGCATTGGTAGGTACTACACACATGACGAACAAGTGGTAGCTGAACTAACTTCAGGGTGGCAGAGAAGAAATTTGTGAACTGCCAAATGGAACACAGTTGCCAGTGCTGTTCTTCCTATACAGGGTGATTCCCTCGCAGATGCAAAAAGTTTAGCAAAAAGAAGTAGTTTCACCCAAATTTTTTTTTGCATCTGCGAGGGAATCACCCTTTATAATTCTAAGATCCATCACAAACTGTCCTTGTTTTTATAGTTTTTTTTTTAAAGAACCAAAAATGCGATAGGGAAGGCGCTGTGTCTTCTAGACAGCGATTTTACGTATTTGCGATTAACAGAAAGGATGAAGATGATTTCTCGCGATTTGAGCACATTTAGGTACCTATTTCAGGCAAAAACTAGTGCTTTCCAATATTGTTTTATTCTTAAAAACTCAGGATCCAATGTCAGATATTGTTTGGAATACATCTGAATACCTAAATAATTGAAATCAGGATATTTTTGAAGTATCCCAAAACGGAAAAAAATAATAATAAAAAATAAAAATCAAATAAATCAAAAATTAGAATACGATTGAATTTATTATTTTAAACTCCGAAGCCAACACAGTGAATAGCCTGTTTTCTTCGGAAATTTTCTTTCAAGCCAAACTTGGGAAATAATCGCTACGTTGTGTCTGTTGGACTTCATTTAAAGGTGATAGTTCTCTTGTTACCCAGTTACTCGTAAAAAAAAGTTGTGATTATGTAGTCATTGATGGAAATGTTTCGAACCAAAAGTGAGTCGACAGATTCACGCAGACATTCATTGAAGTGGGCAAACCCCATTTATCCGATCAGTCGTTCTGGCTTCTGGAAACGCAATGCGAGAGCCAAATGGGCTTGGACATAATCAGGGCGTACTAACATGAAGGCCGGTTGGCTTACGTTCAACTTCGCCCAGTGAATCACGCAATGCTTTCAGGTGTAACCGATTAGCTCGAGAATGAGAACTCTTGCATACTCAGTGGGAAGAGGTAAATTAGAATTCCGACAAATCTCTTTACTTTAACTGATGAGGTTCAACGCTTAGTTACTCATAATAAGCCCAATTGATTCAATCTAATCCATTTTAGCGAATTTTCTTTAAAAAAAAAAAAAAAAAAAAAAAGAAGGAAAAATGAGCTATTGAGTTCACTTTGTCCTCTTAAAATCGTTTTAAACGCCCGACGTCCGATTTTGATGAAACTTGGTATGGATGTGATGTGTAACATGACAAGGATATAGATGTATTAGGGGCCGCTGACGCATGAGAGATCATTGATCTGCGGAGTGAACTCCAAAGCCATCAGCGAATTTGTTTTATCTCTAATTTCGTCCATATCAGCAGATAAGTTGGGTTATATGCTTATAAAGACGGAAATTATCATTTCCATAAGAGTACCTCTATTTTGGGTAACAATGTTGGAATTGACGTTAACATTTGCTTGCTGTGACGTCGAAGCTGCTAGACTCGCATGAAGGTTGTTTGCAATGAACCCTCCTGGTTGATTAGGCTAGATTGGGACATTCATCAGTAGATTTCGTATGACTGTATCGTTAAAATTAGGAGCTTCCAAAGATTTTCGTTTATTCGGGTTTCTTGTTCTCGTAATGAATACCCGATCCAATTTTGTGTTTGACTTTATACCTCGAAATTCTTGGATGTCATTCAAAAAGAGTTTTTTCAAATGTCCGCCGTATAATTTCCCGGAAATGAAGTCTTTCGCATCATCTTAAGAGATGTTGCTAGTTCCCATCGTGGTCTTTATTGATTTCTCTGTTTGGAATTGGGAGCGGATTGCTTGATTGGATGCTGCATGGTGTTGATTACAATGGATACATTTCCTGTTTAGGACGGGTGCCGAACAAACTGATTTCTCATGACCTTCCCCGCATAATTCACATCGAATCGAAGCTTTGCAATTGTCTTTGAAAGGACCATAACGCTAGCATTGGGTGCATTGAATAACCCGTTGCATAAACGGGCAGATTTTACATCTCAGGTACAGAATTGTCACGAATTCAGGTATTAATTGGCCTCTCATTGTTACGGCTATTGATTGTGTCGGAACGTATTTATTGGTGTTAGTTGGATCGTCTTTAACTTATCTATTGAATCGTTTCACTTCTATAATATCGTGTTCCTTACCGCGGCTATCGCGAATATGATGTTTAATGTCACTTTCACTTAAACTCGTGTCTATTTCCCTGACGACAAATTTACGCTTGATTAGGTACATCGGTATAGTTGCCTTAAATCCTTTATCTTTCAGGGTTTGTGAATTTGTGGATGTTAAATTAAATGTTTGTACGTATTTGTTTTCCCCTTCTATTGTTCTGTTGAAGTGTCTTTCATACCCGAGAGGTTCCTTCCTTCAAGAGGTGCAAAGGCAAAGTTCAGACCTACATAGGTTTCAACAGAATAAGAAAATCAACGTTTTCGTCTACATTTCGTTCACTACAATCGGGAAACACAATTTCATGTCTCAGAACTCGCATGGAACCGAATGGGAGCGCCAACAAACATTTTAAGATCAACCCGAGCAAAAACTGTGGACATTTACTGGGTCTAAAGCGGAAAAAAACTTAGCTTGGAACGATTTTTTTCGTCATTTCCTGCATATTCTCGCTGATTTTTCCGGAAAGACAGCTTCTTTCGGAAATGTTGACACCCCATCGTGTTCTACGGGTCCAGAAACGTAACTTTGTCGCTGACATACGAATTGCTCTCATCGAATTTTTATGTGGCAGCGGATAGAAGACCGAGCGCTCGGCAAAAATACGCGCATTAAAAGGGCTTCCACCCCTCTCCCCTTCCAGCGCATGGTTTGGTTAGGAGTAGAATATTTTAAAATCGCTTATGCTCCCTTTCGGAAAAATCCAAGAAAATCCCCCCACTCAGCCCTTTGGCCGTGCATAGCATGGACAGGACAGACGGAGTTTCATTCTTATAAAATAGAACATAATATATAGATTGATAATAAATGGTTTATCACCATTACTGATTATTACTCACGATATTTTGAGATCGCAGAACTGAAAACTTTGAGAACTTCAGAAATCATTGAAAAATGTAAATCTACGTTTTACATGCCGATGATCCTTACCTAGCATTGCTGTCATATCGCACTACCCCACTATCAAATGTTTCAGTCCATCTGAATTGTTGATAGGAAGTCGACTGAGAAACAGGTTGTCTTATATCCTTATACTTTTACAAGAGCCTCCAGACACGAAAAAACTTACGAAATACGAAGAGATTTATAAAAAAGAAAAAACTATAAAAATCAATATTATGGGGTTGGTTATAGAGCTCCCACCTCTGAAAGTTGGAGATCCTGTATGGATAATTGATCTGAGGCCCCACGGAAGAGTGGTTTAAGTGAGGGATGAACCAGATTCTTATATTTTGGCAAATGACAGGAGGACGGTCAGGAGAAATAGGTACCATATCAAACTTGCGCCTTAACTTGGATCTTCAGACAGAACCACATCTTCAAGAAGCATTTGCGGAAATTCAGGAAGAAAAACTACTCCACCTGCGCGGTATAAGTGATCTTGTGCGTCTGGCCCGTTGAAGAAGAAGATGTTCAGTGTAAATTTCAAACTTATTACTACAGTAGTTCTTGTGGTTGCTATGACAAGTTTGGTTGTCAAGCAGACCTTGTTTGGAGAAATAAAACTTGAGTTCTTGGCTAGTGTTGAAAGCGACTTGATTATTTTAATTTAATTTAATAGATTTAGCTCACATACTGTACAGTATCTATCACAGAATAGAAACAACTGTTGTATCTATGTTGTGTGGTATATATATATATATATAGGATAGTGATTCCAAAAAAGTGCATTGCACTACTTGTTAGTTCTCATTAATCTTTCGCCATTCAAGATCGATTCACATTAAACCATCGTAGCAACTACCTTAACGCGAAACTAGAAACAATGAGTCCAAAATGGCGTAGAACACTATCCGTCTGGGTGCAGGCGAAATTCTCTCTAACGAGATCTGAAAACGGAGGTGTGCAAGGGGCGGCGGTGGTCCTGCTTCGCCGGGGCTTTCCCTCTATCCTTAATTGTCCTATCCAATCAGGTTCGGTAAATAACTACTTCCCTTCGGTTTGTCAGACAAGCAAACACATCTCGGATCCAGAGGGTTTTCTCCTCGCCCCAGCTTCAGTCCGCGCCTTTTCCAATAAAAGCCAATGACCTTATATTGACACTTCTAAGGCTCGTCCTCCCGCTTTATGAAAGGGAAAACACCTTGTACTTAGCAATCAGATACACTTTCCTACGCTTTCCTTGTTCTGTTCCCTTCAATTGAACGAACTGTTTGCAAAATTTAAAACGCGATGAGTTGGGTGATGCTTTTAACGTTTTAACGGAAGTTTTTTTTTGTCATAGGTGTTCTATGTGAATGTATACTTTAGGATTCAACGTATATTCTGGTGAAAAGGAATTCTTTATGATCTTCACCTAAAACACAAATAAATAAATAAACTGAAAAAATAAAAAAAATAAAAAATATAAAAAAAATAAATAAATGAAAATAAAAATACTTAAATAAAAAAATAAAAAATAAAATGAATAAATATTAAAAATAAATTAAAACTCAAGGCTAAAGCATGTTCCATGCTCAAAATTGCCCCCTCCACCCCTGTTGGATCCGCTTATAGCCTGCTGTTAAAATTAAAAACATGGGGCATGTTTTTGCCTCGCCCTCCATCAACCTATCCTTATCTTGTGTATACAAATAAAGAAAATGAGGGAATTTAGAATGATCGTTTTATTTATTATTATGCACAATCCTTAGAACCAATAGACAACACAAGTTCATGGTAACTAAAATACCTAAATAACTTGCATAATTTTTACGACGTCCCTCAAAAGCTAGGTCAGGCCTACAAATCCTTTTCAGACCATTCTAAAACCGAATCCGTGAAAAAAACCATAGGTGTATGTCTGTGTGTGTGAGTATGACTATGTTGTGCCTGATTTATCGGCGCTGCCACGATTCTCAACTATTATTCGAGATTCTCTCTTTGCTCGATCCCAATTTCAGTCTAGTTGTACAATGAACCTAGGAAATTTCGAATTCCGTGATGGAAGAGGGGGAATGGAGGAGGTAAAGCCAAAAAACGTGGTTTTGTTTTACACATTTTGTCAACGCCACCCAGGCTACGATTCTCAACCGATTTCCGTGATTCTTATTTGGTTCGATTCCAATTTTGGTCTAGTTGAGCAATAAACCTTGGGAATTTCGGATTTACTTTCGAGGTGGTGGTGGAGGAGATAATTGCCGATTCTTTCAGGCGCTTCCCAAGCTACAAATCTCTACCATCTTCGTGATTCTCATTTTGTTCCATTAAGAATTTGATATGGTTTCGGAATGTATGTCAGGATCTTTAAATTTCATCATGGGAAGGGGTGAATGGAGGGGGTAATACTGATAAATCGTGGTGTTTTAACGATCCTCGACCGATTTTCGTGATTCTTTTTTTCGTTTCATTAATAATTAGATATAGTTTTGGAACGTATGTCAGGAGTTTTAAATTTCATCATAGGAGGGGTGAATGGAGGGGGTAATACTGATAAGTCTTGGTGTTTTAACAATTCTGCGTCCGATTTTCGTGATTCATTTTTTGTTCAATTATCAATTCGGTATAGTTTTGGAAATTATGTCAGGAGTTTCGAATTTAATACTTATGATAGGAATTCATTCACTGTTGGTGGAGGAAGATAATGAGGGGAGGGCGGAGGGAGAACTCCGAGCAGTCATGATATTTTTGTTTTCTTTTGTTTTTGCTTTCACAAACATGATATAAAATCCATTCACAAGAACGTCCCTGTAATGCATGCATTACTTACCAATATGTTTGAAACCAAATTTTTCGATGTAAGACACATCAAATCATCTGCATCAGGTAACCAGGTACCAAACTTCCCGGATATGGTTAATTTAGCCTTCTAAGAAGCAATAGATATCCTTGAAACCTAAAAATAGAGTGACGTAACTAGGTGTTTTTAGTCTTCTTTCTTTTTTTTTCTTCTTGGAAATGAAGGCTAGAACATGTACTAAATTGGATGGCTTCGGAATCACAAGGAGACGTAATCTTGTAACAAACGTATGAGTGAACTAAGGAAATCATTAAGTAGTACTCGTATCTTATCAATTTGCAAGTAATATAGTTATTTGTAACTATGCACTTACCAATCTAATAATGTACAGGTAGCGCGATTACTACAGTCGCTTTATCTTCAAGTAAGCTCTGGCGTAAATATAGTTCTTACGAATAATAACTATCGCTCTTTAGAGAATGCCATAATTTAGAAGGTGACCTCTCGTACTGTATTAGCATGTATTTATTCGTAATGGGTTTGAAATGGATATGTCTAAGGCGTGAGGGTCTACCTGTGAAAATGAAACACTAAAATAATACAACGTTTCTATTTCGGTCGATTTTCACGTACAACCAACCCGTTGGTAGGGAAATGTAACTTCCGCAATTTCCATCGCACAAAAATCGTTCGCCACTCGTTGGAAAGCTCTTGATTTATGTGAAAAATGTACACATTTCAAGCTACCAATTTCCCCCTCCTTACGCACCTGGCTACATTCCTAAACTAATTTGATCGGAGTATAAACAAAATTTTAGTTTGGGAAAAACATGAATACATAGGTTTCTTCAAACGATTTCCAACACGACCTTTCTATTTCTTTTGATTTCAACGTACAACTAATGCATTACTAGCTAAGTGTTACTCGCTTAGTTTTCATAGCAGGAAAATTGGTCACCACATATTGGAAAGCACCCATTTTATCATAATATCTCATGATCCCTAAACCATTGTAGCGTCAAGGAAAGCTGATTTATTACGCTAAGTTATCTATTATAATAATAGGATACATACAAAGTGATAACGCTTGAACGCCTGCACCGATTCTCTTCAAATTTTTTTTTAAACTGACCGGCATGAAGAAAACTGGTGCAGATAATTCTACCAAGTTATAAATCAGATTCCTTCATATTAAAAAACAAGAAAAAGTGCAAAAACGAGGGAAATTCTGGTGCAGATAATTCTACCAAGTTATAAATCAGATTCCTTCATATTAAAAAACAAGAAAAAGTGCAAAAACGAGGGAAAGTTGTAGAATTTGCCGGTAGAGGGAGCGCAAAGTGACGAACCAAAACACATGTTCTTTTCATACTTTGTATTAATTATGTATTAATTAATTCGTTATGTATTTGTAACTGAATGAATGTAACTTTTTTAATACAACTTGAATAAATAAAAATTAAGTTGAAACAGAAAGATTTTGCTTTTTTATTTGCATAATTAAAGTTTGTACTTGCATCCCGTGGTGACACGGGCTTTTCCACTTGTAAACTAATATTTCTTAGTAACTATAATGAACTAATAATGTGAAAAGAAGGCACTAGGTTCATGGTAGGTATACTATAGAGTAGTAGGTACTTGTAAGGAGTAGGTACTAGACGATGCTTAGACCTCTGATCATTTGAGAGGCTCCTTAAGTTTCCTATTTCTATCGTATTCAATCTCTGAAACTGAAATTAAGAATCGATTGAAATGATTTGCTCATTCCTACTCAGCTGAGTGAGCTAAATTGTCTCCTATTCATCCTAGAAAGTTGAAATCCCATTGGGAGACTCTCTGGGACACTAAGAGACTATTGAAATCATTGGCACTTCCCCAATCAGCTGAGTGAGCTAAAATCTTTCCTGTTCATCCTAGGAAGTTGAGATTTTATAGGGAGACTCCCTGAACCTACAGCAGACGGTTGAAATGATTGGCTCATTCCTAATCAGCTGAGTATGCTAAATTCTCTCCTGTTCATCTAAGGAAGTTAAAATAAGATATGGAGACTCTCTGGACACTAAATGACAATTGAATTAATTGGGTCTTCTCTGATCAGCTTACTGAGCTAATTTAATTCAAGACATTTTTAACTTGAGACACAACATTTATATTCCACAAGGGGTTATTTGTCTGACATGTTCCCGTAGCCCTAATCCCCGAACTTTGAAACCGTAGCCCTTATTGCCGGAAACTTCGTCCGTAGCACTGTCGGCTACTAAGTGTCTTGCATTAATTACCTAAAAGCATAATAATTCTAAACTAAATTCGAATACTAAATGGTAAAGTACGCGAATGAAAATAAATATGTAAATTGCTAGATCAAAGATACCGTAACGGAAGTAAGAGCAAACTTGAGAATGGGATTTGAGGAAGGTGCATAGAGAAGGCAGATTATTTTTTCGTGGATAAAAAAATCAAAATGAGGATCTCGCGTGTGAGCAGAAGTATATATGTGACTACCACCACAGGGTTTTTCATTTTCCTTGCATAACTCCCGTTCCCGTTCTGCTCACCAATCAGAGTCTAGACCTTGTTTATTGGAAAAACTAAATAAGATACATGGTCAGGCGAGGGAAGGCAAAAAACTAAGGAAGTAGCGCTCGGCAGAACGTCTGCTCAATTTATTGAAGTGACGATAAATTGAAATATTATGCCAGCCGTGTGGTATTTTTATTTCGGTATTGTTGGGACTTGGCCCAGAAGAAAATAATTACATACGGTTATCATTTGTAATTTCTTTGGCATTTTGAAAATCACTTTGACCATCATCAGAGGCTTAAAAGCTGTACCCTCAATGAGGGCAGCATCAGAGAGAAAGCAACAATAAGAAGTGGGGGGGTCATGGGATTTCTGTAGGTCATCATACAAAAAATGATGTAGGTTGTGATAGAAAAAACTATATATACTATAAGTATACAATGACACATCCAAGAGTGCAACTCTGCATACTTGCGCTTACTTTGCATACAGTGCAACTTGTAAGTTGCATACGTTGCAACTTGTCCCTTCAGACTCTGAGGATCGTCACAGTGATGACCGAAACGTCAAAGAAATAACAAATGATTACAAAGTAATTATTTTCTTCTTCACGGCCAAATCCCAACAATACCGTAATAAAAATTTATATATTGTAGAAACATCATCCATCATATGATCTCCTAATACAGCACTTATATACAGCTTTCTCTTGATTTGAATACGTCCGTTTTTTCCATCACAAAAACTAATTGCACAAACATCGTTCACTACAGCTCCTTGCAAGATGATTATATTTTATCAAGAAACCAATTCAGCATAGTGCCGAAATGAGAAGCCGAATCTGCGGAATTAGGATTAGTACTTCTATTCATGAATTGCTTTATACCTATACTAACAAACCCAATAAATTGCGAAGGGTAAGAATATTTACGGTTCCATAAGACATATCAATGGCGCAATGTTTCAACGTGTAGGGTTGATACTTTGCATTATTTTGCGTTCTTTTTTCCATCATAGATTCAGGGCTTTGGCACTCTTGAGAAGTGCGACTCGCTTTGTTCGGTTCATTTATCAATAAGTGATATATCTCTATTAGGCTTTTAAACCGACCCATGGATGGACTGCTGCTAGGCATCGCCACGACAATGTTTGTCATGATTGCAATTATTATTCATCTTAATGTAAACTTTTCAGTTAAGTACTTAAATAAATAAGAGAATAAATAACAATTCTATGTGGTGTACATCATATTAATAGCGGATAGATATTTTCTGAGATACGATAATAAGTTAATAAATAAACTTTTGAGAAAACATTTTCCCAACCTACACCTTTTTAAAGTCAGTTGCGTTCCTAAGTACCTAACTATTTGCTTCCTCACTACCTAATGAGGAATAGTTGTACAAGTTGTTGTAGTGAATACTACTTGTTTTTCTCCGCCATCGAAATTTTCTCTTGCTAATTGCATTTCACAGCTTTTAGAACAATTTAATCTGTTCCCATTTATGTGATTCTGTCGGTCTGCTGTGTGATTATTCTAAATTATAAATATGATTATCAAGACATTTCCAAGATTGAATGGATTAGTCCCCAGAAATTTCCTTTGAGATTAATAAACACCCCGGACCAAAAAATAGCAAATGAGCAAATTCAGTTTTCATAGAACACCTGATTCATACGATCTACCGGCCGGAACTGGCAACGAATTGATGATTGATGATGAACTCAAAGGGATCGTGCAAGAATTTATTTCAGGATATTTCCCCCTTTCTGCTGACGTGAGCCAGATTTAGAGGCTCACTTAGGGGCCTCAAACCTTTTCCTGTAAACGAGTTAATTATATTAGGAATCCCTCGCATGGGCCAAAAATACTTATAACAGCTGATTATATTTTCAGCAATTCTTAATATAATCCTGTCCTATGTTATCTTGTACTCCTATTTTATATACCTGCACTAAATTTATCAGTTGTGGAATGAAAACATGAACTCTAATCTCAAGGTATGGCATTTTGATAATGACTCGCTGTTGCATCATGCGAAGATTTTAATAAACTAACAATATAAGAAGGGACTCAATACAGTTATCGAAACCAATTGTCAGAACTGGTGTGTGGTCTGTGATCTCACAACCTTTCTCCCTCTTTTCTCGCGACAACTTGAAAAGGTATCATTTGAAGAAAATCCGATTCCCGTTGTAAGTCGGCGATCCGATGAAAGTTATTGGGAACGATAGCTCCTGAAATACGTTCGAGAGAGAAATGCCGAGTAACTAAGCCTCCGTCCGCGGAGTTTTTGCTCGAGTTGGAAAACAGAGGGTGGGGACTGATGCCCGAAGCCTACTGGATTCAGAAAGTTGGATGGTGTGGGAGGAACATCAGGGGGCCATAATAGCTTCTGACGCTAACTCTGCCCTCACCGCCACCTGGCTCCGTCTCCTGTTTCTAGCAACAACTTGACCCATTCTGATCAAACAGACATGTTTTATTAAAACTAACTTTCCCTTCCACGCATCCAGTTACTCATCTATTTTCTCCCTCTTGGTCGTTTTACTGTGTGAGGAAGAGAGTTTAAGGCCTTCAGGCGATAGTTGTTTCCTAGATATCCTCAGTTCCACTGGATTATTATTTTCAATAATAAAAGTTTATGATCGACTAAAAAAAATCGCAACAAATTATGTATAACTTTATTATTTTTTTAATAGGATTTCAGTAATTACTAGATTACCCATCTTCTCAGATCACTGCTTCATATATTTAACTTTGTTACGGTTGGGTCGTTAATATTATGCTTTAATTCGAATACAACTATTTCATGAATTTAAAATTCCTGTCATTGAAATGTGGCAAATTCCTGTCATTGAATTGTAGGACAAGTTGTGGATTTTTATTGTTTCCATTATCTGGGCCTTATCTCTAGAACTAGAGAAGGTTATATTACTTAGTTTTAAAAATGTTCAAACTCAATGAGTTACTTGAAAACCATGTGGACAATTGTTTAATGGTATAGTTTTCTGGAACACCAGGCTCCATGAGTACCAGGCACACCTAGCACAAGACAAACCGCAGATGTCTCCGAACAAGTATCAACGACCACTCAAACCCAACTTAGTTGCAACTAAAGATGCCTCATCCGTCAAATTTAGTTTTCACTAGTTATAACCTGTTTTAGCAAAAGTATGTTTTGCAGTCTTAGCAAAAGACTAGTTTTGACGAATTTCGGGTTTTTACGGTATAATGTAAACACATGTCTCAAGTACTTTGTAAAAATAGGTAGAATAGAACGCCTGCCCGCAGTGATATGGCTCTCCGGACAGAGATATATTGTTTTCCTCAACTCGTTGATTAGTAATAACGAGAATGTTTTCTACAAACTTATGTTTTTGCCTTTTAGTTTTAGAATTACTTGGTGAATACTCCACTCAGAGCAGTCCAATGCTTTTTTTCCCAACCTACTGTACCTATGTTTACAAAAAATATTGGCTTGAAAGCCACATTTTGGCCGGGGTACGGGACCTGCAATCTTGGCATCACTTTTATTCGACCCCATGGAATGGAAATTAACAGCTTTCATTACCTTGAAAACCTTCAGAGGAAAAGGCTAATTTTGGGTTGGTTTAGATGTATGGATTTATTTCCGACGAATCAAATGACCAACTGCCAATGACCATGAGCCAACTGTCCTTCCTACACAAAGTGTTGAGGACAAATATCTGTAAATACAAATTAACTTAAAGATGCAGGTATAGATGAGTTTTATCTGATTTGGATCGATTCAATTGCTTTTCTCATTTAAGCAGTATTTGCCTAAGTGCCTAAATACTTTAGCTTTCAAAGAGTAACATGAAATCTACCCAACTATCAATATTACCCGTTAGAAATGTAGCAAGGCGGTTTCCATAATATTGATCATATCAAATCATACATCAACTAGTTGACGAAATGGAAGCGTTACTAAAAATTGAATTCGTTATTTTATGATAAAGGGATATTTATCAAAATGCCCTTATCGAATCAGCATCCTCTACTGGTCCCAATAGATTGATAAATCTTCATCTCCCTTATTGTAAATACCTCAATAACACTGAATAAATTGACCAGTTCACAACACTGTTTTCCTGACAGGAAAAAAATATACCATCGCTGAATTAGTGATTTACTATTACCTATTACTCTAAGAACTCTAATAAGGGTTTATTTTACAAAGATTAATAGTGATACACATCAAATAACACATCGTGAAGATCACTGTCTTAAAATATAAATCTACCTGAGTAGCTATTTTGGAACCGAAGCAATAGATTTCGAAATGTGGAAAACTTCTAATTTGGATTTCCTGAAACTATGTTTTTTGACTTTGTGAGTTTCTCTTATGAACCGAAAATGTATGGTACAAAAGTTTGGTCTTTGAATGTGCTGAGGGTTATTGTTTAACAAATTTTGTCATTGCTTACGCTAAAACAAAGAACCAGCGCGAAAAATTAATAGTTGTTGTTAGTTTTTACAGTTAGGATGGAAAATTGATAGTTGGAAAACAGCGCTGTTGAATAACTCCAGTTTTATCCTTAGGAGTGGTGGTTGTAGGACATAGTGGTAGTACTTATTTCAATCTGAGCCACCACCCCGTCGCCCACCCTTGAAGCTCATTGGGCTGGAAGCTCCGATATCCATTCAGTCACTGCCTGCTTCATCACCCCTTCCTGCTCGCAAGAACTTGAAAGACTTCGAACGAAAGAGTAGAATGTAATACAATCTTAGTTATCGCATTGTAGAAAATCGTGAGGCGGATTCACATATATCCGTTCCTATCAGAGATCTTTTAGAAATGTGAATAGTATTTTCGTCGAAGAAATATCCAAATCGAGCAAATCTGAATTTGTCACCTGTTTAATAGTACCTACAGTGTCTGATATTGAATAAATACTATCATGTTATGGTACATGTTTATATAACTCCTTACAGTTCATTCAACTAAATAAAAAAACAATGAATATTACCTACTCTTTCACAATTAAGAATCTTATTATTATCCACCACAACAGATTATTCTATTTAGGTATCCCACCCATTTCCTGTAGGATTCCTGTCCTCATAAATTTAGTGCGATAAATTACTGTACATCTCCTAGGCCTGCTGCCTAGAATAAAAAACTATTAATTGATGAAAATGTTGTTTACTTCCAAGAAATGAAGAGTTACAATGTTAGATCAATTTCGAGGGATTGGTTGTTATCACTGGCATGCAATTACTGAACATACATTATCTGAAGAGCTATTTAGACATGGGTGAGAAATTAAGCTTGAATCCTATTTGTCGAGAGCTGAGGGGTACAACCAATCAAGTGCAAAGTGAAAGGGCGATCTTAGCTAATCAGATGAAGTGTGTGGTGTTGGTTGGGGGGGGGGGGGGGGGGGGGGGGGGGGGGAGGGAGTGGGAGAGGGAGAGGGGGTATCAAACTAGTTGAACATTGTGAGGGGATAATCCCTAGCGTTATAGAAATAATAATATCTATTAATGGTGTAGTATATAGAAGGACATCCTCATTTAAACTTATACATGGTGTAATCATTTTGATCATTTCAAAATTGTCAAGCAAATTTTTTCCCCTTCAATGAGCGTTACCCAAAGGTGCGGAAAAGGTATTTCAAATATTTTTAATGGAAGAAGATTTCTTCCTAAGAAGTTTGGAATCATCCGCACCCTCGTACGATGAGTTCCTAGTTTTCTTTCTATAATTTTTCAAATTTTCGCGCACTGGTGACGTCAAAGCACCTCTTCTGCCTGGTCGGGACACCCCTGCCACTCATTGTAACGTCATCAGTACAAACATTGAAAAATTATGGAAAGAAAACTATCGAACGTAGGAGATTGCGGATGGTATCTAATTTCTTAGGCTGGAATCTACTTTCATTTTAAAATATGAAATTAATACGTGGGTAACGCTTATTAGTATCAGCAAGAGCCCATAACCATGAATAGGTTTATTAAAAAAGAACAATAGTTATGATCAAATTAACAAAATAAAAACAAATTAAATTAAAAGAGGAAATTAAATTTTTTAATTTATTTGTTGGGGACGTTGGGGCAAAAGAATATATTGCTGTGAAAACTGGTAGAGATAAAAAAAAAAGTTCATTAAATTTTATACTGGAAAGAAATTAATAAATAACAAACCCAAATTACCTTGCGCGAGCTGATAATGCAGTGCCATGAATTGGCGAAACCTCGGTGCGTATGCCATGGTAATACCGCTAGTATATTGCAAGCCTAACAATATCTAGCGGTAATTGATGAAACTTAGTAAGATCCTCCCAAATACCATAGGTCGCTGCTCCATAATAGCTCATAGTGAAAGAATGGAAAATCGTACAACTTTCCATTTACCAATTTTCAATCGATTTGTTGAGAAAATATAATTAGATGACACCAAAAAAACATAAAGTTTTCGAGATCATGATTTGTCAGAATTTCAGCCCTAAATTACAACCGACCCGTCAGGGTTAATCAGATTTGATGCCGCTGTAACTGACACATCCCCGGCCATTGGCCTTTCAGCCAAATTTTAGTCTAGTTGGGCAACAAACCTAGAAATTTCTAATTTCAAGATGGAATAACCCATTCATGGAGGGGGTAAAGCCGGAAAAATGTGTTGTCTGACAAATTTAGTCGATTCTTCCAAGCTACATTTCTCAACCGATTTTTGTGGTTCTTATTTTGTTTAATTATGAATTCGATATACCTAGTTAAAGGAAGTATGTCAGGATTTTCAAATTTCATTGAGAGAGAGGGTTATTGGAGGAGGTAATTCTGAATCATGATGATTCAGCTATTCTCGTCCGATTTTCGTTTTTTTTTATTTTTTTTTTTTTTTTTTAAACTATGAATTTGATCTAGTTTAGGAAAACGTGTCAGGAGATTCAAATTTCATTGTGGAAGAGGCTTAATGGAGGGGGTGATAGGTAACGATAAATCTGGATAATTTTATTATATTCATCAGGTTTTAGTCCAGTTATGCAGCCTTGGAAGTTTAAAATTTACTGTTAAGGAAGGGTTTAAATGGGGGGAGGAGGGAAGGAGATACTTCTTAGAAACCATGATAGTTACTTCATTTCTTTTATTTCAATTCTCACTAAAATTATATATATATATATATATATATATATATATTTTTTTTTTTTCTTTTAATAACATGACTTCTTAGGGTACTGCTACCCAATCTAAATTTAATTATGTCAGTTCATCCGGGATTATGAAAGAAAGAGTTCTACCATGTAAGATGTCTCTGTGATGACTGGTGTAGAACGTTGATGAAATGAGGGGAATTGGCGGAGCTAGACTATTAGTGAAGCCTCACAGGGATTGAAACCTCTCAAAGTTTGCTGAGCTGAGTCCGCATCTTCTCGGATAGGCGATACCCCTCAACCCGACTGCTGTAAGTAAAATAAATCCCTGAACATCTTGTCAATATTTGGTTAAGGCTTGTTGGAACGGTCTTCCCAATGATTGAAGTCAACACTTTTTTGAAAAATCAGTAGAATGAGTAAGTATTTGGCATGAAGAGAAAAATCCAATCCCTCCAAGTTAAAAATTCTGATTCTGCTATGAAAAAACTGTCTTGAGCATCACCATATGAGCGGATTTTCTTGTAGTTTTTTCTAAACATTTGGCAGTTTTAGCGATTTTTAGTCACATTCTCTCTAAAATTGAGGAAATTTTTATGAGAAAAAACTTCTACCACTAGAACTTACAACAATTACATATATATATATATATATATATATATATGAGGGGTCGGGTTTATAGTTCGTTTCTGATCGAAAGTTTCTCTTGGAGATGTTTCCAAACGTTTTGTTTTCGAGTTAATCAATTGTTATGATTTTTCTTTCGTGTTTTGTACCTTATGACATTAAAACGGCGGTAACTTCCCTTTAGAATCACTGTAAACTCAACACTAAAAACACCGTTAGAAGAAGTGTATTTCCTTTAACCCTAACATAAAATGAAGTTTTTTGAGTTAGTTTTACCGGGTCTAAAAAAAGGAAAAGTAGAAAATTAATAAAAATGATTAAAGTCGACTTTTTTTTGCTATCACTATTGGGAGTTTTTCAGCAGGCGCTCTTCGGAAAAACGTTCCTCAAACTGTTAGCTTTTGAACAGTCTAGTCAATTTTACTTTTACTTTGCTGATTGCGGGAGACAAGTATGTCTGAATAGTTGAAAAACAAAAGTTTTCTATGAAATTGAGGGTTTTGGTGAAAATAAGCCCTCTAAGAAAATCCGAATTTGCGGGCGGTTTTGACGTATTTTTTCACACTGAATCGAATGGTTACACTAACTAGTTAAAGTGTAAAACTCGTTTATAACGTAGTTGAGGAGGTCTGCAAGTGTCACCATTCGATTCCGCGTGAAAAAATACATAGGAACCAGCCCAAAATTCGAATTTTTGTTAGACTTCACAAAAACCCTCGATTTCATTGAAAAACCGTTGTTTTCCAACATTCAAACATACTTTTCTCCCCCAATCAGCAAAGAAAAAGTAAAATTAATTAAAACTGTCAAAAGCTGACAGTTTGAGAAAGTTTTTTTCGAAGAGCGCCCGCCGAAAAACCACCATATTGGTAGCAATAATGGAAGAAAAAATGTCGATTTTAAGCGTTTTTCTAATTTTGTGCTTCGATCTTTTTTTGGACCAATAAAAATCAGGCGTTGAGAGTTGAGCTGCTAACCTTTCTGTTGAGCATGAGAACTAATAGATATAAAAACTAATAGATATAGAACTAAAAGGTGAAGTATTACCCACCTCCATAGATGTGCGATATATCAAGCATTTATAATAATAGCACGAGTCAGGCGAATTTATTATTCTTCCATGTTACAGGAGGATGAACTTTGGTTGTCATTGGGAAATATTTTTCCTATCACAACAAAGTGAATTGCCTCTGTACTGCACAAAGGACCGGAAAGTAGCTTACCGTAGAAGAACATAATGCATACGAACCTAAATCTCCCGATTGAAAGCTCTGAATGTCTATGCAGGGAAGACATAGTGTACTACCTGCTTCTCCTCGGTTGGTAAGATGCCTTCGGATGAAAGGGACTCTTTGGAATTCCTTTTGACTACAAAATTCTTACTCTGCACCTTTTCACGGATCATGGGAGCACTGGGGGATTTGAGCGGGAAAGTCTTTCATTCGCCGATTCCCTTTCAGTTGAAATAAAAAGGTGCGATCTGGTTCAGGCTGCCTGATGATCAATAAGAAAGCAGGGATTCTGCATTGATGTTTGGTACCGGATTAAATCCGAGCCTTTTCATCGTTTTTTCTGATTGAATGAGCAAGTTATCTTATATTGTATAAAATTGAACCATGTAATCTTCTTATGCCGTCGAGTCAGTACATTAAACTGGAAAAATGGTTCGTTACCATAGGGTACCCAACTCGATTTTGATTTTTTCATCTTTTCTTCTGCATCTATATGTTGTTGTGACACTTATTTTCGTTATATATACAGGATCTCTGAGATAACGAAGACTTGTTGGCTTCCTTAGTAAACAAACGAGTTTGAAACAATTCTATACGGTAGCCCTTTCAACACTTGGAAAAAATCTTAAATAGTTACGACATATTTGCGTACCAACCATGCGCTAAACGTGAGCAATAGACACTATCTTTGTTTTTAAAATAGGAACTTGCACTTTTCTGTGTATTATATTCAATAAGGAACTTCTGCAATAGAAGAAAGTCCAGTCATGCAGCATGACCCCATGAGCGAATTTTTGAAGAAATCTTCGACATTTCAGTCGCTATTGATCGTGTTGAGAAATTTTAGTTTATGATTTTGATAGACAAACATGGAATCAAATTATTAACATGCACAGAGTAAACTCATCAGTTGTGATTACATTTATTTATTTTTTTTTTTAAAGCACCTACTACCTACGTTTTAAACAGCATGGTTCTAGGATTGGTTATACAGGGATACTTCCATAAGAGTAGTTCAATCTGAATTTGGACAATGTTTCATGCAAATATTACCGATTTTTACAACTAGCGAACGGCATTATTTCGATTTTTGACTGATTTTTCAACTTTGAAATTTTTGAAAACTTGATACATATTCTTATAGGAAATTTTACGCTGATTCCGAATATACCACATGTTAGTATGCTGAAAAAATTATTTCGCACAACAAATCGCAAAAAATAGGCTATTTTGACATTTTTGACTACATTTTTGAAAATTTCAACCCGAAGATGTAATCCGATCATGCTGGCCAACGAACTTGAACTTTCGTTTTGTGTCCTTAACATTTTAAAATTTGTTTGAAGTTTCTAGCACAATTCTACGGACAGTTATCGTCTGGAATGACACATATATACATACATACATACATACATACATACATACATACATATATACATACATACATACATACATAAAAAAATGCGTTAAACTTCAGAATATGATTCAGAATACCCTAAAACGGATTTCTGCATAAAATTTTTTCAAAAATTCACATTCTACAAATTTTGAGGAGAGAGCAATAGCTTAATTTTCTTCAAAAATTCGCTAAAAAAAGAAGAAAGAAATAAGAAATAAAAACAAAAACTTAAACCCCTTCCCCTCAACTTTTGTTGGGTTACGTTTCAAAATACGTGTTTTTGAAAAATCGGAATAAATAACCCGCAAATAATCACACTTATATTATTTATGTAAAATAGATAACGCTTCTTATACGCGGATCTCTGACTTATAGATAATTATTAGGTCAAGAGCACTTCTAAGTTTGACTAAGTTGGGAAAAAGTAGAAAAAATTAATAAAAAAAGTGTGTAAGTTGATTGAGGGGGGGGGGGGGGGGGGGGGGGGGGGGAGCTGCGCATAATGTTATACTGTTATAATTTTGAGATCGAAACGTACCACTATAATTGTATGAAATAAAGCATTTGAGAGCACCAGATTTGGGGATGAAGCCATACGAAAATTATCAGTTGTTGGTACGCCAATCATTCAACAAACCCTCTTTAGGTTGCCATTTAGCCTCATTGTTATAGGATACCATGAGAAATGTTGATAGTTCATAAATAACTTTGCGTATTGCTCAGCTTCCTTAATTTTCAGAAGAGTTAGGGCTGCATGAGATTCGCATGAGATCGCATCAAGTATTGTCTTTCCAACGAGCTGAGGACCATTTTTGTGGGATGGGAATGAACGAAATTACATTTCCCCAGAAACGGCTCAGTTGTTTGCAGTTGTTTACTCACGTGTTGTTACCGTCTATTTAGCATGATTTCAGCTTGTTTGCCAAATTACCAAAGTTCAGCCAGCACCTGCATAACAAAGTAGCTTTGCGGTTCACAGTCGTGTTGCAATTTTTTCTGCGTTGACTACTGATATTCATTATTGTAAATGAGAAACCAAATGTTGAGGAACTGGTTAAAGAATGAAGACTTTCACAATGAAAGATGATAAATCTTTACCAATGAACGCCATTCCTGGTGATTTAACAATGTCATGGCAAAGCTCTGATTTTTTATCAAAATCAGATCTCTAAACTCTACCAACTATTCAAATTGTATTTCATTCGGACTTTGTTGAGTCAAAATCTTCACTACCTTTGAATTGAGGTTACAACGTTGTTGAGGTGATCCATTCATATTTATATCGATTGATATGTTCGCGGCGATATATTTCACTGCGTTCGGCAATGATTTGCTATTGTTAAAAGATATGATAAAAAGGAATAACTTGGAGAAAGACCGCCGACTTGCAAGCTCCAAGTCTACGAATCTTGTTATGTAAACCAAAAAAAGGGGGTTAACATTTTTTCTTCGTCGATTACATAACTACCTTATTGATAATAAACTAAACCAAGTCTCGCTGTTGAAAATTTCAAACCCAAAATTAGTGTCATACAAATGCGAACCTGCTAACTAAAGTTCTCTGTAATAAACAGTATTATTGCGAGTTGAAAAGTAAACAAGGTAGGTGGTAGTACTTGAGTTCATTCCTTACTGAATCACCTCCACAGGGACCGGGTTTGGTTTCTACCCTGAAAAACAATGTTTCTCTCCAACCCATTACGTGTACTCCAACGAGGGAATCCCCTAACCCACTCCACTGCTTAATTTGCACCAGCAGAAACTCATTTCACTCTGTTGTCATATTAATTATCTAGTTATCTCGTATTCGGATTCGTTAGTTTGCGCCGCGCAGCTTGCGAGATTTGCATGATAAAATTAATTGAGTTAGGTACAGTTACCTCATTAGTACCTCATGACACCTTCATTAGGCCTCCGTTCTGAAGATCATCCCATAATGCCACGACAGTTAATTGTCTACCTCCTGAAAACAAAACCTAGTTACAGATTGTTGTTCGAACAGCTCGGAATGTTTCGGAACTCCACTCACTAAGGATCATTTATGTACAACAATTGATTTGGCCCGATTAACCCTCGGTGGGCATTGTAGGCTATTTCGCCTCATTTTTATATTCCTAATACATTTAGTTATTGATAGGTAGACCTCAAAAGACTCGTCTCCCTTCCAACATACATATCAGGAGTTCAATATTATCAGTCAATGGAATACAGTTGCAAATGCTCGTATGTTATGATCAGATAACATTCATTCAAAAGTTCTTTGGCACTCTAAAACTCGATTCAATATGTTTTGGAATTATGGGCTTCAATTAATATTAAGGAAAAAAAATTTTAAAAATCGATTTTATTTGCTCTAAAAATGCATTGCTAAATCAATGGCAACCAAGATGGATAGTGTTAGACATTATGTAAATTTTGTAAATGACACTCCCAATATATCATTCTTTTGATGGTGTTCTCTAACTACGTTTTCATAACATTTTAAATCTATTTTCTGGTGTCATAGATTCGAACGAGACGTTCTCGAACAATCAAGTCGAGTCAAGAGACTCTGTTGTTCGTCTACCTACCGCGTGGCATTCCCAGCGCTCCAGATTTTACTCAGATCAGTTTTTTGCTTAGATCAATGGTATGGATGCTCCCTATGCTTGCATCTCAAAAATACATAACATCAATTTGTCAATCCTTTAGTAAAAATTCAGAGTAGTTGGATTAGTTGGTCAGGGTCTAGAGTCTTGTGACTCAAGTTGATTATTTGAGAACGTCTCGTTAGATTCGATTGAGCTAATTATTTCCGATGTATTATTTTCGATAGTGAACCTTTAAAATAGAAAAAACTTTCCCTACACTCAGTCCCTATTCTCCTGTATGATGCAAAATTTAAGGCAGATTAAAGTCATTCTCGCATTTCAGAATAGACTTGATATGATAAGCCATGTAAACTCGTAAGGATCATTTTTGGCTCGCCTGAAGTAAAGCTGTTCCAGGCTTCATATGAATTGAACAGGATATTCCTGCATGTTGACGCTAGACACAGAAAAAGAAGATGGAAAAAACGCTATGTAGCAGTATTGTGCTGGTCAGTGATGTATATATTAACTTGAGATAGTGCTATTCACAATTATTTTTTGCAATAGCTAACGTATTCAGATACTACTCAAGCATAAACAGCGTAAAAAGAAAAAGACCAGACCGATAGAACTTTATATCTATGCACTATGGCCCGGTGGGGGTAACCCCCCCACTCGCCATCCAGGCCTCATATATAAGAGAAGCCAGCGAGCCACCTAATAAATCATTCTATCTAGTGTACTCAGATTTATCCTTTCTTCTGCATCCAACTAATCATTAGTTTTTTGTTGCAACCACTAAATAAAAATTATGTATCATGTTTATTAATGCAGCAGCAGGCCTATAGAACCAACGATTTTCCTACAATGAAAACGAAGGGACTTGCCCTTCCCTATAGCAAACGATTGGTTTCCGTGAAAATCAATATAAAACATGACGGCTCGCACTTATTTGGTTTAATTTCGCTTAATTTTCGAGGAAAACACCCAGCGCATGATACCTACATGCGACAAAAAGTAACACGCGCAAAACTACCTGTGGGAATCGCTCATAAAATTATTTTGTCCACCTACATCAGTAATTTAGCAGTGTAGGTATGATGTTAATGAAATGAGTTTGTAAATTTCTATTGAAATGATCCCCGTTCACCTCCCCAGTTCATAAGAAAAGAGCTCTGAACTATAGCGTAGAAAAAAAAATAATTGTATTTGACGACGAAGGAAGGTATTAAATTTTCCTAACAACAACACTATTCTCACTTTACGGGCTACCTCATTTATAACCTAATAAGTTTAGCATGTGATATTATTGTTTCAGAATCATCAGTGTGTCATCCAAAATCAAATTGTTAAGTAGACTTCCATTTCAGAAAAGAGAAAATTCAGGTGTTATTAAATAACTGCGTTGGAGTGTGAATGGTCAGGGATTGAGAGGTGAGCATATTCGTTGGAGAGACAGCCAGAGGAGCCGGCTGTTGAGGTGATCAGAAGCGAGAAGTGATCTGCACTGTACATAATGCCAGGAATAGTCTGGGAGTCTGGATGGGATATGATGGGAACAGAGCTGTCCGATACAACGGCGAAGTGCTAATGGTACCTACGGAATCAACAATTACGTTACGTGACGACTAGGGGAGGCGTTAGGGATGAGGGGGTTGGCGCTGAGTGGCTATGCTATCACCGCACCGACCCAGACCACACTCCCGCCTGTTCCAACTACGCAAACAAGATCCTCTCTCTACAGCACCCCTCCCCCAACAACCACGACCTAATCACAGCCCCTCCGTTTTCCGAACATCTCGGGTTTTACGCGTATTGTCGAGCGTTAGTTGGAGACTTTAGGTGATTTCGTTCGGTAACGTCCGTTACCACAACATCGGAACCGCGGCAATTACGCAATTTCTATAGCCAACTTCACCCCTCATCGAGGTCGATGAGAAGTTAGAACATGAACGAACAAGTAACAACCATAACAGCTCGTGGAATTACCAGTAGTGATGATTGCACCAACGTCCAATAGCCAAGGCACACTGAAATGGGTTGAAAGTTAGATCATTTTCTCATACTGTTATATTCTGGGGAGGTACCTAGTTTGGAAAAGTCATTTCCTTTAGTTTATATTGTAGGTACAATGAAAACTACTCTCTGAAACAAAACGTTTGGAATAAATACGTTATATTTTGCTTTGCAAATGCAGGAGTTAATTCATCCAAGGATTATTTGACTAACGAAGTGAAATTCTGCATTGACTCAGCTAGCATTTGTCAGTGAGTGTGTTCCGTGCTAGAGGCCGGAGTTTTTGGGGCTCTCAACTTGAAATTAACTGGTAGGTAGATTTTATACATCCCGAATAAGCAGTGCAGTTTTGGTGGTGATACGATGAAGTAACTTGTAGTCGGTGACGGGGATCCTCGTCAAATCAACCGAAATTCAAGTTATGTATTGTTCTCAATAGTTTTCGTCAGACAGAATCGACTAAAACGATATAAAAGCTTTAAAAGTGGCCCTAGACGTCAATGCGACGCCGTCGTCGTTCCTGGCGTCTGTCATCATTGAATCATCAAAAATCGAGTTTGGTTTCGTTTTCAATAGTTTCCGCCACACTGAAACCACTGTAAAAGCTTCAAAAGTTGGCCTTGACGACGTCGTCGTCACTGACGTCCCTCATTGTCAAATCATCAAAGATTGAGTTTGGTAGCTAACGTCTGTACATTTCCTCAACTTTGTGATGCACCTGGTTAGCGGACCCCCTGTGAATATGTTTAAGAAAAGTGGATAAGAAAAACTTTTTACATTTACTAAAACAAGGAGAAACAGTTTCGCATCAATTTTAATGATTAAGTCTTCATCATTAAGAAACAATTTTTAGGTAAAATTATTTTAAACAGTTATTGTTTGTGCATATCCTGAAGTGATTGTAAAAATCAATCTGACATTTTAAACTTTTTTATTCTTGAAACAATTAACATAAACTTGTTCAGACATGAACCCACCGCCAACCAAAAACTCATCTATTCTTTGAATGAGGCAAACCATTCGTTTAAAGCAATATTGCTACTTACTTTCCATACTAATGAATAGATGAACCGCAATTCTCTAAACAACCAAGCCAGCTACTTTCCTTATCAATGAATTATGGAACTGTTACTTTCCAAACGACCAAATTCAGTGCTGGTCCTACTTAATACTCATGAAAAGCTGAATCGGTGTCGTCGATCGTCTGCCTTATAGCATGTCAGCAATTGGATTCGCCTCTGGTAACCTTTGGAACTATGATGACTAGCTGATAAGGGCATTGCATAGGGAACCACAAGTGTGGGCGGCACCACCACTTGATTGAGAAAATTGATTTTTCAAAGTGGCGGCAAAGGCTGGCGTACAACTGGGCATTGTTGAGAAGAGCCTTTACTTTCAAAACAACCTTTTAAGTTACATTCCTTACCATTGAAATAAGAAACCTTTGTTTACGAACATGTTTCCAATATATTTTCCTTACTAATGTTGCCTCATATTTCGTTACATTTCAGGCAACTAGTCATACTTAGTCATACACTCGCTGCACACTGCTAGCGCTTTCTTGATCAGACTTTAATCGATCGCGCAAATGTAGTCTTCCATCTTCTCAATTTGATAGCAGTACATGTAATCATCAACAACCCACCCACCCACTTTGCACTCATACGGCTCAAGTAATACTCATTCAGAATACCGATCTAATTGAAAACGTCTCTCTTGTCTCCTTCGTCTTTCTCGTTAACCTTGTAAAGCGTCGTAACATAAATTGATACCCATGGAAAAAAAAAAAAAAAAAAAACAGTCCTTACCGACGAAACACGATTCAGTAATCTTAGGAATCTTTGAATAAGTGGTTATGAACCAATATTCATATTAAAATTCAACTGGATTTTTTTTCAAATGCTCTTGCTCTTCTTTTCATTTCCAAACTCTTTCATAAGCTTTTTCGTCAAATATCGAATATTTTTTTCAGATTATTCTTTTGATAGTGCATATACCAACCGTAACACATTAGTTTTTTCTAAATTCAACAAGGATGTACCTATTACCTAAGTAGTAAAACGTTGAGAACTTGCTAATAATCCACGTTATAAAGACATCAACACGTTTTCTTCGGTAAACAGTTTGTACCACGAGAAGAAATGCTGAACTCCCTTTTCCTGAAAACTCGAGCATCTAATTTAATTTTCTATTCCGTCTAAACTAAATTATTGAGAGCTAATATTTTGATCACACAGTGGATGTTTAGTTTCCATAAGTACGGATTTCCTTTCTCAAATGGGAAATATGGGGCTTTAACTTCCTATGAAATCGTGTTACAATATCACTGCTCCCATTTGTAAGCTGACTCGTTCAAAATCGTCTCTGAATGCTTTATAAATAAACGAGAACACAGCTCCCTCAGAAAAAAGTATTTAAAGGTTTAAGGTAAAATAAAACATGAATTAGGCAGCAAACGTTACGAAAAATAATAGAAGACAATAAAACATAAAGGTACCTATGAAAAATCTGAGAACTTGCAAAAGGAAAAGATAAACATGTAACTCCTATCAAATAAATATTGCACCAGACATTAGCCTCTAATCTGGGGTACAGACCTAACATTGAGAATCGTATGGTAGTAGTTCCAAGTTGAATTTTCCATTCAAACCACTTATTTATATACCGAAGGAAAAAATAACGAAACAGTTATGTTAAAATAACTTGAGTAAATAAATTTAGTAAATAGTGGTAAATAAGTTGCCCACAACAGTATGTTGGGGAGTAACAGTCGCTCACCTGGGCGCTCGTTAATTCCCTAATTTCTCTGCCCGTCGTCGCGTGTATGTGAATTGCCTAGTGCTGTTGGCAATGAGCATGAAGTAAAATAAATTATCCGCACACTATCTCTACCTTAGCTTAGGTCATATTTCATTCCATTCATTTTGTTAGTGGTTAATAGAAATATCGTCCAGTCCTAAAAAGGAGTGTACATGACTGTGCATTGACTTTCTCCCATGGAGGGCTTGTCAAGCTTCGAACTCCGTTTATGGAATCAATAAGTGATTTACTTTTTAATTATTCACAGCGCAAAGAAACGAAACGTCAGCTTATCCTGACACAAGTCATTTCCCCGTGACAAGCAATTCGGTAAGGCTAGGAAAATAAAAGTAAACGAGCTTCGATTCGCGACACCTCTCGAGCCGTTTGTAATGTGATTGACGTAAAGGCGGAAGTATTGATTCCACGGCCCCTTTGTACGAGTGGGGAATGTGTCAGCAGAGGCCCTTCAGCCTGTAGACCTCTGTAAACCGCCCCTACTTCCTTCGACCCCTTTGCCTGTAGTTTCGTCAAAGCGGGGGATCCTTCTCTTCGCATTAACGCGCGGAATTATGCATGAGACACCCTCACACTCTCTTTACAGAAACAAGACAAGTTAAGGAGACACCCCCTCGGCCCTTTTAACCCTTACCGTGTATCTGCAAACGTTTTGAAAACACGAAATTGAATGTAAGTTGTTGAGTTAAAGTGTTGAGGAAGGAAGGGAGGGCACAAAACGAATGGAACTCACAAGCAAATTGCTTGTAAGAGCTTTTATTTATCTTCTTGATGGGAACCTCTGGCTTATTTGGTAATAGATTAGACTGTCACAACATAACGTTTTTATAATGGTATTTATCACTCTTTTTCATACTTATATATATAAATAAGTCATCAAGCATTTAATATTTATCTTGATAATAAACATCTTGGGGCACCGTATTTAGAAAGATCGTAACCCAGGTCATTCCTAAATAAAGCATGTGCGGGTTAGTCGGTGCTTAGACTGCTGAAATCACCATATATCTAGAATGTGTCGTAACTACGGAGGCTACATGCCAAATTACAGCACAGAAAGAAGCAAAATTAACAGCGTAGAGAGTAGCTTTAAGAACCACTCAGCTGTTCCCGGCCCTTGGCAACATAAAGAAAAATATCTACGGAGGCTACATTCCAAATTACAGCGTCATATGATGAAACGCATGGAAATTAGCTGTAGGAGCTCACCCAGCTGATCACGATAGAAGATATTAATATAACCTAAGTTCTGTTCCGAAACTTGTTCGTTAATTTGGGCCCAGCTTCATGAAAATCAGTGCAGCTGTTCGGCTCTGGTGCTCAGACAAACAACCAGACATGACCCCATAGAGAGTCTAGCTGTCAAATTTCCACTTCCGAGGGTGAACAGGAGAGAAGTTTGCTCACTCAACTGATCAGGAAAGACCATAATTTAAATCGTCTCTTAATGACCCAGAGAGTCTCCCTATTAAATTTCAATTTTCGAGTGAACAGTGACCTTCCATTTAGCTCACTCATCTGATCATGGAATTGTATTTTCTGCATTCCCAGCAGACACTATGTAATAAAATCAATCAATCGATCAAAAAATGCATTTCCTCACAATAGACATTATCTATTGTGTTTCGTTCAGTAGAATCGAAACTATCGATATTTGGAACTATCTTGGAATTAATAGAGCAATGTTGGCCAATGCCCGGTATATTGTTGGTTGCTCGGCGAACGCCGCGTGCTTAGCCACGCCAGCAGCAGGTGACGAAAATGTAACCTTCGGGGAATTTGCCGTGTGTGCTCGGTTCTTAGAAATTCTCAACTTTGAATTTAGGGGTATGGCCGGAAAACAAACAGCACCAGACCACTCGTTGTTCAAACCAAAGTTGGCAGCAGTTGGTTTTCGGTCGTAAGCGAGTAAGAGGCATATGGCTTCGATATGATTATGAAAACGAAAAAGACTTATGTAATACTCTAAACAACTGGTGGCGTAATCTCCGGGTTATTCCCTGTAGGGGAAGTAAGGAATTAAAGGATTTTTTTCTTCACTTCCCACACACCTGCAGGGAATAATCCGCAGATTACGCCACCAGTTGTTTAGAATAGTAATTCTTCATATCTGCGTAGTTAGGTTTATGTTAGTAGACTTATGTAATAGACTAGGCAATGTGAAAAGTACAAGGTGGACAATTTACGAGAAGAACCGCTCAGAAACGAAGTGCGGTCACTTACTGCGCATGATTATTCTCTCTATAGGAAAACTTGACTTCTCACAAAAACACCGCCATTTTACTCAAATAAAAAGGGGAACTACTTGGATAACTCTACCAACTGAGAAAGTCTCTCTACCATTTGCCAACATGCTCGAGGATAGGTTTACTCCGTTTGAGATGGATTCTGACAACCTCGTACCTCCCACACAAAAACAGTTGTTTTCCATCCACTCTGTTGCTCTTTTCACCACAGGAGTTCACTAAAATAATCGGAAATATGGCAACTAAAAAACCACCCGGGAAAGGTTTGATTAAGAAACAGCTACTCACGAACGGCACTCGTAAATTATAGCCTTCATTGCTCTCATATTCACATCATAATCCAGAATTGTCTATTCTCCAAGACAGTGGAAACATGTGAAAGCAGTCATGATACCGAAGTCAGACAAGCCAAAGAATGTTGTCTCGTCATAAAGACGTTAGTTTTGTTACCGGCGATTTTACATCTTTGAAAGACTACTCTTGCCTCTTCTGAAAATGTATGCTGAATACCTAATCGCCAACGTTCAGTACGTGTTCCGAGATTCACTATCCGGCCCTTGACTCCTACAACGGTTCAAAAATTATAAAAAGCAAGCTTGTCATAGTGCCAGGGTTTGTCGCTTGGCATATTTCGGTATGGAACCCTTCGACCGAGTTTGCCACGCAGGCCTCCACAAAATTCAACCCCACATTCCTAAAAATTAATTTATTTCAACTTCTTAATAGCTATCTGAATGATCGGAATTTGAAGTCACCATTAAAAATGTGGCTTTAACCAAACGCGGAATTCGTGCTTCTGTATCGCAAGGCTGCGTTCTTGTGACGTACCTCTACGTGCCCGTCGGATTGCCACAAAATGCCTCTCCCTGACGAACCGGATTTCATCGGTCTGTTTGTCGATGATTTGGTTATGTGCTTTGAGTCATAAAAGTTCAGAAACAGTTGCTGCCCGTCTCCAGAGCCACATGCATACCCTCGGACAGTCCTGTACGAAATGATGGCTCAAAATCAATGCGAACAAATCCTGCTCCGTCACATACACCTACAAACGGAGATTCATTGAAGATTCGCTCTACTACATGAACGAAGCTGTACCCACCGTGCTTTCACTAAGTATCTTCTTTATATATAATTCCGAACGGTCTTTGAAATTGTGAAGAACTTCGCGGTCCGATTTTCGTGTTAGACTGCTCATTCGAATCAACACGGCCCCAAGTTTGTTGCAAAAGTGTCGCCGTTCGTCTCGATACCCGCCTTGATCGTGTTCTAGGCGATCCTTATCAACGAGAGTGGTTTATTAGGCTGTGGCGGTAACAACAGTTGCCATCAATTCACGGTAAGTAAGAAACGTAGTGTAGTTACTAACATCTAGGAGAGTTATTTCTGAGCAAAGAAATTGAAACTGAAGAACTTAGCGGACTTTATATATTATTCCGAACGGTCTTTATACATAATTCCGAATCAGCTCGGCCCCAAGTTTGTTGCAAAAGTGTCGGTAAGTAAGAAACTTAGTGATGGGGTCTTTTTTGATCAGCTGAGTGAGCTAAATTCATTCCTGTTCACTGTAGGAAGTTTAAAGTTGATAGGGAGACTCTCTGGGACATTAAGAGACGAGTGAAGTGATGGGGTATTTTCTGATGAGCTGAGTGAGCTAAATCCTTTCCTGTTCACTGTAGAACACTGCCAACATTTTAGTAATTTGTGTTGGCGCCGATTTGTGTGCACAGTGTCGAGCAATAACGAAGAGTTGACACTCTACAAAATCCCGGTTAGGGATAAAACCGGAACCGTCAATCGTATCCAATGGGGGAAACAATTTAATTTCAGCTCACATGACTTCGTGGCAGCACACCTCATTACAACCAAAAAATTCAAAAATATATTCGAAGCACAAATCTGACATGACACAACACTCGAAATTAATCCAGACACGAGCTTTGCTGGAGTGGTACCAGAAACATCAGGACGAAGACAGCTGTAGCATCTCCTACACACAACTCAACACCAGTTCGACATCTACGAGTACTACCGGTCAAGATATAATCAACGAAATAAAGAAGGAGATAGAATACACGGACGCTCAGATTCACACGCTTACAAAGAAAGGAAGAAGACTCGAGAAAGAATTACACCATCATCTCACCATGCCCAAATTCTGAATTCCCCGATTCAACTTTAGTCTCATAGAGGCGAGGACCACCTCAACTGGTGATATTTATTTTATTACATTACTTACATTTTGATCGGTATTTCCTCTTTATAATCATTTGATAATATCGCCTTAGCTGTGCACCAGGTCCCATAACGCCGAAAATAGGTAGGACTTATATCGTTACTATAATGTGCTGAGTTCCTGTTAGGTACTGCTGTTATACGGACTAGATTAGGGCTTTCCAAGCCCTAACAGGCCTCTAGTCTAGTTCTAATTCTGGATTACCGACTGACCTTTGCATATCATGTAATAACCATGACCATTCGTAGACTCAAAACCTGTACAAACCAATTGAAAAGCCTATTGAATAATCCTAAATAATAAGATACTCATCTACAATGTACTTCGTCCGATCAGGACCTATGCCCTATCCATATATGGCACCAGCTCAAAGTCATAATGAAATAGGATTGAAAATGAGCAGAATGCCACCTTTCAGAAACATTTTGTCCACGCTCCTCCCTTTGTAAGGAACTATACAATCTACACCGATCTCATCATAGAAGCGCCTCAAGAATGCCGCAAGAGCGCAAAGGAACGATTTGTAAACCAATTGAGACCCACTGAAACGCGAGTTTGTCACTGGAACTCAATAGACCTCATCACCTGCGTCTGAAAAGACCGCGCCATATTCGAGATGTCCTCGATGTATAGACACCTACTAACCCTACGAGGAGTGCTGTAAGTGCCTGTTCACCATGATGTACACACAGATACGAGTGAATATAAAAACGTTTAAATGTGATAACTTTATGAATGATGTATATTACACTGTGCGATGTAATAGTCTTAAGCAAATTAATTAATAAAATCTGTAAAAAAAGTTGATTTTTGGTGCAGTGTTTCTTGTTTCGTTTTGTATAAAGAGTCAAAACTACCCTAAATAAGTATTTGAGATCTTTCAAAACCTTATATTTCAGATGCATTTGAAGGCAATATAAAGCTTTATAATGAACATCATAAGTATATACATTCTGTTACGATCTCAAGGTCTGTAGAGTTGGAGTGCCATCGAAACTTGACATTTCCATGATTTATACGCATGCTCATTCCCTTCTTTGTTTTCTAGGGTTTCCCTAAAAGATGGCAGTGAAATTCAATGCTATTATTTTTTCGGTTAGCGAATGAGAGTGTGTAGAATGAAGAGCATAGCAAGAGTTTGTGAGGGTTCATCTCTGGTCGTTATCCCTGGCTCAACGCCTGCCGTCATCCCTAAAGGTTTCCTTTATATACTTAATTAACACAGTGGCTCTTATACCGCCCCTGATCCGCTCGTCCTTTGATCAGTCAACCTTCCTCTGAGCCGGTGATGGTTGAAAGACATTTCCGACTCTCTAGGGCATTCCTCGAAAACCCTCTTTCAGCTCCGCGTTATGGGCATCTAATAAACAAAGACTGTTGGATTTAACAGTGACGGTACCTTCCGAGAATTCCTAACCTTCCTTCAACTCGCAATCCAAAATATTCTAAGGAAGAAAATCTCAACATCTAATTCTTTAGTTTTTTGTTTAGTAGGTATCAACCTACTAACTTGTGGTTGGGGTAGGAATTTAAAATTTTAATATGTTGGATCGATGTAAGGTTTTAAGTGATTCTGGTTTAAGTGTATTGGTTCTCCCTAAGGTGAAACTAGTGGGTCCGGTGACCAGGTACCTCACGAAGGTTGAGGTAATGTACAAATTTTTGTTACCAACGGTGGTTTTATGGCAAAGATGGTAAGTCTAAATCCGAACGAAATTCGATTCAGCGTCACATGTTTTTGATCTTATCAGTTTATTGCATCGGTTATATTTTAGACCACCCTAATTTTCAATAGATTCTCTGGGACGGAAGACGGAAAATATTGAATACGATAAAAAACTCGATTATAGATTATTTGATAATGTCCGACGTCAGCTACGAAGTTTATTGTATCGTATTGTCGTCAAGGACAACTTTTGAAGCTTTTATCGTGGTTTATGGCGATTCTGTGTGGCGAAAACTGTTAATAATGATACCAAACTCGATTTTAGGTGGATTTGACAACGGTCGTAATTGTCGACGGCAGTTCCCATCGTCGGGTCGTTACCAAAGTCAATGAAGCTAATTCCGGAGGTCAAAAGAGTCCTAGCACATTTCCAGTTTATAGCTTCAAAATTGCAAACACACACACGCACGCACGCTGACAAATGCTAGCAGAGTCGTAATATGTAGATACTCACTCACATCGTTCGTAAAATATAAAATATTATAATATTAAAAACATTACATTTATATATATATCGATAAAAATGTTAAGTTGGTTTTTATATGCTTCAAAAACTCAAAAAGTCTTGATCGATTTTCGTTCGGGTGGGTACGAATTGACAAGAAAATTCCAGGGTTGGTTTTAGGCTATGTTTTAATTCTCTTGACTTACTCCTTCATCGAGAACTCGGATTTCTCTAACGACATCGCCCAGGTAAACTACTTTGTAATTAAGGAAAATCCAACATGCGTCGATCTTTATATGTCAGTGGATATGTCAGTCAATGTGGATGGGTTGGGTCCACACGTTGAGAACTTTCGACATTTAATTCAACGATACCAAAACGATTTAGGTAGGCTGAGTCGAGCAGCTTCGATTCGAAAAGATAGGACATCAAAGATTTATATCAAAACGCCTTAACTGATACAATGTTGGTCGGGAAGAGTTTTACCGTAGCTAAGGTTATATTGAGGTTGAAGAAACGGACACGCTTTTACCAGTACTTATTGTTAAAAAAAGATACCAATATTTCTTTCCAAAAAAAGGAAAAAAAACGAGAGCTAAATCTCCTGTTAACCCAAGCGAGTTGAAATTAAATAGGGTGACTCTCTGGGGCATCAAGAGACAAATAAAATGATGGGATCTTTCCTGATCAGCGGAGTGAGCTAAATTATCTCATTTTCTCCCTAGGAATGTGAGATTTTTCCGGGAGTCTCTCTATAGAACATTAAGAGATGAATGCAATGACGGTTTCGAATCAGATCAGCTGACTGAGGTGAATTCTCCCCTACTCACGCTTTGACTTTGAAATTTGATAGGGATTCTCTCTGGTACATGAAGAAACGAACGAATTGGTGGACTGTTTTCTGGTCAACCAAGTGAGCTAAGTGCTCTCCAGTTCACCCTAGGAGTGTGAAATTTGACAGGTAGTCTCTTGAGAACATTAGTGGACGAATGCAATGACGGTTTCGAATCAGATAAGCCGACTTTAATGAATCCTCTCCTATTCACACAATGAATTTGAAAATTGATAGGGGGCCTCTCTGGGACATCGAGGAACAAATAAAATTATGGGTTCTTTCCTGATAAACTGAGTGAGCTAAATTCTCTATTATTCATCTTAGGCATGTGAAATTTGACTGGGAGCCTCTCCATGACATTAAGAGACGAATGCAATGACGGATTAGAATCAGATCAGCTGATAGCTAAATTCTGTACTATTCACCCTAGGAGTTTGACATTTTATAGGGAGCCTCGCTCGGACATCGAGAACCGAATAAAATGATGGGCTCTTTCTTGATCAGCCGACTGAGCAACACGCTCTGCAGTTCACCCTAGGACATTCAAAGTTGTCAGAGAGCCTCTCTTGGACAACTAGAGTCGAATGAAATGACGGAATCAATCCTGATCACTTGAGTAAGCTCAATTCAGCAAGCTCAATCGTGATCCATTGCACTCTCAGGAAGGTCATCGGCAATTGGAATCTAACCCAACTTTACCGTCAAACTGGCCGTCCTTTGGAAGAGTAAATACGCTACGCAATAAACCGTGCTAAAAGCGGATCGCGTTAATATGGCAACTACTTGGAGCAACAATGTATGGCAACAACCTGGATGAATCAAACCCGCACCAATCTCAACCAAAGTGAGGGCGAATATTATAGTAGGTAGTAGGGTAAAAAGTAATTGAATGTTTAAGCGCATTGTTGAATATTTCAGTCGACAATTTATTTTTTTGGCAGCAATGCGCCGGGTCATCCGCTAGTTATTCATAAATATAAATTAATGAATAAATTTAATACTTATTATATTAAAAATGGTAAAATCCAGGAATCGCTTCAGAATATGCGAAAACTATGGTGAAAGTTGCTTTTTTAAACAGCAAAAATTTGTAAAAGTCCCAACAATGAAACCCCTCCTTCCAGAACGACCATCAAAAGCCATCCAATCTTCATTGCGTGAAATTAACACAGGATTTGAATTTTCCATCGTTGATATTGACGGTTTGTGGAAAACCAGGTCTATGAATTCCATCTGATCCTATGAACGGATCTGATCCTAAATTATTATGAAGCAATTACAATGTTCGTTGGAGTTTTAACGATACCATTTCCGTTGAAATCATCTAGTCACATTTGATATTTTCAGTCACATGTCATTTGACATTTTTGATATGTCATTCATGTATTCATTCGTTCTGCGAATTCGCGACTGGAATTGCTTCATTTTCGATGCCGTCTTGATTTATTTTTCATTCGAAGAGATATTTACCGAGTTCGAATTGTCGAATGTTGGAATAATGTGTAATAGGTCGCTTAAAATTTTGATGAACATGCCCACAGAGAATGGTAGGACTTATTTAGATGAAACTGTAATACAATAAATTTAACCCGTAGAAGCAAAATGAAGGCTGCGAATTAACGAAACAATAATTCACAGATGTAGGCGGGGAAACGTTGAACTAACAGCTGAATATTTCGGGAGTCGTAATTTGATAAATGATGTTGGTTGTAAAGTACCGTTTGCAAATAGGAAGGGGAAAGGGGGTAGGTAGGAGAAGGATTCACGAGGAAGCAAACTTCTGGGTTTCGTGGCTTGAAAGAGGAAACAAAGGGAATTAATAGCGACACCCTTACTTCTATAGGAAGCCCCCCCTCCTGAAAACCACCAGGAGCTATGAAACCTTAATTATTAAACCCAGAGAGAGAAGTAAAGGTGTAAAGAGAGAGGAGGGTGATTATTTATCATTTTCAGGCTTGAATTAAGGCTCATTAAAGGCATTAGGGATTCAGGTGACGAAACCGACAGTGTTGAAGGCTGAGGCTTTCTACTCAATTTCAGGGCTTGGGGGTTTCTCGTGAAGTTCGTTCAGTCCCGAGGTTTAAATCCGTGAAAATGATCGCATTCATCAACTTGGAATTTCTGTATTTTGTCTGGTTTGAAGACGGTGTGAGCTCTTAGAGGACATGAGAGGAGCAATTTGGGTTTATTATTTTCAATATTAAACCGTTGTAATCGACCGAGAAAAAACTATTTCTACCCTCCTCAAAATTTTGTTTGATGGTTTACTTTCCAAGATGCTTAAAATCCAGAAAACCAGTAACGAAAACCGTCCGCAGGCCCGCGGTACTGACGCTGCTCACTGTTTCGACTAATGTATGTCAAGAGAGAAAATGCTGCAAATTATAACCCAAAGGTTTATTATTTCTGCATTAGGTAGCCCTTCTACACATATCATTGTACTAAAATTATTAACCCGTATATAATATATCACCATATCGATGCTCCGCCTCTCAAACATGTTCACACCTTTACAGCTCCAAGACCCTATGATTTGACGCTTTTTGATGAATGTAAAATTTAGAAAGGAATTCCGGAGTAATGATTTGAGAAAAATGAAATAGATGGGGAACAATCTACAGCCTAACTCACAATTTCCCAGGAAATGTAATCAAAATCTGACCTTGCACCTGGAAGTACACTTGCGCGCATGAGCAGGAGCTAATAATGATGCAGTCATTTTGAAATTAACATGGAATAATTAAACCATTGTCTCCCCAACTGTGCACCAAATTTGAGCGGGATCGGAGGACTAGGGCGTAAGAATATGATGCTTGAAGGAATTTACGTTTGCGCATGCGCAAAATGAAGTAATTATTTGAGAAGTATGGAATGAATAGTGGAACATTTACAGCCTAACCATCACATTCCCTGATAATTTACGTGAAAAAAAAAGATAAAAATAAAATAAAAAAAATAAAAAAATAAAATAAAACGTTGCCGTTGGGGGTGTCTAGCCGCCAGCGGTTTGTGTTCATGATGGTACATTTATTGTAAAATGAAATCTGGGGGACGCCCCCAGACCCCCGGATTGTTGATGTTTTAGGATCAAGGATCAAACCAATGAAACACAGAATGTGTATTTCGGGGATTCCCCGGAGGGCTGGTGGTATTCTGGTAAGTTCGGCCGACGTTCATTCCGCGTTCTTGGAATCCAGCGCCTTGGATCGTAGCAAAGAGCTTATAATAGGATAGAGAGGACAGGTATTCCGCATTTTTCGCTTGTTGGCTACTGGGACTGGGTTCAGCCATATTTTTCATTTATACAAACACTCGCGCGAATGATGGGTCGCAGGACTACGTGAGTAGGTACTGATTGCCCAGTCCGTAGAGAACACTTGAGACTGAGTCTGAGGAAGGGACGTTCGGCCGAACACCAGCCCTGCCTTGCGCCGCTTCTCCAACTATCGTTATCACAAATTCCAAGATTTTCCCGCCTCCGCTTTGAACCCACTGTACTAACGGGCGTAGCCAGCCCGAATTTCTCGGGCCCGCTGACCCGGTGACATAAGGGTAGTTTCCCAGCGCTTAACTGGCTACGCCAAAGACTTGAATAATTGAATTTAGAGAACATAATTGCATATCGCATGACCTCGTAATTTAACCTGAATAATCTCCCAGAAAGTTCTGGTGGCCGAATCCCGACCAAAATAAAAAAAGACCGCGGCCGACTAATCAATAGGTACAATGAATAAACTACCATCATCTGTAGGGATTCTAGCACGTCGAATATCAATGAAATTTTCTATTCGTCAACGAGAATTCCAGTTGAGATTTGGGAACCTTACCTCAATAGGTCATAGGTAATCGATTACATCAATGAAATAAATTCAGGTAAGTAATTGGATATCGAAATGAGTTCCTCAACATCTTCCCTTGAAACTTAAATAAACTTTATTAGCATGCAAAAAAGATGAATTATGAATTGAACTCTAAACATGTAAAATCTAAATGTTTTGTGCGAATTGTATTCAGCTGAATTGAAGGTAAAACTCAAAACATTGCATTTCACCTCGAGGAGTAAGTTTATTGAACTTGGACAAACTAACTGGTTTTATGACTCGAACTATTAATCACAAGAGGCTGAATGAATTTTTCAATAGTGGATGGATTTCAACAATACAATAGCAGCAATTCAGCGATATAGGTAGGTAAATTTTTGTGTTTCTGAACTAGAATGGGTTACATTACCCTACTTAATCACAATAGGTACATTTGAAGTATCACAACATCAGTCCGATTGGAAAATTATTATTAATAGAAGTAGTGATTTTATCTTCTTCAAACGAGATCTTTAAACAAGAAAACACCCACTTCCTGATGAATTAGTCAAATAATCATAAAGATTACAAGCAATCCAACTAACGTCTGAATACTAACTGTCAATGAAATGGGAGCAGTACGTACCGGTCTTTCTTACCTACCGGCTTATTTATAATATTTATAATAATATTATAATAATGCTTGCCACTATGTATTATATTATATGAATATTATATTATATTATATTATATATTTTCATTTATACACACACTCGCGCGACCGGCTTATTTATAATATTTATAATAATATTATAATAATGCTTGCCACTATGTATTATATTATATGAATATTATATTATATTATATTATATATTTTCATTTATACACACACTAGCGCGAATGATGGGTCGCAGGGCTACGTGAGTAGGTACTGATTGCCCAGTCCGTAGAGAACACTTGAGCAGCGTTCCCACTCACCATTATCATCATATTAGCTTATAATATATATTATATAATGTTTATATAATTATGTAAATATTTATACATGAATATTTATAATTATGTATAATTATGTAATTATAATGTATTACCTATATAATTTACATAATTATTAAATAATATATATTTACATAATTATAATTAATATATGATTATACCCCCCCACTATGTATTATATTATATGAATATTATATTATTTATTATATTATATTATATTATATTATATTATATTATATTATATTATATTATATTATATTATATTATATTATATTATATTATATTATATTATATTATATTATATTATATTATATTATATTATATTATATTATATTATATTATATTATATTATATTATATTATATTATATTATATTTTATTATATTTTATATTATATTATATTATATTATATTATATTATATTATATTATATTATATTATATTATATTATATTATATTATATTATATTATATTATATTATATTATATTATATATATATTATATTATATTATATTATATATATATATATATTTTTTTTTTTTTAGAATTTAAGCCGCGTCTCAACCGGAAGGGTCATTAGCGGCAATCAAGAAGGGGGTGTCAAAAGGACACCGCAACGGGCACGATTCTAAGGGGAGCCATGATGACCGTCCATCACTAAACGGACTGCCATCACGGACTCCACTGGCAGATCGGAGGGGGAGAAATAATAATAATAATAATAACCCGCAAAACGAGGCATCGCTGCACTCTGCCTCAAGGGATACAGCGATGACCGCTTTGTAACCCCTACAGCGGATAAAATTACCCCGTAATAAGAACTAAACTACGACTAGATGATCCTTAAAAATACATAAATATTATCGATAAATATATAATGATAAATACTATATATATATTAGTTGAATAAACATGTACATAAATAAATAAATATATCACAGATCAGAATATCACAGTTCGTTGTAAAGCTCAGTGGCTTTCAGGTACATCAACAGGGACTGGACCTTGTCTGGTCCTGACAGAACATCGACCCACTGAGGGGGTGAATGCTGGACTCTGAGGTCCATGAGGGCTGGGCAATCCTCCAAAAAGTGGCGAATAGACAAATCACCCCCACATCTCCCACACACAACATCACGAGCTACTGGATCTAGCAGGTGTCTGTGAGTAAGACGGGTATGGCCAGTGGCTACCCGATTGACCACTATTCGGTCCCTCCTTGGAAGTAGGGTTACGAAAGGATCAACCGGGCAAAGGTCCTGAAGGACTCCACGCAGACCAGTGACCTCGCCCTGCCATTGCTCGAGCCAGATGGAATTGGCTTTATGCTGCATGTAGGAGATTTGATCCTCAATGCGCATAGAGTCATCACCAATGGCTCTCCTTGCTAGGGCATCAGCCCTCTCATTGCCGTGAATACCGACATGGCTTGGCACCCACATAAAAGTTATGTTTGTGCCTAATGTTGTGGCTCGGTGTAGTGACACACGTAGGCTTTGTATTAGGGGATCATATGAATATGTATCCCTAATCGCCTCGATGGTACTCAGTGAGTCACTACAGATCACATAATTTCCAACTCCCGATAACTGGCAGTTTCGAACCGCCAGCATCACTGCCCACAGCTCTGCTGTGAACACAGACGCAACAGGTGGTAGGCGTCTAGTGACTTGGAAGTCGGTGCTCCAAAGAGCAAGGCCAACACCATCAGGCGTTTTTGAGCCATCAGTGAATAAGACAGTGTGTCCAGCATATCGCTGGATTGCCTCTGAGTAACGACATCTGAGGATATGAGGGGTTGTATTGCCCTTGACCCCAACCCTCAATCGAAAATCAATGTGCATCCCAGACAAGGTCCATGGAGGGACGGGGGGGACTTCAAAAGGGACCAGAGGGTATCTCTCAATGCAGTCCCACCTGGTGAGCTCCTGAACACGAATGCCCAATGGGCGAGTTCGAGTCTGGAGCCTGGAATATGTTACATCCAGGGGTGGTAGAGTTACCATGGTATGTAGAGGGTGCCCTGGGAAATAACGAAGGCGCTCTGCATAACGGAGTGTCAGCAGATTTCGCCTAATCTTTAGTGGCTGACTACGCCCAAGCACCTGAAGGGAGGCTGTTGGGGTAGTTCGAAAGGCCCCAGTGGCCAAACGAAGACCCTTGTTTAATATAGGTTCCAGCTTACGCAGCAAGGACTTTCTTGCTGATCCATAAACTGCAGACCCATAATCAATTCTTGATTGCACCACAGCATGGAAAATCCTTAAGAGGACTTCCTGCTGGGCGCCCCAGCTATAGTTAGATAGGGCCTTGAGCAACTGTACACCCTGCATAGAAGCCTGGCGCAAGTACTCAATATGCTGGGTCCACCGCAGCTGGCGGTCAACTATGAGTCCAAGGAAACGTGTGTGTGTGGAGTAAGGTATTGCGACTCCACCAATCATTAGTGGATACTCATCATGTGCTTTGCGCTTTCTGCAAAAATGGATGGAGGTAGTTTTTGCAGGTGAAAAACTAAAACCTCGCATCCGCGCTGTTTGATAGATGGTATCAATAGCACATTGCAATGTGTCACTCACATTTCTCAGATCATCGCCTCGCAGGAGGATAGTTAAGTCATCCACATACAGTAAGGGACGAATATCCTCTGAGATGTTATCAGCGAGGCCATTTATAGCAACCATAAACAGGGTGCAACTAAGCACAGAGCCCTGAGGGATGCCATTCTCCTGAGGGTGGAGTTCGGAGAAGACATTCCCAAAGAGCACCCTGAATTTTTGGTGTGAAAGAAAGCTGCAAAGGAAGCCCAGTATGGGTCCGCCCACTCCCCACTGCTGCAGCCTTTGCAAGATGTTATGACGCCAAGTGGTGTCATAGGCTTTAGCAAGATCAAATAACACACCAAGGGCATGCTCCCTGACCAAAAAGGCGTCCTGGATATAACTCTCGAAAGCTGAGAGTTGGTCAACCGCCGAGAAGCGTTTGCGAAAACCAGCCTGATATTGGCTGATGAGGCAGTTGCTCTCTAGAAACCATACCAGGCGGTAGTTGACCATAGCTTCCAGGATCTTGCTCATGCAGCAAGTAAGAGAGATGGGTCTGTAACTAGCAGCCTCACAAGGGTCTTTGCCCTCTTTGTGCAGAGGGACAATAACAGCCTCCCTCCAGGAGGAAGGATAGTTACCTGAGGCGTATATAGCATTATACAGCCTCAAGAGAGTGTGCTTTTCCTCTTGTGGGAGATTGATCAACATTTCATAATGGATCGTATCCTTCCCAGGGGAGGTCTTGTTTGATTTCTTCATTGCTCTCTCTAGTTCACCCATTGTGAATGGTATATCAATTGAGGGAATGGACGACGGCACGAGCTGAGGGAGAGGCGCCATCTCAACCTCCGCCTTGTGTCGCCTGAAGTCATCCGGGTACGCTTCATCACTGGAAACATGGGCATTATATATTATATTATATTATATTATATTGTATTATATTATATTGTATTATATTATATGGGCATATTATATTATATTATATTATATATAATATTATATTATATAATATTATATTATATTATATTATATTATATTATATTATATTATATTATATTATATTATATTATATTATATTATATTATATTATATTATATTATATTATATTATATTATATTATATTATATTATATTATATTATATTATATTATATTATATTATATTATATTATATTATATTATATTATATTATATTACATTACATTATACTATATTATATTATATTATATTATATTATATTATATTATATTATATTATATTATATTATATTATATTATATTATATTATATTATATTATATTATATTATATTATATTATATTATATTATATTATATTATATTATATTATATTATATTATATTATATTATATTATATTATATTATATTATATTATATTATATTATATATTTTCATTTATACACACACTCGCGCGAATGATGGGTCGCAGGGCTACGTGAGTAGGTACTGATTGCCCAGTCCGTAGAGAACACTTGAGCAGCGTTTCCACTCACCATTATCAACATACTAGCCGCTCCTTCTTGCTTCGCTCGCCTCCAAGTCACTTTAATCGCTTCGCCTCGCTTCCCCTCGCAATTTGACCGACTACCCGTCAGTTTTTTCGATATCCCATTTCGGATTCAGATTTGTCGGGATCAAACCTTTATTTCGCCCACGAAAACCGTTCCGAAAAACGTACCTTTATAGAGTATATTTTAATCAGAAAAAAATCAAGTTTTTCGTCAGACTTTTCGAGAAAACGGGTCCCGTACTCTTGCATTTTTTTGACGCATTTCCCGATACTTTTTTCGCGATCCGATCGCGCCGTCGTCTTCCTCGTAGAAAAACCTACGAAACCGGTATTTTCCCGGAATTTTCAACGGCCGTTTAGAGGGGTACAGGAAGCGGGGAAGTCCAAAAAGAGCACATTAACCGTTACTTTGACCCCCCTCCCCACTGGATAGGTGTGTGGGGGGCCGTTCGGGTGGGATTAGAAAATTTTAAATTCGCTCAAATGCCCCCTTTCGGAAAATCCCAAGAAGATCCCCCCACTCGCACACTCCCCCCACTCAGCCGTTTGGCCGTACATAGACACGACAGAGTGGTGGGGTTCGGGGGGATCTTAGTGGACAGACATTTTCAAACCAAATAACCCTCCGTAAAAACACATTCTGTGTTAAAAAAACGTAGATTACATCAAGCATATTTTCTTGTTTCCTAATTGACCGATTTTGACGTTTTATATTACATCTTTATTTACTATTTCCCGCAATGGAAGTATTTAAAATTATTTAAAACATTTCGCTATCTATAGATTCCTGTTATGGATACGAGGAAGCCATGTTCCACAACCAACTTGGCCAACGATTTCTTAAAATTGTATGTCACTAAAATTTGCTACTGAATAAACTCGGTAAAAGTTTTTCGAGATTCAAGTTAAGGTTGAGACCACATAGGTTTAATATACCTAACCTTAGGTGTGAAGTCACCCGTCTGCCCCCACCGAAATCAATGTCTGGGGCAAACGGTCACCAGGTACACAAATGGCTACAGGTTGGTACGTTTGACCCACTTATTTTGGCATTTGAGGTCAACACTTTGAACCGAGGTCAATATGCCATTCCTGCCGTTTAACTCCATATACCATCATTGATCCCCGAACAATGTGCACAAAAGGCAAATATATTTCGATCCCCATCTCCCAATCACTTAGTGGGGTTGTGACGATATTTTACTTCAATATATTCGAGGGAAATATTTATCAGCGCCGCCCATCATGTTGCGCTACATGGGGAATCGAAAGTTTCAATTACCTCCGCAGTCATAAGTGAAGGAGAAAAAATAAATGACCAGGAGCGTTTTTGGGGTGCCTGATACTAAGCTTCCAGCAAATAAAAAACAGGAAAATAATCCATAGACTCTGGACTAAGGAAGTATTGGGCACTTCAAAAAACGTTTTTCCATTTTTTTAGAGTGACATCTCATTTCAAATTCTTTTTAGTGCTGAACAATATGATGAAAGCAAAATCACCTACGATCTCGATTCCGTTCTCAGATTAGAGCTAATGAATCATGAAGAAGCGCGATTTTCCTAAAGATAGGTAGGTACTTAATAAAAAAGCTTCTTCTTTTGTACTACCTTTCAGGTAGTCCAAACACTTCTGAATTTTATCCTTATTTATATTTGCTTAAAACTTAGTTTTTAGCATCCCAAAAATGCTCTCCAAGTTTCACTTTGATATCTCAAAAATTGTGAGAACCGGGGAGGGGTGGTTACTTTTGAGACACTCTGTATAGGGAAAGAAAACCATCTGTATTATTTATATATCCAATAAAGGAAATTGAAGAATAACTATTCTCTAAACCCTGAGGTTCATGTTCCAAGGTATCTTCGTATTTATCTATTTAGTTTCAAGTAAAGGAAAATCTAAAAAAGTGTAAGTAATAAAATATATTTTACTAATTTTGGCGTGATTGATTTTCTTTAGAAAACGATAACCCTGAAACCAGTTTCTCAGCACCTACCTAGGTATTTACGTTATAGCTTAACGTTTAAGAAGTTATAGTGTAACTAGTGGCCAATCGGGTCTCTAACAGGATTTAATAATTATTGTTCAAAGAGAAATGATATTATTTTGATGTAAAATACTACGAACGAATGTTTTCTGGAAATTACTTGGCTCAAGGGAGAATAACAAAGTATTAGAAAAATGTTTTATGTAAGTAAATAACATTATTATGAGTGTAAAAAGTAATGTGAAAATCGTTAAAGTCCTTTTGTCAATCTTCTCGAAGAAGTTTTACAGGCAGATTGAGATGAAACTGCAGATCAAGCTTTGGTCCCTTATCTTTTTTTTAAAGAATGTTAACTTTGCTCTGATGTCATCCGTTGCCTTAAATATGGTCATGGGGCCCTGGTAGTTCGTTGTGACTTCTCACTAAGTGATGAAATATGGGATGATCAAATAGTCCAAATTTGAGCGAGATCGAATGACTAGGGCGTGAAAAATAGAGCATCATGGAAATTACGTTTGCGCATGGACTGAGTGGTGTATTGTTTTCTTAACAATGAAACAGATAGGGGCCCATCTACACCCTAGCCTGTGCATTCTTAGGGGATTATTATGGGACTGCCACACTCATCTCTCTCTCTCTCTATGAGTGCGGATTTCGGCCCCTAGAGAGTACCTAAGTCCGTGACATGGTAGCAGAGCGTGGTCCCCTGGATTACGCATGGTTATACCTAGTACATCCAGGTCCACTATTTTTGAGGGCTATATTTTTCAGAAGAAACATGGTCCGGGTTTCCAGAAGAAATATCCATTATTATCCCTTGGACACATAAATAATTTCATTGGTTCTTGACTTTTAATTTCTCAAATTTTTCTCTCATATAATTTCCATTTTCATACCTATGGTATCAGGCCTTTGCCTTTTTTTATTATTATACATATATTCTTTATTCAAGGGCATAGTTCCCAATTCTAATTTAAGGGCATAGTTCCCAATTATTATTTTCAGGGCTTAGTTCCCAATTTGAGACCCCAACGTATATCTCTGTTATTTTACTAAAGGTATAAGTCTCCATAGTTGAGCCACCGTTTATTCCCGATTGTTCCAATCTTTGATTGGGGGTTAATTACCTAATGAATACTTCATATAAAAATTCATTGACAATCCATCCTGTTATAATTTATCTTTTCTCGTCCTCAATCGCCAATGCAGCTATTTATTAGTGCTCATCAGTTCTCAACTAGTAAACTATACCACCTGGTTTACATACTTGCTCTTCAATCAAGTATGTCTTTAAGGGGAAGAGTGTGACAGTTCCCGTCAGATCCAAGAGAATGCGTGTCTATCCTTTGCTCTCGCGCCGGGTTGAACGTCATGCTCGAGTTCTTGGAATGGTGCGTTTGGCGATAGATGAGGATCCGAGAACCGGAAAACCAATCTTCTCCGAACATAGCACATTACGCTATTAGTACGAGTTGTATGTTTTATGGCACTGTCACACCACCCTCTCTCAATGTAGCGCGGATTCAGGCCCCATTGCACCTTATGGGGGCGAATTAAGTCCGTGACAAATAATGAGGTGCATTCATCAAAATTACCAATAATATTACCTTTATTCTCAGTGGTATATTTTCAGGATTCATTCTTTCTACCTCCTACTTTTCTTGAAAAATCATAATAATAAAGATTTCATCAAAATTTAGCAGTTTTTGTGCCGACTATTCAGAAATTGAATGTACCATTGCCTAAGGAAATTATGAGAATGAAGTTACACAACTAGTAAGTGGTGACACTGGCAGCTCAAGAGTGTTTACGAAACATTTATAATAGTTTCTAGATTTTCATCTTTGCGAAAATGAATTTTTTGTGCTCTTTGAATATAGAATTAGATGCTCTATAACTTCTATTCAATGAGTTTTTACGTAGGAGTTATGTTAGCTGCAGACATTCAATTTTGAAGCAACGGGTAGGTATCTTGATTTTTCGAATAGTTAGAAAAATTAGTTAATTTTTTGGGTTGGATAAATTTTAATTTTTAGGAATTCATTCGACGCAAAATTTTATGTTCTTCAATTTACTATTTTAATAATTTTTAGCTAGAACGCACCGTTTCAATGTTATCCACAAAAAATAAATAAATAAAAATAATAAAAAATAAATGAAAAATAATGTCGTAATTATATCAAACACAGTGTTACCTTCCGTATATTTTGTATTTCTTTTTTTCATGTCACCATCTTAATAAGACACTATGCTGTTCATAACTTTTGGCTTGACGCTTGCAGCTCAGGAGTGTTTTCGAAACATTTATGAATTTCTAAATTTTCATTTGACAGAAAATGAAATGTTTTGTGCTCTGTAAATAATGTAGAATTGGACGGTCTTCAACTTCTATTCAATGAGCTCACACGTATGAGGTGTCATTGGTGAACTGCTGACATTCAATTTTGAAGTTACGAGTACCTTGATTTTTAGAAAAGATGGAAAAAATAGACATTTTTTGTCGGTGTGTTACACCCTCAGGGTTGGATCAATTTTAACTTTTAGGAGCTCATTCGACGCGAAATTTCATGTTCTTTAATTTTCTATATCAAGTAATTTCAGCTAGAACGTACTGTTTCAATGTTATTCGCAAAAAAAAAAAAAAAAAAAGAGTTGAAATGTCATGAATATTTGCGTTTTTGACGTTGTTTGGCCTATTAATATTGGAGAGTTTTTGTATTACTCGTATTGGTATTTCTCGAAAAGACGAATACAAGCTGTTAGAGCGAGCACGATGAATGCTAACCTTTTTGCATCGATTTCTCGTAGCGTTTTCGTAAGCCCGGTTGAAAGAGAACTCTTATAGAGACGTTAAAGTGACCTTTCATAGTAAATCACTGCTCAAAACTCAATTGTCACAGTAGAAAATTTCCAAAATATAACATGAAGTAAGAAACAACGTTCATTTACCTCTACATCATATAAAAACGATTCAGAAGTTGAAGAACACGAATCTTTAAACGAAATGCAAAATCTGAAATCTTCGATAAAACGTCGAAAGCAAGAACGAAATGACGCTAATGACCCTTCTGGTTGAGGTGCGGGGAAAAACACGAAAGAAAAACAAATACAAAGGTTAAACCAACAACAAAAGACGGCACGGGGAAAATTCACGTGATTTTTCCGGTGTGTGTGTGTGTCCATGCCAACTGCATGATAGTTGCTAAGTTATTCTTTAGTGTTGTCCTAAAGAAAGGTCAAGTCGTAATTACGATTTCGAAAAAGCTGAGCACGAGTAAAGCTGACTTTTCCCGTTCCGAAAAGCGTTTACACGTTACGAAAACCTCTTCTCGTTTCGGAAAGGCCATTTTCGTATACGATAAAATGAATACGAGAAGTAAATAAACTCTATATTGTTGAGAAGCTTCGGATTCGTGTTCAGGACCCCAAAAAACTTGAAAAACCGTTGGGAAACACTTCACACCAAACGTTGCATCATCTAATCACCTGGTGACTGGACCTGGATTTAAAAAAGCCATGGGTTACCTCACTATTGAAGTAAAGAGCATGCCAGTGAATACACCTTACGCACATTGTGCCCACATCATGCTCGCAAACTGCACATTAATCATCGAGCTCCTGTCAAAAGGTAAAATCGTTTTTTACTCTTGTGAGTGTCCATTCATGTTTGCACAGTTTCGTACTCCCTGCGTTCAGTTTCATTTCTGAATCTCCTCCCTCTCCCGCACCTGTGCCCTCGACTCGACCAGCACTGTCCATGTCTCTCCCAAAAAACGATTAAAACGTAAAAGAATAACTCAAATTTTCAATATACACATAAAACCATCACAATATACAAACTCACCTACAAGATATACAAACGCGCCCGACTCGAACCGGCTAAAAACTTGAAAATATTAAAGTATGTCGAAAGTAATCGAAGTAAGAAGCAATGAATTATTATACAATAACAACCGAACATTATTATTGTTTCCTAACAACCAAAAAATGTAATTGTTACCAATCGAAGATCCATGTTATCGATTAAACAATGACCTAGCGAAGTTTTGTCAAAGAAAGCAACAAAAAAGCTGATGATGGGGCTCAGTCAAAACCAAAACAAACCAAGGTGCTCAGGACCCAGGAAACTCCATCAAATAGTGAATTCCTAATATTACCTGTGAGAGAGACCGTTTTCTTTGTTCCTATTCAGTCTGGATCCAAACGAGTTCAAGTGAAGTTGTGACAACTATTTTGTTTTCCGCTCTTCATACAAGTTATCAGGTAAGTATGCACTTATTCACTTTCGAAATATTCCGTATTAGAAGCATTTTACATTTCGTGTTATGTATACTAGCTGATACACTTTTTTTTCAACTTTGAGAGTATTCAAGTTGAGATTTAGTACAGTATTCCGATCTATAACAGCTATATAAAAAGAAACAAAAGAAATAGTTTGCCCGTTTTTGCCCCTTTTAGTTATATCATCAAAAATGTAATTTTTTCCAGAATGACCCAGGCATGCAAGAAACTAGACCTCTACCGAATTTGGTTTGATTGTGCCTCGACATCCAGGTTTGAAAATGTACTTGAAGCAGTTTTAGTGAATACTAATCCTGAGAAACTATCTACCGGCCAAATGAAGGCAAATAAGAATTCAGTGAGTTGCCTGGTGACAAAATTCGAGACACCGTGGGACAATGCTCATCGCATGCATGGTCGATTTCTCACCAACAATGCTTCTTAGCTGGAGGGAGACTTTAAACTTTCTATCCTGGAATCACTTGCAGAGGATCTCTTCGAAGATCAAGTACCTTCGTCATCTAAACATGTGAGGAGGCCTCTAAAAGGCTTTTCAGAATGCAGCGAAAAAAACAAGAAGGCGAAGGGCTAGGAGCTTGGTAAATAAAACTACTCATGATGAACTTATAGCTGCCATGAGTATGGAATTAAACCTGTTGGGAAAGAGGGATTCTGCCAAAATACTCCAGGAAATGTCTTTTGCTTCTCCAGAACGAGGAACAGAACTAAAAAACTCAGAATATCTGCCGGAAAAGAACGTGAATTTCCATCAATTGATGAGGGCCTTGCAATAATTATTGATGCAAATCTTTCCACTCATCAGTACAATTCCATGAAAGCTTATTCTCAAAATATCTGCCCAAACTTTCTGCTGATCTGATAAGACTGCTCTACGATCCTACTATCATATCTAGTGATGATGTGGTGGACAACAGTGATATTATGAACAACGTAAATATTGGCGACTCAGAATTGTCCTCAGAAGATTTCGATTAATTTTATACTCATAATTATTTTGAATAAGTACCTACTTCTTTTGTTACCATCTCACAAACAAATGATGAAATCAAACTTAAAAGTAATTTTTTGAATTAAAAACCCTACCAAACATAGCAATTTTCCCCCCCCCCCCCCTGGTTCTGAGCGAATTTCTTTCAGTTTTAAGACCTGAAATCTCATTTCACAGTAATATATCTACCAAACCTCACGCCATCTTCACTAAAAGTGTCATTTACCTTTTGCTCTGACGACATCAAGCCAATAAACACCAAAAATTGACAATCCAGCGATTTTTACTAATTTTGTCCTCCTAGAATGCGGAAATCTCACACTGTGCGGCGGGTCTATTATTAGGTCTGGAAACTCTTCCACGTTCTCTTCCTTATCCTTACTGAATCAAATTTTAAGCATTCAATACAAATACCTTCATTAGAAGGGAAATAGTATCGTAAGAATATCATCAATCATAAATTTGAGTTCTTGCATATAGCTAAAAATTTTTTAAATAATATCAACTATCAAATGCATGGATTGTGAAGTGCAGAAAGATTTTAGGAAGCGTTATGTTAATTCGTGAGGGTGCGAATGAACCAAGGTAAAATCATATTCTTGGGAAGGTTGAATGGAAGGAGCTTGGGGCTGTGGTTTACAGGCTCCCTGAATTGGGTTAAACCACAGAAGGAGAGAGAGAGAGAGCGAGAGAGGGAGAGAGAGAGAGAGCGTGGTTCTGTCAGGTCTGAAATCAACTTTATAGCTATATCGGGTTGCCTCGCTCAGGATTCTGAATTTTCCGGCGGAACCGTTTTGCCGTCTGGTGGCAGGTCGTTTTGGAGTGCGCACCTGCATACCAATCGGAACGACCCCTTGCTTGGGGAATCACTTATAGGCAAGACAGTTTCTCGAATAGAAAATAGGTACGTAAATTCCTGGTTAGTTGGCACCGACCAAGATAACTCTAAAGTTAGGGTAGCAAATCATATACACCTTGAGCGAGGTTTCTCAATATCAGTATCACAATGTTCTTCCCTTTAATGCACAGAATTTGATTTAAAAAAATAAAATAAAATAAATAAAAAAATAAAAAAATTATATATATATATATATATATATATATATATATATATATATATATTTTTTTTTTTTTGTTTTCAATCGATTTCATTAGCGACACTCAATTGATTATATTCGGAATGAGTGATCAGTGATCATGGCTCTCAACATCGTCAATAACAGGAGAAAATAGTAGAGTGTTCAATCTTGATTAGTACTACTCACAATACTCTTTCCCAGAATTAGAATAGCACGGGTATCGTGGTGCCTCAGATTCTAGAAAAGAAATTTTGCTGGGGATCGTACCCGGATCATTTGGATCAATTTTCAAATTACTTTCACAGTAACGTCAATATCGAATATGCAACATACAATAACATGGTTATATTATCAAGATTATTGTTAAGGGCACCCGGCAATCACCCCATTCCGCCATAGAGGTCATTTCGGTTACATTTTCGCAGCTCCCATGCAACTGATGTCCATAATTTTTTGTTTCATTCTGCATAGCCACAAGTTTACAACCAATGATGGGTTTTCCCGAATACGCAATGGAAAATTTTCTAGATGCCGTGAAAATTTTTTTAAAGGGATCCGTCTATTTCTTCTCTCAAAAACCTCTGACCAAAACTAAACAAAAATCATGGAACTCGGATCAGCGGTTGCGGAGAACAACTCCCGAGTTGATTAAAAAATTGCGGGGTCTTGTTACTGTAAAAGTGTGAACCCTTTAGAAGCACAATGCGCCATGTCCCGATCATATATTACATGCGGGGTTTAATAATTATAGACCAATGATCTGCGTAGAACGGCTATCTAACACAGAAATAATCAACCATTGTGTAATATTCTGCAGCACTTTCTGTGTTGATTTTCAGTCAGTTTCGAGTCAGTCGGTCGTTTCCCTTTCGTGTTTGTGCATAACGTTACAATAATTTTGAGTTCTTTCCTATAATTTTCTTTCCTATAATTTTCTTCCTACACACACTAGGATGCAATGTTATGGAGGAAAAAAATCATCTCAAGGGCTGGGTGCTTTTAATAAACGAGATGCAACACATTGCATTCTCGACCAATTTTTCACAGAGATAACTTCAAATACCTAGGGGTTTTTATCATTTGAAATTCTTACCGATATCTCGATTAAGATGTAATTATGCAAGGCTTACGGAAAAAATCATAGACTATAGTATGGTAATACGTATATTTTGTGGGTTTTCAAAAATCTAAATCAAAAAACAAAACGTCATTTTCTCGCTCAATGAACTAAGTAGGTGTAAAATTTACGATACTGCTGGAATGCTGTAGTTTTCAGCCATATGTTATTGATAGATTATGGTAATATCAGATACTAAAATAATCGGGTCTCACAAAACAATAACAATTTTCAACTAATGAATGCATCATGAGTTTTCAATTATTACCACGATTTTCTTTTACGAATTATTAACAATATAAATTACTTCTATCTTCTTTTAGTGTTCTTGCTGAAGCGTAGGACAAAGTTTTAAAAATTAAGGAAGTAAAGTTAAGGTTAAGTGCTGTCGAATGCCAAATTTTAATGCACTCTGCCAACGCCGATTTGGAGCAACGATAGCGTTGAATAATGTAACTTGAGAAAGCATTGTGCTTAACTTTAATTTTAGTTGCTGTCGACATAAACTTGACTGAAACGACTCAAAGTTCTGGAGCGTAAAGTGGAAAATTATATTCGATCTTTGTTCTCTGGGGCAACGAAGGATGAGGGTGGTGGGTGAACTTACAGCCTCGTTCCAGAGTAATCAACAGGAATCTTGACTCGAGCACAACGAGTTTCATCATTCATGTTTTAAAGGAGATTAGTTTTGGTTTAATAATTGGTATTTTGAAAGGAAAGACGCGTGTTTGGGAAGGCTTCCTTGCACAGCACTCAAGAACCGCCAACAGCAATAATTGAATGAGGTGGAGAGAGCTGAATTCAATTGAAGGCTTGAAAACGGGTCTTTGGGGAGGCCGGGAAGCAGAAATGTGGAATTAGGTATCGCATTGTTCCCTTGAAGCTGGTTCTTACTTGAGCAACAAGCCAAAGAGGTTTTAGTTCAACTCTCCTTGACACATGTTTAGCGAGAAAGCAACGTCTGGATTCGTGGTCGGAATAAGGGAAGAGGGGTGAATAAGTGGAGAGGAGTAGGAGGAGTGGAATATAGGATGAGATGTTAATGCCTTAGAGCGTACGTGCGGGGCACTTGCACGCGCTTCCTACCAAATTTAGAGGTTGTTCTTTTTCTAACAGTTGCGGGGAACAACCGGATAACGTGGTACAAAGATCAATTCAACCACTTGGCAACCTCGAAATAGCTCAAAGGGGAGGGGGTAAATAGCACTTAGTGGGGTTCACAGAGTTGTCAAATTATGATCTATTAGGTTAATGATTACATTTTCGAATATTTTCCTTGAAAAGCCGAAAATGCTATAATGATTAGCTGTAATTATTACCCAAGCAAGCAAATATATTGGTTTTTGCTAACAATATCTCCAAAAATAATTACGAACATTCCTGTAATGGTAATCAGCTGGCCGATTCCCTTTTCCAGTTACATGTAATAGGATTACATGTAATGGGATTTAGAGAACTTTCGTAGAAAGTGAAGGTATTGCAATGACTCGTAAAATTTTAAAATAAATAATTTTGAAAAATGTCATCGTTGAAATCCGTTTTGAGGCATTCTGAAACGATTCCTGAAGTGTGCGATTTTCCAAATATATATATATAGTTTGTTGTACTCAACCACGCTGCGCTGTGGCACATTGTGAATGTTGTATGGATGAGAAATGAGAATCAAAACAAAGATAGTTACGTACTTATATTTTTGATAAGTTTTCTTTAAAAGTGCTTTAATATTGGTTTTTTATGTATGTTTGAATACTTTTGAAGTCGTTTATGATTTTTTCAATCTTGAAAAATTTGTCGTCCATTTGGATGTATTGTCCTCCCTCAAGTCCTCCAAACCTGTTTTTATATACTCCATGCTACACCCAACGGAGCCCCATTCCAAAGTTGTGATAAGTGGAAAACACTTGTCGTGCTATAATGGTGCCTGATGACCTGATAAACTGGGATGACCACCTACATGTGGCAATGATGGCATATCGATCAGCAGAACACGCAAGCACAGGGTTTTATCTTCCACGAATGATGTTTGGACGAGAGTTGCATCTTCCAGTTCATCTATTGCTAGGGGAATTGCTAGAAAAGGAATCAGTACCTGAGTACGTGGAAAAACTTCGCAGGAGACTTCAAGGGGCCCACGATGCTGCAAGGAGACGACTTCGGGTGAAGGCTGAAGAGATGCGAGCAAGATATGACGTAAAATCTCGACCCATTATGTACTCTGAAGGAGAAAAGTGTGGTTGTACAACCCCCAACGGCACCAGGGGTTAAATCCTAAGTTACAGCGAAGTTGAGAGGGCCCGTGCACTGTAGTGGAAGCTCTGAATGATGTTGTGTACAGAATTAAGACAACAAGAGGGAAGCTTCGTTTAAACCGGTTTAATCCTTATGTAGAAAGGAGGGAAAAGTGTGATGTTGGTGAGTTCAATACCTATCTGTTAAATGGATGTTTCAGAATTAATTATGACATGTATTATAATGTAAACTCCAGGTAACGGGATATTTACCGTTTTTGAGAAATTATCAAAGTTCCAGATTTTGGTTTGTGAACACTTGTTTTGATTAGGTTCTTGAATAAGAAGAAGAAAGAAGAAGAAGAAGAAAAAAGTTTATTAAGTATATTCATACAAGGATATGTACTGCAATAATTGCAATAATTCTCATCTCAAACAAAATAAACATTACGGCATGGTAAACCGTCTGCTGGAAGTTAGGACCTTTCTTTTTTAAATTAAATTATTCAAACTTCAAAAATTGAATTCTCTCACAAGAAAAGAACGATAACGCCAGGCTGATTTACAAAATCTTGAATAACTAGTGTAGAATTTAATAATATGTATGTTGTCATTCCAGACGATAACTCTCCTTAGGATTGAGATGAAAATTCCGTTCTTACGCCAAAAAAATTAGAGGATAAGTTCATTGGCCTGCATTTCTAAAGCACATTAAATTGGTCAAATTTTAAAAAAATTGTTGAAAAAATTACTAAAAATGGCTAAAAACGGCTAAAAAGTGTTAAATTGATATTTTAGTAGCAGAATATTGCTCCGATAAAGTTCGTCAACTGTAAAATAGGACATTTAAAAAAAGTGTGTAAACCATTATGCTAAAAATGTACTTCAATTTCATCAAAATTGCTAAAAAATCGATAAAAATTGCAAAAAAGAGGTAAAAATCCAAAATCTTTTTTTGAATGGCAGATTGTTATTTAGAATACGTTTTTGGTCATAAAATTAATAGTTAACAGTTTCTTTGCAGACAAAAAGCTCACATTTTAAAACCATTTAACATTATACAATGTGATGATTTACGAAAATTCGCTCATACGATCATGCTGTATGACTGGAACTTTTTCTAATTACCATTGAGTATTTGTAATTTGAACAAGAGCGATTGTCTTTTGATTTTCCCAATGCAGGCATTGGAATGTGTAATGGGAATTTATTATTTTTTAAAATTCATTTATTCCTTATTTGTTTATTTTTTTCAAAATAGGGTTTGTATAATGCTTTACACACTGGCAATGAGGTTGGGCTTTAAAGTCCTTTGTGTTTGACTCACCAGATATTGGAATACCAACTAAAACACCCATCCCCTCTCTTCTTTTGAGCACTCTCCCGGAAGACTATTTGGTTCATTATTTTCAATAATGAACCTTTGTAATCGAACATGAATTTTTTTCATTTTTTTATTTATTTATTTATTTTTTTTTTTAAGCCCCGGAGAGAATCCGAAAATCGAATTTAAAAAGGAAAAAAGTCAATCCATCCGTTCGCTGTCCACCGTCGACAGCTTTTCTTTAAAAACACTTGACAAAAATATATGAAACTGTGATTATAAATCACATTTTGGGTCATGATGATCCTGTGAGCTCGGCATTCATTTTTATCAACAATAAACAGTAGTATTAAAGGACTAAACATTGAAAAAATCGTGATCTAGAAAACTTCCTAGACAACAGTAATGATTATTTGCTTGTCAGTGATAAATATGATCTCTAAGAGTAGATTAATACCATCTACGTTGAAGGGTTCGCTTTCCCAAGGACTAGAACTTTGACAAAACACCTTCAGATTTCTAAGCGCGAGACCATAGAGGAATCAAGCACTTCTAGCGAATATTTTGATATAATTTCAATAAAATTATCTGCTGTTATAGTTCCATTGAAATTCTAACTTTGCGAAATCGATTTTACTAACTATTTTCCGTGCGATTGGATTAGTGAAGCAGCGGGCCAGAGCTGAGGATATCTTTGATCCTTTTAAACATAATTGCCTCCCCTACAATTTTACCCCAAGGACGTATGGGATCCCAAGTACTCTTTCTTTCAGACATGTTACTGATGACGAGGTCTTTTCGGCTTTTTGTCCGGTGGACTCTCAGGCTGTTGGTGTGGACGGCTTTCCTATGGGGTTTATCAAGATGTTACTACCAGTCATTCTACCTTTTGTCAGTCATTTGTTTAATCACTCGCTCGCCACTTCGACATTCCCTTCAGCATGGAAATGTGCTAAGGTTATTCCACTACCCAAAAACTGAAGCCCTCAGTATGAGTCCGAAATGCGACCTATTAGCATTTTACCTGGAATTTATAAGCCTCTTGAAATAATTATGCACAAACAGATTTTTTATCATATCGCATTAAATAACCTTATATCTCCTGTTCAATGTGGTTTTCGTCCGGACCACAGTTGTACTTCATTATTGGTGAATATAACAGATGTTTGTACTAGCTTTGATAATAGGGTTTGTCCGATCTTGGCGTTGCTTGATTTGAGCAATGCTTTCGGATCTGTTAACCATGAACTTTTGATCCTAAAACTCCAACGCTATTTTGGTTTTCAGAATAATTCCTGTAAATTGATAGAATCTTACTTGGCCTCCCGCTCTCAATACGTTTCCTGTACATCCAACTCTTCTTCCGTTCTGCCACTTGCTAGTGGAGTACCACAGGGTGCAATTGTGGGACCTCGGTTTTCCATATATATTAACGGTCTTCCCTCATATTTTGTTGATTCAACCTGCCTCATGTATGCTGACGATGCAGGCTTACATTCAGGCTCTAACTGACAATCACAAAAGCTGAAATCACAAAAATCACTCCAGCTATCAAAAAATTAAATCATGATATGGCATCTGTGGGGACTTAGGCATCGGCAAATGCAATAATAATCAACCCAAAAAAGTATTAATTTATAATTTTTTCTAAACTACCTCTTCCAAATTATTTCCATATTGATCTCCTCATATTAAAAGGTACACCAATACCACCGAGTAGGGTTGTGACAAATTTAGGAGTTAATTTTGATTCTCAACTCTCATGGCACTCTCAAGCATCAAGTTTAATTGAAAAAGTGTATGGCTCTTTGTCCACCCTTTGCGGACTTTGGAACCTCACCCCACCCTTTTTGAGGCTCACCCTTGATAAGACACTTTTGATTCCTCATTTCACTCACTGTGCTGAGATATTTGTCAGTAGTGTTCAGCAACGACGCCTTCAGACCTGTTGGAATTCTGTGGCTAGATATGTTTATGGTTTGAAGCGTGGAACCACATCACCGACCTTTCAAATGAGTTGGTTGTATGCTCTATGAACGAATATTTAAAATTCCGTGCTACGATTTTTATTTGTCGCCTACTTCATGCGCAGCATCCTATTCCTGCCTACATACAGGGCATGTTTTCCTTTGGCGATTCACCCAGACTTTTTGCATTAAATATAATTCCTCACAGCACTATTTCCTTGGGAAATTCTCTCAGAATTTTCGAAGCTCGCTTTTGGAACTCCCTCCCCCATGCCGCTCGGTCATGCCGGGAGCTCCCCACTTTTCGCACCCTTGTTGAGCGCCACCTTGCTCCTTGAATATTATTCGTCCATTGTATAATTATAAATTAATATTGCACCATTTTGTACCCATTTTTTATTTATTTTCTGTTCCAATTTTATTCATTACCTATTTTTTACATACCGTTTTGTATAAATATAAATGTCAATTGTAATTTCAAATTATTCTGAAGCGCCAGTTTGCTTTTTAAAAGTAATTATAAAATGTTACAAACTCTGTGGGCTCTTGAGGCATAATTGTAACTATATATGCCAAATAGCTATATTATAGTCACACGCACAATAGTTAATAAACTCAATTTCGCAGAGTTAGAATAAATTCCATTGGAACTGTATCACTTGATAATTCCACTATTGGCTGAGATTTACAAGGAAATTTCTATGTCTTTTGGCCCCACTAACTAGCGATCATTAATGGAATTTAGAGCTTGATTAGTTAATCAATAGATTCCCTAGCAGCGCCTTGCGCTTTATGGTCTTGCGCTTAGAAATCCGAAGGTGTTTGTTCGATGTTCTAGCCCTTAGGGTAAGCGAACCGTTCAACGTACAGCGTTGCGGATGGTTTTAATAAAATCTTTGAGATTATATTTATCATTGACTTGCTAAACATCATTACTATTACATTGAAAGTTTTCGAGGTCTCGATTTTTGAATGGTACCCTTTAGGGTTGATACAAATTTTCGCAAAGCTTAGGATCATCTATACCGCAAATGTGATTTTTGACCCAAGTTTCATAAAGTTAAGAAACAACTTAGGAAACAATTTTCTGCCATAGAATTTATTGTTGACGGTTTCCGTGCCCAAAAAATTGTTGGATTTAAATACCGTTTAACGAAAAAATTATAAAATTATACTCATACTTTAAGTGAAATTAATTTGTTAATTACAGATGGACGAATGTTCATTTGGATTGGTTTTCATTTTATTTTTTAATTTAATTTTTATTTCATTTTTTATGCAGTTATGCTTTGATATATATGACCAGTTTCCCGCGCAGAAGCGTATCTGCAGAACTTATAAATGCGCACTATATTGCAGCGTTTTTTCTTCTTTTTTCGTGTGTAGAATCCACGTGTTTTGAAAAAATTAACAAATGATGTAACTGTGTGATAGAAGGGGGGGGGGTTCATGGCAAATTAAAAAGTTTTTCCATCGAGAAAAATCAACTAAAATGGCTTAAAACTGGAGAATCTCAGAAATCTTAAAATTGTCTCATACCGAAATTTACTCGTGTGGTAGTGGTGTATCTTCCTTGTTCCGGTGTTCAGTTACGCCGTTTTAGCGTGGGGGATTAGACGCGTGTTTGTTGGTCTTGTACCTACTTCAAAGACCTCACTTGCCGCACAAGTTCAACAAAAGCTTCGCTCTAATCCTTTGGAAGCATTTCCTCCGACAAGCGTGAGAACACTCTTCCCAACCTTCCCTCAAGTTTACCGTCAACAACCCTACCATCGTAAACAACCCAATGAGACTAAGAAGTGGGCGAAGCGAATCTGCTGTATGAACACATCCTTTGACACTGTGTCTTTGAGGACTCAGCGAGATATGAGCTGACGAAACGAAAATCGCTAGTTCCTTGACGACGAATTCCATTTGAGACGATAAAATTATTGAACTATCAATATCCATTCATAATGCGATATGAATAGGTACTTGATATGAGGTTCGTATAGTACGAATGAGGGGATTTTTTCTTTCTTTTCAGTTACCTTGGATTTAACACTGCTGATGATACATATAGCTCTCAATCAGGTATGTTTCAGTTTTTTGCCGCCCAATTTGCCCCGGTGCATGTAGGAGCCTGTCAGACTACAAATTACTCAATTGAGTCTCAGCAATGATAAAGCATGTATGTTCAGTTGTTCCCGGGGCCTCCAAATGCTTGTATGAATCTTTTTACTAGACATAACCCTGTTGAAAAACGTAATTCAAAGGAAAATTGTCCAATTCTACGAAAATAAATTGCTACACTGTTTGATCGATTTTGATGGTTAGGTCATTATCACTAACAAACAATAACTGAACATACATTAGAGAGCCTGAAACTTATGTCTTTTTTTAAATTATTTTATTTACATATAAATGTTACCCTTAATGTGTGAAATAAAAAGTTTGTATCCAGCATTCACCCCCTCAGTGGGTGGATGTTCTGTCAGGACCAGACAAGGTCCAATCCCTGTTGGTGTACCTGAAAGCCACTGAGCTTTACAACGAACTGTGATATTCTGATCTGTGACATATTTATTTATTTATGTACACCTAGTCATACCTTTATTTATCTAAGATGTATAGTATTTATCATTATGAATTTATCGATAGTATTTATGTATTTGTAAGGATCATCTAGTCGTAGTTTAGTTTTTATTACGGGGTATTTTTATCGGCTGAAGGGGTTACAAAGCGGTCATCGCTGTATCTTTTGAGGCAGAGTTCGGCGATGCCTCGTTTTCCGGGTTAATATTATTATTTCTCCTCCTCTGATCTGCCAATGGAGTCCGTGATGGCAATCCGTTTAGTGACGGACAGTCAGCATGGCTCCCCTTAGAATCGTGCCCGTTTCAGTGTCATTTTGACACCCCCCTTTTTGATTGCCGCTAATGACCCTTCCGGTTGAGACGCGGCGTAAATTCTAAAAAAAAAAAAAAAAAAAAACCAAGTTTGTATATAGAATAACTACTGAGGGGCTCTGACATAATGTCCAACTAATCTGAATTTTTACTAAGGGATTGACTACTTGATGTTCTGTATTTTTGAGATGCGAGCTTGCGAGCACCAAACCATGCAGATAATAACCTATTCTAAAAGGTGATGTACCGTACATAATCCTAACTAGTTATTTCAAGAATTAACTGAATTACACACATTAACGTTAACATAGACATATAAGTCTCCGGCTTTCTAATGTATGCTCACATGTTCAGTTACTGTTCGTTACTGATGACGACCAAACCGTCAAAATCGATCTAACAGTGTAACTCATTATTTTGAGGAATGGGACTCCTTCAACTTCCGTTTTTCATTAAAATGGGTTTCCACAACTTCATCACGAGTGAATTAGTTCGCATATCCTGTTTCTCGGACATCGTTCCGCTTTGTGAGGGTGGGTTTGGTGTCTTACAGCGATCTTTCCTGCTAAGAGAAGTACGATTTCCATGTCCGTTAAACATACTTTCTGTTATAGGGAGAAAATGTCTATCATGTCTGTTAGGCATCCCTTCCGGTAATAGCGGTATATTTTCTGGGAAAAAAAAACCTTGACAGATTATCTAAAAATTAGATATCAAGATAGTAAATGTTTCAGTGGAGCGAGACTGCCTAAACTGTTAAGCTATTCCTGAGTTGATCTATGAATAGGCGTAATACCTACCTTATAAAAAAACTCGGCCCTTCGGGCCTCGCAAGGGGCTCCGCCCCTTGACCCCCCCCCCCCCCGGATGTTATTACTTTGAGCCTGACTGCTAAAATATAAAAAACATGGAATCATGTTTTAGCTCCTCGCTCTCACTTTATTATAGAAATGATCACGACGATTGAGCTCTTGTGAGATGATGATCTCCTAATAGAAACTCGCGAGTAAACATTCACTTTATCATAGAAATGATCACGACGATTGAGCTCTTGTGAGATGATGATCTCCTAATAGAAACTCGCGAGTAAACATTCACTTTATTATAGAAAGAGGCTAAAGAGGCTACATACGAAATTACAGCTTCCTATAGTGTAAAGTATAGAAATTACCTATTAAAATTATTTAACCACCGCTTCACAAATCAAACCATTCTCGCAATATTCGGATCACCTGCTATGAATCACATAATCGAAACACCAGCTCAATGATATCATCAGAAATTAACAAGCGGTTGCAATCATGTTCACAATATCAATAATGATCACCTGTGTGTAAACAATTATTCATATAACCATGCTCATAACTCAGCTTGTTGGCCACGCACTTCGCAGTAGTTAATATAGTATGGTTGGATAAATCGAGAGCTTTCGAACGAATGGTGAACGAATTTTGAGGGATGAAAAACGACGAAGTATCATATCCCTAGCAACGACTCAGTTGTAAGCGGAAATCATCACAATTATTGGCGCTACTTTCATCTCACTTTATAGTCTCACTTTTCGGCGGGGGATCCATCGCTAAAACATGATTCCATGTTAAAATTATCATTTGGAAACCATGTCTGCGACATATTGGATCGATTTGATTACCTATTTCAGACGGACAGGGGTTTTGCTTTAAACGAATTAAAATCATATTCGTTCTGTAGTGTTACGATGGATATAAGTTCTCCTGATATTAGAGGACGTTGAGAGCTGTGTGGATCTTACATCACTCCCTTAACATATTTCCTCTACAAGCTTCTCAATTCAAAGACTGCCCGGCCCTTGTTGAGGTATACTTCAGTATCCAAAAATATTGTGGATTTAACTTTGGGGTAACTTCTATTTCGAAAGTGCTAGAATTAAGATCGTTAAATACGATTCTCGACTGAGGATAAATTTCAAAACTACGGTTTCGTTTTTGGTCATATGTAAAACCAACCAATTTGCCTCACACCAACTTTCCAATGATAAACCCAAACTCAACAAATGGGGGATAAGCGGATATAACACGTTTAATTAATAACGTTCGCCTAACTCGGGTTTCCGCCAATGTACGATGTTGATAGAGGATCTCATTACAGTGACCCAGAATCCTGTTATACAATAATCTCTTTCACGACAATGTTTATCCGTGATAATAGAGTGAATATAATGTGTTAAACTTTGTTAATTCATGGGGTTTGTGTGCGTTTGTATTGATGTTTTACTTGCCAAGGCAGCGAACAGTGTTTTTTGTAGATCCCCATTGTTTCTCTGATTCAGCGTCGCTGTTGACCAACTTGTAACGTAGGGGGAACAATCCGCATTAAAAAGTTGGTATTTTCATATTGAAGGTGGGAGTCGCATGTTTATATTACTTGTCCGTTCCATAAATCCCGGTTGAAAGGCCCTGACCAGAATTTAATCCCCTAGTTGCTCCCTCGCCTCGGTGATGAAGGGAGTTTAAAAGGAGGGGCGAGGAACAGTTGGTCACGCTGAAGGGACTAACCAACAGTTAGGGCCGGAGACTAACCAACAGTAAGGGCCGGGGGCGGGCCAACAGTTTAGGATTAGTTAAGTGTTGTTCCCTCCGGTCTCCGCTTGCTGTACTCGAACTCGAGAAGAGGACGACCTCCCCCGCCCTCTTTTGTCCTCGGACTCGAGGCCCTTCAAAGGCAGTAATACGGGATGACTTTTTCGCTCCGAGAATTCACCACTCTAATTTCAGTCCACTCATTCGAAGTCACTTTTAGAATTCAAAAGGACTCAACTTACTGGAATACTTTCCAAGTGATTACGATGAATTGAGATGAATATAAAAAATTATATTGACAACGAATTCCTTATTAAAACTTCCCGATCTTTAAATAACATTATAAACTACGAAATCACCCATTATTTTTGCAAGTTTATCGCTGCTTTTCTGCTGCATACAGAACTCTAAATTTATACATCATGACCCATGAGCAAATATCCGTAAGAAACCGATTTTCGTCGTTCTAGCACTTTTAGACCAGTACGTGGTGGAGTATGCAAAATATTTTGAACGCAGTTTCTCTTTTAAATCGTATTTATGATGTCTTGGGGTATTCAAAAGTGGATGCTGCCACCGTCACGAGTGGTCGTGGAAGGGAGGGAGGGGGTATAAGAGCACATGGGACCGCGCTCCCTTTTGACCCTAACGGGTCACGAATGACCCATCATAAATAATCGTTTTTAGTTTCAAATTGTTCGTTTTCACACTTCTGGTTACTAAACATATTTTGTTTATAAGCACAATACGTAAAAATTGTCAGGATTAATTTAAAATACGTACAGAGCTGAAAAAAATCGTTTTTCCTACTCCTATATTAACTGCAGACTTGTAATGAGGAAATTTCAGTTTTCTTATGATGTTATTATTTTTATTGTTTAATCAGTTATTTATAGTATTCATCACCATTTATCACACTTATTTGAAATTTGCGATTTTCATGAAAAGTAGGCAACGTGAATCCACACAACTTGCCGATATATAGATTTGGTGAAGGATTAAAACTCTCGCGTGTAATAATATTTTGAGGCGTTACAGATGGTCGAAAAATATAGGAAGAATCAAATAATTGGTAAGGGAGGGGCCCCTTCAATTCCGTTCCATGCATCAAAGAACACAATCCTAAATTTTAAAGTAATATGTAAATATTTATTTATTTATAGGGTGTATTTCCGGATAATAACTCCCTTGAAATATGGCGTAAAAATTTCGCTCCAACGCAAAAAAACCAGTCTTGGCGAAAGACAGGTCGAGTTCGTTGGCTATCCCCATCACTTCAGATTTTCTGGTTCAAATTTACAATTAAACAGCCCAAAAATGCTGAAACATCGGTTTTTTTTACAATACGGCATGTGGCAGCCGAAGTACTGTTCAGCGCTGAGTCGATTGCGACCCCGCTCAGATCTTTATGATTCAAAATAAGAGAGAAAAATTGATTTTTGGATGAAAAATGTCCTTAATTGACTAATATTTTGTAGTTTTTGGATGTGCTGCTTGTCTTGAAATTTTCTCAGTGATCTCGTTCCCTCAGTTTTATTCAAGACACGGTCGGCCTCAATGATCAAAATCAAATGCCTAATTTAATTTTATCCACAACTTTTCTTTGAAAATTCGCTCTATTGACCATGCTGCATGACTCAGTACTTTTTTATTTAGGTATAGGCTAATAGCAACTAATTTCCTATACGTTAGGTGCATAAAATAATTTTGTGTTCTCGTAAAAATGGAGCTATTGCAATGACTCCAAAAATTTTTAAATCATAATTTTTGAAAAAATTTTCTTCATTGAAATCCGTTTTGAGACATTCTGAAACGAATCCTAGAGTTTAATAAATATATATATATATATATACATATATATGTGTGTGTTTGTGTCCTTCTAGACGATAACTCTCCTTAGGATTGAGATAAAAATTCCGTTCTTGAACCAAAAAAAAAATCAAGCTTTCCAAACAGAAGGACGAGTTTGTTATCCAGCATTTTTTGAGCACATTAAATTGGTCAAATTTCTAAAAAAAAAAAAGTACTAAAAAAATTACTAAAAATAGCGAAATACGGCCAAAAATCGCAAAATTTATATTTTTTAGAAGAATATTGATCAAATAAAGTTTATTAACCATAAAATAGAACATTAAGAAATTCATGTGCAAAATTAAGCTGAAAAATGTAATTAAAGTTAACTAAAATGTGCTAAAAAATCGATAAAAACTCCAAAAACAGTTAAAAAGTTAAAATCTTTTTTTGAATCGCAGAATATTATTTAGAATGAGTTTTTTGCCATAAAATTTGTAGTTAACAATTTTTTTCCCTCAAAGTCCTTAGTTTTCAAGACGATGTAACGTAAGATAGTACGATAAATTACAAAAATTGGCTCATACGATCATGCAGTATGATTGGAACTTTTTAGAGTGCGTCGGACCAGTGTAGATGTACAAATGCAATGTTACTCAACTCCTAAATGCACCATCCTTCTTTTCGAACCATAACATCCTAAATGTTGTGGTTGGGAATACAAATGATAACAGATATCAAGTCTTTCTTCATAGCAACCTATTTTGAATTCCTAGCAGGATCTTCACAACTCGGTTGGAAATATAAATTGAAAAAAAAAAAAAAAAAATAGAGAGGAAAGAGGACATAAGTATTCTAGATAGGGAGACGGAGGTCACGCTTAGTTTTTCTTATCAGGCTTCAGCGCTCCATCAGGGACCGTCGCTCTCCACCGTTGTATTATATTTACACCAAATTGAGTGTTCAGCGCCGCCCGTTGTCGAGGCATTATGTTGAAAAGAGACTCGAAGAATATTTTGTTATCGATCAATCAAGAAATAATTCATCATTCATTGAGCGTCTTTCAGGTTCAGGAGGAGGGAATGGGTGGACCGTGATTGATGATGATGGTGAGTGCCTTGAGCTACCCTTACCTACACCCACTCGTCTTGGAAGCTTCTGTTGCTTGCGACTACCTTCGTTTACCTCAAGTCTTTCAGCCAAAGTGGAGCAATAAAAGAAGTTCTGCCAAGTTGGGCGTGACCCTGAGCTTCCTTGTATCCATAACTCGATTTCATATATCACCGAAATGGATTAGAGAGTAATTAAAAGCGCTACAAATTATTACATAAATCTTTTTTATTGCTAAATTAGACAGCCCTTTAACGCTGATCATTGGTCTAAACAAAATCACCTTCCAAAATGAGTCTGTTCTGGTTATTATAGAAATATAACTGAACGATGTTAGCAACCAAATGAAATAAATGTATATGTCGCAGCTTTTTGTGAAATTAGGCTTTTTTACAATAAGCTTAGTCGTTTGATAATAAAAACGTTGGAATGGTAATCAGTTGGACATATATATCAAAATGCTGTGTTTAGTTAGGTGGTCTGGATGCAGGGCAAGCTCACATCGCAAAAATACATAACATCAAGTAGTCTATCCCTTAGTAGAAATACAGATTTGATGGACATACAGGTCCTTTTAGCGAATTTTCGTGGGAAGCGAAGCTATTGCAATGGCTCGGGAAAATATAAATCAAAATTATAGAAAAATTTCCTCATCGAAATCCGTTGTACGGCATTCTGGAACGAATCCTAGAGTTTAACGATTTTCTATATGTTTATATACTTACCTACTTACTTACTCCGTGCCGCTACATACAATCCGGTGTGGATCTCGGCCTGCTTCAAGTAATTTCTCCACTGGTCTCGATTACCAGCAACAGTTCTCCTATTCCGGACTCCCAGCCTCTTACGATTCTCCTCGACCCCATCAAGCCAACACAGCTGTGGCCTCCCTCTTGGTCGAGATGCCCTGCTCATCTTAGCCTACCACATTTTATGAAACTAACAATGTTCTGCTCCACAAACAGGTCGTTGAGTTCAATCTCGTCCGCCAAGCCCCCAAATCGTTTATTCGGCCAAATATCCTGCGCAGGACTTTCCTTTCAAACCCAAGGAGGGAGTTTTGGTTAGCTGCTTAGAGGGCACATGTCTCGGAGGCATGTGTAAATACTGGTCTTACAAGGGTTTTGTACAAAGTGATCTTCAAGGATCTTGAAACGTTTCTGTTTTTGTAGAGCTTGACCAGTCCATAATAGCACTTGTTGGCGTTCATTATTCGTGTTCGGATTTCCCGGCTGAGATCATTGTCCCATGTGACCACTGAGCCCAAGTAAGTGAATGATGATTAGCAGCCCATTTGGATGACATTGTTCTTGTTGGTTTTGACAATGATGTTTAGTCAGCTTCAAGGACATTGTCCCTTGAGAATGTACCCTTGTTTATGCGCATAAATCCTGAAAAATAGGGACTGGAAATCTTATGGTGCGTGACAACGGTATTCAATCATATACTAGCAAAAAAGGTCCACAGCCAGTGACATCCCACAGTCTGAATACATCATTTGATAATTCGATGATAAATAGGTACATATTGTAGTATGAATACTACAGTTGACTGATTCTGTAAAAATTCTACGCTGCTGTGGTTAGTGTTAGAACCTACAAGAAACGATATTCATTCGTCGTTCCAGAAACGATATTTTTCCTTTTCAAATTGTAAGAAGAAAGATTGTTATTGTCATTTTTTAAAAAGATTTCATTATTTTATTTTATTTAGGAAATTTCGCTGCATTTAGTGTTACGAAAAATACCACAACAGCGATGTTTGTACATTGAAACTGCGTTCCATCCGATTCGAATTTTCCGTAAAATTTCCTGAAAAAAATAACCCATTAATCGATCTATTGAATGCTTACAAACAGTCGCATTTACGCTCTAAAAGTGTAAAAAATTGTGAAATACTGAGTTTTTGAAGTTATTCGATTGCCACACTTAATACATTATTTTAGTGTATTCTATCGTGCTGAATCTCATAATGATGATCATTTATTGATATTTTCAATACCAACCTGGAAAACCACCGAAAAATCTACATAGTAGTAAGCTTTGTGCTGTGAGGAAAAGAGTGGAGAAATGTGCGATTCTGGACGATTTTTCGTTAGTTTCTGGGGTATTTTTGTACGCAGTTCAGCACGGAAAAATACCCCAAAATCATTTATTACGTGTGGTAGCTAAATATTTTAAAAACTCAGTATTTCACAAATTTTGCGAGAATTGTGTACTTTTAAAGCTCAATCGCGCCCATTTGAGCGCACTCAAAAAGCTCGAGTGACGGGTCATTTCCTCATACAATTTTACGAGGAATACGGATTTACTATACAAAAGGGGTTCCCACTTGAAAATAAGTGATTGTGAAGAATAACGTTTGTCCGAATTTTTCACTCCGTCAGTAAAGGTGGGGGGGGGTACCCTATCTCGCGGACGACCATATTTATATAGCATTTCCAGACCAAATTCAACCTTTTCCAGACCAAATTAAACTAATCCAAATCAAATTAAACTTTTTCCGAACCTAGTTTGGTTTGGAAAAAGTTTAATTTGGCTTGGAATAAGTTTAGTTTGGTTTGGAAAAGGTTTAATTAGGTATGGAAAAAGTTTAATTTGGTCTGGAAAAGGTTGTATTTGGCCTGGAAATGCTATTTATAAGTCAGCAGTTTTTCAGAAAATATGCTTAAATATCACTAATAATGGCTAGAAACGGCTAAAAATCCTTAACACTGTATTAGGATATTAGTAAAAGAAAGATTATCAACGGCGAACTAGAACATTATTAAATTTATGCTGAAATTAAATAGGTTAAGTTTCATAGATATTTGCTGAAAAATCAAAACAATTGCAAACAAATCTAAAAATCCAAAATCTTTTTGAAGTGCAGAATATTCTACGAGTTTTTTGCTATAAAATTAGTATTTCTTTATCCTCAAAGTGCTTAATTTTCAAAACATCATATTTTACGAAAATTCACACATACGATTGTGGTGCGTGACTGGTACTTTTTTTTCTTTCACTTCTCAAAAGTGGCTACAACGTTTCTGCTACTTATAGGTAAACTCAGAAGCAAAACTACGTCGGTAATCAGCTGATTTGCAACGTGATTTCTTGTTTTTGTTTTTCGTTTTGCTTAGTGCCACACGCTCTTTTTGATCTGACGGCTTCGAAACCTTTCGGAGACTTACTGGGCTTAACCCACACCGTATGTGAAAATTTTATTCTAATCAAATTGGAATTGACCATAGTTTTGCCCGGAAAGAGGAATTGACTTCAGAAAAAATCAAGGCGTTTCAAATTCTATAGCGGAGACGCTAAAAGTAAGTCACATTATTGATTTTGGTGAGGAGGAAAAAGGTTTGAAGGTGGTGGGAGATGGAGGGAGGGTCGAATTCGTTTGCCACTTCCACTACAAATATGTTAGTTATTACGAAGTGATAGTACTGAATGGACCCTCCCTGTTAAAGTGGAGTTTTCCCTCAATCAGTTGAAAAACGTATTCAAACAACCGAAAAAAAATCTGACTCTTTGTTTTGCGTACTTTAAATTCAGTCGGAGTGTTCTCGGAGTTTGTTCGGCGTTGAGACTTTTGGTCGAACTCAATTATTGGAAAAGGGAAAAAAGAGGGATGAAGATGGGTGACGGACGGCACGACAAAGTTCTTCCTCTTTCCCTCGTCTCTTATACAGTTTTTCATTTCTTTAGGTGGCACAATCGAACCGCTGGCTGCCAAGTAGTGACACCGCTATTCTACATTTTCTTCTTTCTTTCCTTCCACCTTTCCGGATGATTACGAAAGATCTCTCAGTTTTTGGTCCGCCACACACTGAGGCAAAATAGGTACCGACTAACCTGAATAAAAACAATTATTAGCACGGAACACAACGGTCATGTTTCGTGACAAATATCACAATTACGGATCTAACAGTTTTTGAGTGTGCTGAACACGAATCAGAGGCCCATTCTTCCCGTCGTTTCAAGATTTCAAGATATTATTCCATTCAGACACAGTGTGAGACACTGTTTTCCATAATAAATTCTAAATATTATCTATTCAACGAAACCAGTCACAGCTACACCGCTCCGCACCGTTTTCTGCTACACTGCTTTGAGTAGTTTGAATCTTAAAAACAAAAAAAAATTTTTTTTGTTTAAATCCAGTTTCATGGGTATTTATTAAGGTTGTAAACATATGAAGTAGCAGAAAAAATCATGTACGAGGATCGTTTAAGAGAAAATATTTTGCGTCGATTGCGACCAACTACAGCTGTTTTCATACAATTTTTTTTAACCTTATAGAATTCTGCTTAGCCATGGGTAGGGTTAATATTGTTTGCTCCATTAGCTCCATTACTACTCGTACTAATGCTATAAAGCAGCAGTTAGTCGCATTCGATAAAATATTGTTTTCTAAATGATACTACTCTTTGCTTTTTTTCTGCTGCCTCAACCTTTTTCAAAATTAAAAAAATATATATACATATTAGTATATAAATAAAATAAAATATACTTCTCCAGCTCGGTAAAGAAGCAACGTAGCGACTTGCAGTTTGAATCATTGAATTGTGTAAATCAAAAACTATGGAAAATGTAGCTTCACACTCTCTTTGAGACAACATCTGGAATAATTGTAGAAATCGGGTCTGAAAAAGGACAAATAACTTGAAACCCATTTACGATCTCGGAATACGAGCTTTGGATTCGTGTTCAGCATACTAAAAATAAAACCCAGATTTAATATTGAAATAATTGAAATTGAAAACCTTCAAGTAACTTGATTTTTGTGAAACGCTTCTGCTCCCACAAAGGTAGGAAATTGTAATATTTGTTTTTCATGCGAATTCATTAAATCTACGGTTGGGGTCCGTGACGCATGAGGCAGTCGGACGAAAAAACTCAACCTGGAGTTTAGTTTACTTTACCTTTCTCATTTTCAATCACACGAAACTCGTTTAACCACTCGTCAGAAAGCTCTGATTTTAATATATAATATAATAGAATTATATTATGAGAATCTCATGTCAATTTCTCACTCCATTTTTATCTTACGATTTTGCGCTTGGGGTACGTATACAAAGTTGGTTGGAGTTTTAATGCAGAATATTAGAATGCTACATCGCATTAATTTTTTTCAAAACACGGTTATCTTTATATGTTCATGGGGAGAACTCTCGATAAAAGTTGAACAAAATGGCCCTCTGTATTTTATACAATATGGGAGCGCAGGAGACTGTACGCCGTGTGGTATGTGAGGGTCCAATTAGGGTGTACAGAGTAAAATATTAGGAAATAGAAGAATATCAGGAAAGCATTTGCTTAATGTAGTTTTAAAAGGAGGACGCAAACACGAACTCCTCATAGTTTTCCAGTATCTTAGAGCATATAATATTAAAATTAGAAGGTTTATATACCAATTACTGTCAGATGTTGATTTACTGTAAAATAGTTTTAATGTTTTAGGAACTTATAAATTTACATTTTATGGGTCAAAGCCCTGAAACGATAAAAAGTGGAGCGATTTGATTTTGATAGTGAATCACATTCAGGAGTTCCTTTCTTATTAACCAACTTGAGTTTTTTTTAGTTCTGTCTAGAATAGTTCTCTGGCATTTTCATGTGACGTTCAAGGTTTCTGTGAATCATATAAATAATATACTCAGAGTTATGAGCTAACAATGATAGTCTACGTCTGGGGGCAATAACCTACATTTCTTGCTGCTACGTACCTATCGCGTTTGACACGCAGGCGTGAGCTGAGTAACCAATATGTGCGGGAGTTTATGGAATTGCAGAATTAGGATCTTTATATACAGTTGCCCTATTGTGAATATTTTTATATCTATATCTTATAGCTGTATGAATTAACTAAAGCTGCTCTATAAGGCAATGATAACACTATTTTAATAATGATTTGTTTGCGTACATGAAGTTTTCGTATGTGGGAAAAATAAATTTCCTCCTCAAGCTATGATTCTATGGTGTAGAACTGATTGTAACATGCTGTCGTATGTGCACTGACTGTATTTTGGGATTTGGAAATCGTACATTATAAAAGTGTTTTATGAAGCATAGACCATTACAAATTCAATGCATTAATTCACTAAACTTCGTCTACAGATAATATTGAAATTGTGACAATATTACAAACTAGATTTTAGGTAAAGGCGCATCTTCAGTTGCTAACGGGAAGTGCTAATAGGAACCAGGTAATAATAATGCCCTATTCACCACAAGAAGATATATATATGTATATAGTTTTGATGAAGGATGAAAACACTCGCGTGTAATATTATTTTGAGGTATTACAGGTATTATTTTTTTAAAGCTTGTTATACGTACAACTAATGTGTGGTTACCAGGCTAATTCATCACCCAAGATGAAACGAAGGTGTTTGATGTTGATGATGTGATTTTTGTCAAGTACCTAACTTATGTTGGTGCTAGTTGAATAGTACCGCATTCAAATAACGTATAATTTTGAAGTATAAAACATGCAGATACATTTTATGATTGAAGAACCACAAAAGGTTTCGCCCATTGAAGCAAAATAGTTGGCTAATAGTCGTATACCTAGGTTCTTTCCCATTTCACTGTTTTAGAGCTGAAAATGTTCCGTGAAAACTCAGTATGTGAGTTAGCTCACGTGCGTGCTTGGACGAATATTTCAAATAACCCATCGGAAGGGGGTGTTGACGTGTGTGGGGAATTCTCGCGCATCATTACGGCCCAAACTAAGGGCCATTATTCCCAGAGAAAAAGTTCACAACGTTATGAGGCGCTCCCTGGATTTTCTTTTTGCTTCCTCCGACCCCTCTACGATTCTCTGGAGAGATGGCTTCTTTGTTGAGCGTGATGGCGTTGAGATGGAAAAAATTGAGAGATAACATTGTTATTTGCTTGGAGAGACGGATTCCAAGATTAGCAATATGGGATATGAGAAAAACGTGTTGGGCTTCTTTCGTAGTTAAAGGCCAACACTAGTGTCATGGGGTGAGAGGGGGCATACAAACTTGTAATTTGAAATTATACCGTGGAGTCTGCTCTAAGATTAGTTTGATTATGAATCTGAAATTTTTGATACCACGTGTGTGTAACCGCTTTTCTGTGGAATATTGCATTAATAGCTCTGATCAGTCCAAGGCATGCTGCTCTTTATGAGAACGTTATGTCGACTATGACGGCATTGTGCAGGGAAGGGGGAAACGTACCATTTATGGTACTTCAAAATTTACCTGAATTCAGTTGTGTAAAATAATATAAAATAATCGCCAGGCGGACACATTTGAAGGGAAACCAGAAATTGTTAGAAAAATATATAGGAATCGAATTACGGCCAGTGCTGTATAAAAGAGAGCAATACTTGAAGCTGAGAGCTGCTTGATTTATTAAGGAAATTCTAGACATCATATTATTACCTCTGAATAAATGAGTTAGGTATCAACCTACTCGTGAGAGTTCTCAATAGGGTGGGTCTCTTAAACCACACCCAATAGCCAAATAAATAGAATCCGTCGGGTTTCATTAAATTCAGGAACTGTTAACCCCTTGGACGGGCAAACTTTCCAAACGATCCGAGCGAAAAGGCCGTGTTTGGTCGAACTCAGTTGCATCAAATCCAAATCTCCTGATCGTACCCACGAACAAGAGCAGAAAGATAATTAATCCTGATGATATCTCATTAGAATTGAGTAGGCCGGCAACCGTGTTTATTTTCCAGATGTAACGCCTCCTCTCAATTTCATGGATTCAACTGGATGTCCAGTTCAAATTTAAATTAATAGCAAACACTGCATTGAGAGAACGTGTAAAGGATATCGTTCAAGAGTTTATTACGAATGAATCATTATCCATTTAAGCTTATGACCATAAATTTTACCATATGTAATATATGCCACTAATGACCCTTCTGGTTGAGTTGCGTCTTAAACCTTAAAAAAAAAATAAAATAAAATAAAAAAAAAGCAATGCATTTATTATTACGCATAGGTTTCAAGTATATGATTTTGGTGGGAACATATCAGTGTGTCAAAAGATGTCTATACATCCTACAAAAAAAAAACTCGGCCCTTTGGGTTTCGCCCCCCTGGACCCCCGGGTTGGTTTCCGCTTTGAGCCTTCGGCTACAATGCTAAAACATGGAACATGCTTTCTTCCCGCTAATTCGGCAGAATAATATTGTTTACTAACCCTTTATAATATCGCATTATTGGATTAATACCTTGTAAATAAATTTAAAACTACGACATCAGTATTTTACCTATCGGAATTGGAAGAAGTACCTAGGTAGGTAATTTCCTGTTATGGTGCGCATCTACAATTACTATACCCAACCAGGATTTGCTTCTCAACCAAGTGACAAAGAAACAAACGGCATTGATTACTATATAAATCAATACCATTAATAAAACTAAGACATAAATAGAAGAACAAGTACGAAAAAAACTCGGACCTCCCCCGGATGTTATTACTTTGAGCTTGACTGCTAAAATGTAAAAAACATGGAATCATGTTTTAGCTCCTCACTCTCACTTTATTATAGAAATGATCACGACGATTGAGCTCTTGTGAGATGATGATCTCCTAATAGAAACTCGCGAGTAAACATTCACTTTATTATAGAAATGATCACGACGATTGAGCTCTTGTGAGATGATGATCTCCTAATAGAAACTCGCGAGTAAACATTCACTTCATTTTAGAAAGAGGCTAAAGAGATAGAAATACCTATTAAAATGATTTAACCACCGCTTCACAAATCAAACCGTTCTCGCAATATTCGGATCACCTGCTATGAATCACATCATCGAAACACCAGCTCAATGAAATCATCAGAAATTAACAAGCGGTTGTAATCATGTTCACAATATCAATAATTGAGAATGATCACCTGTGTGTAAACAATTATTCATATAACCATGCTCATAACTGAGCTTGTTGGTCACGAAATTCGCAGTAGTTAATATAGTATGGTTGGATAAATCGAATTTTGTGGGATGAAAAACAACGAAGTATCATATCCCTAGCAACGACTCGGTTGTAAGCGGAAATCATCACAATTATTGGCGCTAATTTCATCTCACTTTACAGTCTCACTTATCGGCGGGGGATCCATCGCTAAAACATGATTCCATGTTAAAATGCATGATGAATCGAGAGCTTTCCAACGAATGGAGAACGATTTTTGTCTGATGAAAACTAGAGAAGTTTCATTTCCCCAGCAACGGCTTGGTTGTACGTGAAAACCATAATTTTGTGACACTTCCGCGTCACCCATCTAACGAAACGTTTTCGAGCAGTTATCTCAAAGCTGTAGCATGTTACATGCCAAAAAAATAGATAAAAGATTCAGTTGAACAGGAACAGTGAAAAAGTGCAAATGATTTCGAATAAGCTGAGTGAAGAATTAGTTTCTCTAATCATCTGAAGAGACCAACAGAAGGGTAGATAGTAGGAGCAGTAACATGATCGGGAAATTCTCCTCACTAACCTAATACTCGCACACTGCATTATTTGAAATGCGAATTGTACTAGGATGAGCGAGCTTGAAGAATAAATTTCTCTAGCTAGGTATAATATAACCGATTTGATCAACTCACTGTACAACCCGGTATAGCTAGTTATGAAGCTCTAAGTATATCAAATGTGAGTTAAATTAGCTACCTATATATTATATTCCCATATATTCGTTTCCTCAAAAATCGTCAATTCTAAATTATCGCTCCCGCTAATTATGCACTGAACATTGTAACACGTAAGATGTATGATTAAATATGGAAATTTTCGAATTTTTATTGATTGTCCACTGAAACGAACTAATACCTTTAATATTCGTTATTGTAATATGCAAGGTTTTCCGCCATCCGCGTATTCAATAATCACAATTGAATGCTCTGTGGCACTCAAGTTGTTTTACGTACGTATATACATGATGAACCTATATGATAACAGATAGAATATACAATGTTGAAAATAATATTGATGTAACTTACATGTGTGGTAGGCTTAAATAGGGTCTACTGATCCGAGCTGAACGCATTTCCACGCGAGTGACAACGGATCGATACTCTTCCTAGATCCACCTGAAGTAAAGTTTGAGTCTACAGGTCTATTCACATTGAATGGCTGTGTGAAGTGAGAGGGGAGAAAAAACCTAGTCGGTGTGGCAAAGTGCGGGGGTAAATGGTCTGAACTCGATACCCCCGTTAAAGCCCTTTTAGCTCCGCTTCCCACCATGTTATCTACACCTGGTGCCTCTTATGACGTCATATAGCCTGGATATCGCAACCGTGGAGTAAGTAGGCCGAAATTCAAGCATAGCGATGTGGTTTAAGATAGCATGGATTCATCTGTATCATCTAAGATCTATATGCAATGGAATGATTTTAAATCTAACAGTATAGCGCAGATTGTTTAAAAATTAAAAATATATAAATATGTTACACCCAATCCCCTAAAACTTCCGTTTGACGAGAAACACAGAAACACACTCAAACCAAGGGCCGGGCATTTGCATTTCTTAATCACCAAAATGTTGTAAAGGAAGAGATGGAAAGTAATCGTGTTGGTACACCTGCTTGGGTATTGATCATTTTATCGTTTATTTTATCTCCTGCTCTATATCGAGTATTATATTTCTCTATAGAGTAAAATATGGTATTTTATTTGAAAATTCGCCCATTGTCTGAAAAACATGCTTAGCCCTAATAGATTTGAGTGTTTGTTGGCCAATGAACATTTTCGGAGATTGAGTCCCTACTACACTTACATCAACAATTCAATATACCTCAATAATTCCGTTATTTGCTTCAATCCATGATTTTTATTCTAATCCGTATTTTTCAAGTAGAAAACTGAAAACTAAAGAATAAAGCTCCAACGTGCTTCAACCACTTGAACGTCTTGGCGGAACAACCTATAATAATAAGATAAATTTAAGGTATTTTTGAGAGAAATAGAAGAAATTATTAGCTAATTGTGCGATAAAAGAACTTACACAGTTCATTCAGAACATCGAACACAGAATTGAAAACTGTGATTTCAAGTATACGTAGCTAATTAAAGGTAATGATTTACCTTGGGGTAAACCACATTTTCTAATGATAGACTTCTAAGAGAGGGGTACTGTGAAGAAGACTCATCACCAAACCGTTATTTACCGATCCAAATATCAAAAGTGCTTCAATACCGATTACATGGGTCATAACCAAACAGGACATGGTGGAACGGGATCCATCGCGATGGAACGGACGGACGGAGAGACTAACAAACATACGGAATCAAACGCGCAACTCTCTTACGCTATAACAATCATGTTTCAACACTACTGCGTTGCATTTTGGAACCTACTATATTTCTAATACGTTAAATAAAAAAAGTCAATGTTTTGGCAAAAAAGTTGTCAACCTAACTACAGATAGAGCAGCGTAGGACATATTCAAGACAAATGTAATGAATTTATGTTGCGGATCACCAGAATTGTTACTTTAGGCTGAATGTTCGCACTGACTATTTAGGTACTATGAACCCTACGAGAAACTTGTACTGGAAAGAGAGTCGAGGTAGGGAGAGGAAGGAACTTAGTAAGGAACAGCCCCTCGAAACAAAACCACCGTAGACTGAGACGGGTAGTGTTACTTTGAGTTCAGTGGAAATACCACGCTCAGTACAAAAAGTATAACAAGTTTCGATGAAGCTACATATCACAGTATGCCTTGTAAGTAAGGTAGCACAGACTTCGGTGACACAATATCTAACTCAATGAAGGAAGAAGTACTACAGTTCGGCGACGAAAGTCAATATCACTAAGTAAGAAAGTGCTTGGAGGTAGTACATAGGAGTTATTGAGAAGTATCAACAAGAATTTGACCCGGATAAGATTGAGCATGAGCAACTTTCATTTGCTCAATCCTAGGAATCAGCAAATGCTAATACCCAACCTTAGTTTCGAGCGTATACTTCGGCCAATGGACGTTTCCGGGGTTGGGTACAACGTACTCGTATATATTGACACCGAAGGAGGTCAATATATACGAAATATAGCATATAGTCTCTGCCTCACCAATTTCAATGGGGAAATTATAGTTACCTAGTTGTTAAGTGACAAAATAATGAAGTGAAATCAAACAATACCTATAGATTTTATCATCATTTTGGTGGTCATATTCCATTCATTAAAATTTGAGAGTCCTATCAAAACCTGACGAAAAATTACGCTTTTATGTATAGAGAGGGGTTTGTGAATGGTAATAATTTTTGAAAATTTAGTTCTTAGTATTTCATTTATTGGGTTTATTTGAATGTGACGCTAAGATTTCCTGAACATCCTCGGCCAGTGTGTATTATTGTATAAGTAAAATTTTAAATGTTTGGTCGGGAGTTTGAGGGAAAGATCTCAATTGCTTTTTTTTCGATTTTGGAATGCATTTAAGTACTTATTCCCAAATGTAAGAAGACGAAATCATTGGTCGAGGAGGGTGAAAATATTAGAATGGAAGGTTCATCACTGCAAAAAAAATCAGAATAGCTCGAAATGTGAAATAGTACATGAATCAAGCAGAAATTTCAATTTAGGAAGACGAAAAACTGATAGTCCACTTCAATAGTGAAGGAATAATAATATTGACGGACCAATCCCCAGTTAAAGTATTTATTACATAAGTATTCTTAATAAACGCTCTGGGTATTTTCACTACTTGAGTATTAACTATTGAAATATAAATAGGTTTCCCCCACACATCCCTCATCACCCCTCCATTAAATTCATTTGAGATCTCACAGTTGAACTGATGTTGCATGATTGCTTCTGATTGAAAAAAATCCGATAGTAAAATTGAAATACTAACATTTGCATTGGATTTGCATATTAACTTTTGCCTCAGTAATCTGTGGGCAATGAAACGCCACAATCTTCTTTTATAAGATTTTTTTAAACTGGGCCGCTCACTTCGATCTAGCGTCTCAGGGTTTCAAGGCAGCGACGAAAGAAGAAAATTAAGGAAAGAAAATGGGATGGGCCTTTCATTAGTTTGGTCTCCGGGTCAGCGAAATGGTGAAAGTAGACCCTCTGAGACCTCGGAAACCGGGAGAGCTACTTGGAAATACATGGTAGCTCAACTACCCGCCTTCCCTATTGCTACCTTCCGACTTCCTCGTTGGCGCTACCACTAGGGGGAATCTCAATTAAACCGTGTTAAGGTTTTATGATCGTGTTTTCACTGGGTCGAGACAGTGGTAAAGCGACTTTCTACGTCTAGTTTGCATTTACTAACAACGTAGGATGCAGTTGTAACGGGGTTTTGCCGGATAGCCTTACTGTCGCAAAATGGCATGAAACGAAATCGGTGACAATGAAGGTGTAATGCAAATAAAACAGAGGTAAGTGCGGTATAAATAAATAATGTTGGAATTTTCAAGTATTACATGAAAAATTCCAGTCATGCAGCATGACCCCATGAGCGAATTTTTGAAGAAATCATCGACATTTCAGTCGCTATTGATCGTGTAGAGAAATTTTAGTTTATGATTTTGATAGACAAACATGGAATCAAATTATTAAAAATAATTAGGAGGTACTGCGTGCTAGTAAGTACATGAATAGAACTTCTTCATAATTTCATGGCTGATATTTTCTAAGCCACAGTCAGTATTAAAGCTACATCAAGACCTAAAACAGTTGAGCGTAAGACATCAAAGAGAGCGACCGAGAGAAACGGGGGACGGAATATTTCACAGAGTAAACTCATCAGTTGTGATTACATTTTTTTTTTTTTTTTTTTTTAATAAGCACCTACTACCTACGTTTTAAACAGCATGGTTCAAGGATTGTTTATACAGGGATACTTCCATAAGAGTAGTTCAATCTGAATTTGGACAATGTTTCATGCAAATATTACCGATTTTTACAACTAGCGAACGGCGGCATTATTTCGATTTTTGACTGATTTTTCAACTTTAAAATTTTTGAAAACTTGATACGAATTCTTATAGGAAATTTTACGCTGATTCCGAATATAACACATGTTAGTATGCTGAAAAAATTATTTCTCACAACAATTCGCAGAAAACAAGCTATTTTGACATTTTTGACTACATTTTTGAAAATTTCAACCCAAAGATGTAATCCGATCATGCTGGCCAACGAACTTGAACTTTCGTTTTGTGTCCTTAACATTTTAAAGTTTGTTTGAAGTTTCTAGCACAATTCTACAGACAGTTATCGTCTGGAATGACACATACATATATACATACATTAAAAAATGCGTTAAACTTCAGAATATGATTCAGAATAGCCTGAAACGGATTTCTGCATAAATTTTTTTCAAAAATTCACATTCTACAAATTTTGAGGCGAGAGCAATAGCTTAATTTTCTTCAAAAATTCGCTAAAATCAGGAACCATCGATTTATAAACATGCTGCAAAAACTAGTAAAATTGTTGTTGGAATATAAATTATACAGTAAATAAATAAATAAAACAATAATTTAATAATTAAAACTATGAAGATAAGAAATGTTTATCAGATTCGTTAGATAAACATCATAGAAATTAGCGTTAAGAAATGCTCACTCAGCTGATTCGGGTGGTTCGGCAAGGGAAAATCATATATTCTATCTGTCTCACGGTGGCTCCGTTCCTAATTTTAGATTGTAAGGATAAATCTCATAGCAACTAGCGTTAAGAGCTTACTCATGGTTGGCATGTTTGGGGTTGTTCGGCCAGATAAAATCCTATTGTACCTGTCTCAAAAAAGCTTCTTTCCAAATGTCAGCTTCGTAGGATAAATAGCATAGAAATTAGCGTCAAGAGTTCACTCATCTGATTGGGGTGGTTTGGCAAGTTAAAATCTTCTCCTTCTCCTTTTTGGTATCGCGATTTTTTTAATCTTCAGCCCTTTAATACAACGCTTTAGAGTTGATAAAAATTAATGCCGATCTTCTAGCACCATCTAGACCCCAAATGAGATGTTTAACACAAGTTTCGCATAGTTTGGTCTCAGTATTTTTGGAGGAAAACCGGGATTATGTCCAGTTTTAGGTTCAAGAATCTATTGTATGAATGAGAATGTTCATTTGTTCCTCCCATGTTCCTGCCGAACGGCCCAACGGATGTTAATGTGGTTTTTCCTGAAATTATCAGCACGTTCCAGGTATGTTTTTAAGCTATACAGCATTTCTTAAGACCTACTTCAACATCGAGAACTCGGCTTTCCCTAACGGGGTCGGCTGGGTAATCAACTTTGTAATTAAGGAAAAACCGGACATGAGTCGAACTTTTCTCGTCAAATGTGGATGGGGTGGGTTCTCGCATAAGGATCTTAAGTGGAACGTAGCAAAAATCACCTCTCGGTGATATAACCTATTTTGTTTTAACTTTTGTAACCCGTAGAAGGATTTCCGAAGCGGAGGTAGGTGATCTATTGTTCACAATTAATTTTCAGTTGGTGGGTCAGGTTGTGTTAGATACAAGGAAAGTGTAAGTTTATTATTTTATTTATTAACTTCTCTTTGGTAGGCGTCCAGAACTAGGCAGAAAAAATTGATCTTTAATGTATAATAGACTATTTAACAGTTATAGACAAGTGTTCTGTGTATAAGGACTATCTGGTACGGCAATAACAAATCTTTGTGCTATAATCACATCGTTTTAAAGTTGTTTTATGTGTATATTTATATAATTTTTGTGTATATATATGATTATTATATATATAGAATACATATATTTAATATATATAGAATATATCAACAATATATAGATATAGTTACATACAATGTATGTTATATATTGTAGTTATATAACAATTTATGGAATAACAAATAATATTATATATAGAATATATATATATTTTTTTTCTTTTATGTGTACACACACACATATATATATATATATATATATATATATAATTCTTTTTTATTTCTTGACACACAAAGTGCTAAAATTTCAAAACGATTTAGCATAAATACACGAGTTTGCTCATACGATCATGTTACATGACTGGACTATAGGTACTATTACCTGAAACAATATTAGACAAGGTAAATAAAACACGGTGTGAAATATTAATCAGCAATTCGTTGTGTTGATTTCGCGTTGTATTTGTCAGAAAAGGAAACTAAAATACTGAGCTTGGCCAGCGTAAGCTTTGGTATATCATCGCGCACATCAAAAAAGCTCCAGACATGCAGCATGATCGTATGAACGAATTTTCGAAAATAATCGAATTACATTATGTTAACTTATTATGAAATTTGAGCTCTTCGAGAACAAAGAAATTTTTAACTACCAGATTAATGACAAAAGAACTTTTTCTAAAATATCATTCTGCAATTTAAAAAAATATATATATATAAACAAACACATATAAACTCTACGATTCGTTTCAGAATGCCTCAAGATAGATTTCAATGAAGAAAATGTTTATTTCAAAATTCGCTAATTATTGACGTAATATCTGTTTAGGTTTTTGCGTCGTTGCATGCGCAGTGGATGATATAAATTCAACAGTGATAAGATTCAGAATGGACAATTTTTTAACGCTCAATCTTCTACTGTCTTCTAATTTTGAAGAAAATCCAGCAAATAAGCCGCGGACGCGTGAGAATGACGTTTCGAGGATTCAAAATTTACGCACGCACAAAAGATCTTATTTGCTTCGTGTGCACTGAATTTTATTGAGTCCTGTTTGAAGCTTAACCGGGGAGCGTTAATCCCCCCCCCCCCCCCCCCCCCCCCCCCCCCCCATCTCTACAAATCTTATTACATATAGCGTGAGGCGTCAGAGGCAAAAGAATTCTTCGACAATAATCCTGATCTATTGTAACAGATATGAAATCGGGTTGCTGGGGGACCTCAAAGTGAAGATCAAATCGGAATGGATTTTTGATTAGTCGGAATTATTGCACTAATCACGAATGTAAATGCGGAATTTCGAAACGCTGAAGTGGACCTGAAAACCCCCTACCACTTTTGCAGAACGGGTGCATCTTAACAAAACCCCAAAGCCCGGCTCCCATCCGTATTGCAATACAGGAAGAAGCTACACTGCCCATCTATGTAACTTGGTAGTCGTCTCCGTTTTATTGCAGAGACTATATGCTGAGAGATTTTCCCTTTAACCCTTTAGCTCTCATATATAGAGAGCTTGCTCGTTACTTTAATGCATCCTTGTCTTTTCAGTCCACTTTCATATGAACATTAATATATAATTAGAAAATCGAACCGATGGGAGGAATAAAAATATTCTCAGAGCAGACACCACGATTCCCTATACTACTTGGGCGGAGGGCTCCCCTCCGCTCGGCGATATCATTTGTCTTAGAGTTGTGGCTCCTGCACTCAGTTTGAATGGGAGTAGGCGGAGGAATATACTGACGTTGCTCTTCCAACATCCATTAGGTAGTTAGCGGGAAACTGTTAACCCTTCAGAACTCGCGTGGTGTCCACTCACGTTAGTACTCTCGTCCGGTCACTGGTGACCCATAATGAAAATGATCGAAAAATAAATTGATAAAGAAGTAAAATAATATAGCGAACACATTTCAAGCAACAGGAATCGATAATCTTTAATTTAAAAAAAAAAAAAAAAAAAATACCAAACTGCACATATATATTTCAATCACAATTTTTTTTTATCAGAAAAAGTCCCTCGATTTCGCCAGTTCTCCAAATTTAACCATTTTCAATTTAACGCCGAGAATCACCAGAAGATCGTACGAAGACGAGTCAATTAAAATATAGAACCCCTACATCTTGTTTACAATGAATACCTCTAACATGAAGAATAAAATTATTTATAATAGCAAAAAAGTCCCTAAAGTAAGCCATCTTTCACGTTATTCCGAATACGAAAAAAATCTAACAACCTTAGCTTTTAATAAACACAAGCACTTAGCTTTTGTGCAAATAATATTGTCGTGGGTTATACTTATTTCCAAACGTAATTTTTCAGTAAAGTATTAGTATTGGTATAGAGGCTCTATAGCTTACGAGCTCAATCAGCAGATTATGGTGGTTCCGCACGTTGAAATTATATTCTACCTGTCTCATATACATAGGCCCTGTTTCAAATTTCAGCTTCAGAGATTAAATACCATTGAAACCAGCTTTAGAGCCATTCAGCCGGATAGAGGTCTCTGCATTGTCTAGTACTCACTGCTTACAAGTACCTACAACTCAATAGTACCTACCATGCACTAGTGCCTTCTTTTCTCATCATGGTTATTATATTAGTTTATATCGTAGAATAATGAATCAGCTTTCATTCACACTACAGTGGCTTAGGGATCATGCGATGTTGTGATAAAATGAGAGCTTTCCAAAAAGTGGCGAACGATTCTCCTGCTATGAAAACTAAGGGAGTTACACTTTCCTAGCAACGCATTGGTTGTAGGTGAAAATCAATAGAAAACATTCGCGCTGAATTTCCCTTAATTTTAAACAAATTAATGTTAATATCTTCAATATCTTCATTCGTAGCAAATAGCGGGATAGACTTTATAAACGAGAGGAAATTAAACGAAAAATGAATTACCTAGTTCATATGAAGTGCGTGCACTCGCGTCAGGTTATAAGGGTATAAGGATCGCTAATGGTTGTACTCGCTTCGGGTCAACAACTGGTAAAAACTTAGGACGTTACCACTCGCGTCGGGTTAAATTAGTGATTGTGAGTCACCTGTACGCTGTTCAAAGTTCGAAAGGTGACTAAATTTATAATTTCCAGGAGCTAGGAGAATACAAGGAGGGGTCGGGGCAAAAAGCGATAGGAAGACGTTGAAATTAGACGCGAGTACTGAAGGGTTAAAAGCATATACCATTATTTTCAACTGTTACTTATTATTTACCGAAGCCTTTGTTCTTTCAACGTCACTATTTAATATATCGCCAGATTTTCGATTATACTGAGTATGCTAGCACGGTTTATTGAACGGTGTCATAACTGAATGGACTCGCCTATTCAATCATAATTGAATATAATGGCCTTAGAGTATCGCCTCGAACGGTTACCAAATACCTTCTCCCGTTATGTGGAATTCAAGTCGGGAGTCTTCTCGCATAATATTGAATATGATGAACTGCTGCAAAGATACCACTCCAAAGGTACCCTGGAAAATTTCCGAACCACACAGATCTTACACTGCTCCACAAGATTGTGAACCATCTCATTGATTCTCCGACGCTCCTCTAAAAATAAGTTTCTTAACGCATCATACTACCACTCGAATACCACTTCTTTTCTACGTTCCATTTTCATCTACAAACTGCCAGCAAAACCAACTCATTGTCTTCCACGTATTACCAAATTGTTTTTAACTTTAAACCCGAGTTCGATTTTTTTCAATTCCAGCCCCTCGAAATTTAAGAATCTAATCTTCTTCTCTTCAGTAAACGTTGCTTTATTTCCGCAAGATAGACATTCTCATAATTTGAATTGTATTTTGAAGTACAGCTATCTTTGTTAATTCAATGATGTATGTAGTAGCATACATTAATAATGTAATTTGGGCTACCCATTAAAGAAATAAACAAATAAAACGTCTGCCAAGTTGGGGTGTAGCACATAGCTTCATCGTTTACCTATCATGAATGTATAGATCAATGAAAAGTTTTTAATGATCTTGAAAAATTCCATAGCGGAAAAGAGTAAATAAAGAAGTAGCGTGAAATGTCATAATTGGTCAATTAAGAAACAAAAAATGATTATCAATGTAATTTACGTTTGTGCAAGCGCAGATTAAACTGTTGAGTTGAAAAAGATGAAATAGGCACGGGACCATATACAACCTAAACCGCGCATTCGCAATCAAAATTGGATGAAAACTGTGGAAATTAGGGTCATTACAAGTATGCGCAGTAGCTATTGATGATGCAAGTCATCTTCTTCCTACCATAATCCAAATTTAAGCAAAATCAAAGGACTAGAGTGTGAAAGAATGGTGCATGATGGAATTTACGTTTGCGCATGCGCAGAATGAAGTACTGATTTGGCAACAGTGAAATTGATTGGGGACCGTCTACAACCTAACCCGCGCATCCTTTGACAATTTCATCGAAATCGGATGAAAACAGAGGAAAATAAGGACATTACAAGGATTTAGTATAGGCGCATGCGCAGTAGCTATTAATGATACACCCATTTTGAAATTATTCTTATTAGTGACGACTAGGGCGTGGAAAATTATGCTTGGTAGAATTTACGTTTGCGCAAGGGCAGAGTGAGGTATATAGTCAAGAACGATGAAACTGGTAGGTGACCGTCTACCCCCTAGCCCGCACAGCCCCTGAAAATTTCATCCGAATCTGATGAAAACTGTGGAAAATAACCTTGTTAGAAGGATTTGCGGACACACGATAGACACATACACACACACACACACACACACACACACACACACACACACACACTCACACGCAGACACGGAACCGAATTTGTTCAGAATGGTCTAAAATGTAAAATGCGAGTGGAAATTTTGTCTTAGATATCAAAAATTGTGTGTCACCCGAACGTGAAAACAATGCTTCCACCATGCTTCCATGTCAATTCAACACACCCAATTTACCTCACCATATTAGATTTTACCCAAATTTGGTATATTCATAGTAGGTGTTGAGACTGAGAAAAATACCAAATTTTAAATATTTATCTCAAACCGTTTCTTACATATGGCTATGTAAAACTTACTAAATCTCGCCAAAAAACCATGAACGGATTTTATACTATTCGCTCTAGGAACTGTCCTAATTGAGCTAGAGAGCTGGGAGAGGTATCATTTTGCAGCTTTTTTTATGCTCTCTCCAGTGATATACAACAGGACATAGGATATAATAAGAAAATTTTTGTCAAAATACAAATTCAAATTTTGATTTAATTTTTTTCCAAAAAGCACATAATTTAAAATTTTCAAAATATTCCTATAAATACTTAGTACTGTTGTGAACAATGTGACAAAATATAAATATGGGATGATGATGGGTTCATTGTGAAAAAAAAAATTCCTGACATTAGTTTTCCACTAATAGCCCGGTTTTGACTAAATAATAAACATAGGTACTTTTACCAAAAAGGTAAGCTATTTAATTAAATATATAATGATATAGGTACTATGTATAAAGGTAAAAAATATCAGAAATATTAATTCAAAATACTATCTTGGTGCAGTATTAACGATAATGTTTAAACAACAAACTAGATTAACACTAACCTCAGTTTCCCTAAACATTATCTCAGTTTACGGAATTACATTTTGTAAAAGCCAGTTGGGTTACATTTACTTACCTACTCGTATAACTACTCATCATCATAAATGTGTATAATATAAATATTTATATAAATATTTATATAAATATTATATAAATTTTGATTAATCTGTTTGTACCAGAATTATTACATAACTATATAGACTATTTTCATACCTTTTTCAAATTTATTGTTATAGAAATGTTCAAGATTTTTGTTTTACTAATTAATAGGCGATTAACTTAGTTTAAATTGTATGAAATTAAAGTAAGCAACCTAATTAAATTAATTTTTATTAGAATATATCTATGGTTATTGGTTTTGTTTTAACAAGATAGTATTTTAAATTTATATTTCTGATATTTTTTTACCTTTATACATAGTATACCTTTATATATTTAATTAAATAGCTTAGCTCTTTGGTAAAAGTACGTATGTTTATTGTTTAGTCAAAACCGGGCTATTAGTGGAAAACTAGTGTCAGGAATATTTTTTTTTAACAATGAACCCATCATCATCTCATATTTATATTTTGTCACATTGTTCACAACAGTACTAAGTATTTATAGGAATATTTTGAAAATTTTAAATTATGTACTTTTGGGAAAAAAATAAATCAAAATTTGTATTTGTATTTTGACAAACATTTTCTTATTGAAACCTATGTCTTGTTGTATATCACTGGAAAGAGCATTAAACAATCTGCAAAATGATACCTATCCTAGCTCTCTATCTCAATTAGGACAGTTCCTAGAGCGAATAGTATAAATCCGTTCGTGGTTTTTTGGCGAGATTTTGTAAGTTTTACATAGCCATGTTTAGGAAACGGTTTGAGATAAAAATTCTAAATTTGGTATTTTTCTTAGTCTCAACACCTACCTACTATGAATATATACTAAATTTGAGCAAAATCTAAAATGGTGAGGTAAAATTTATATTTAAAGTGTGTTTATTTGGCATGGAATGACCCCACCACCTTTAGGTAGACTCGGAAGCAAAAATAAGTAGGCTGCGTATCAGCCCTAATTATACTTTGGGACTCCAAATCGAAATCAATGTTCAGTATAATATTTATTTCAATTTTATGTTCCAAAGTATATAAAACAAAATTGAATGGGTAAATGGCTAAATCGTAGTCTATTCAATTGCAACACCGTTAATATATCTCGCTTGCTAATCAGTATACCTGCTCGAAAATCTAGCTATACATTTTAAATAGAGACGTTAAAAGAACAAAAGCTTCGGTAAATAATAAATAACTGTACGAAAGATTAGTTTAGGCTTTTAACAGTTTTCTCACTAAGCAATGGATGATGGAAGAGCAACGTTAATAAATTCTTCCGCCTATTTCCACTCAACCTGAGTGCACGATTCCACAAACTGTAGGATAAATATCGCCGAGCAGAGAGCGCGTTAATGCCCCCCCCCCCCCCTTCCACAGGTCTCTCGGGGATCGTGCCGCCTGTTCCGAGAATATTTTTATTCCCCTAATCGATTTGGTTTCCTAATTAAATATGTACATTTAAAAGTGAACCGAAAAGACAAGGGTGCTATGGAATTACGAGCAACATTCTATATGAGAGCGGAAGGGTTGTGACGTCCGCTCGATCCGAGTGTGTCTTTCTTTAAATGGATATGTCTTATGGCATAGAATCAACCAAATTGGGATCAAAATAATGTAACGCTAGAAAAAAAGTGACGCAACAACCAATAAACAAATTAGGGCTACTAGCGAGAAACGAAGTAGTTATGTTTTAACCTTGACATAAGAAGATGGTCCATATGGTCCATTTCGTGAATCTGATCGTTGAATATCGAATTCGTTGAATGTGACGGTTCCATGAGGCTCCCTCGTCGAATACTTAGTCGAAAATCAAAATGCTAAGCAAGTTACCTCCTAACCAGGTTATCTATAATAAAAAATGATAACATCATTTGTAAAAGAGTAAACTCTTTTCTAATCTATGAACTTGAAATTCGAGAATTTGAACAACTTCATTGACGAGGTTGTAGGTGTAAATAACGAAAATGACAATAGTATTTTATCGATAAGGATGTTTCACTAAGCAGTCAGTAGGGTTGTAGCTTCCTCTCAATGATTCGTCGTCGATACTCATATGTCGAAGGCCCGTCGTAAATCGAATCGTCGTGAATGTCCCCGCGCATACCCGTTGAAACTCAAGTGTTGATGATTTGATGATTTGGCGTCGTAACTACGGGACCATGAATACCCATGATGTAAATTAGGTTCAGTGTCAGTGAGAGTTTCAAACACCCGAACTAATCACGAAGCACGTAAGAAATATCCATTTATCGATGTATCAGCATGCAGAGTAGATACTCGTTCGCGCATGCGCAGGTGTTCAGTTTTTCTTTTGAAAAAATACATAACACCAAGTAGCCATTAGGTTACACATTTCTTCCTCTTGACTGCAAATTTCTCATACACACATGTCAGTCATAAATTTCTGCACTTACAGCTAACATTATTCAGCAGATTTTGTAGTAATTTTGTAGTAAATTTCTCCCTAAGAATGGCTCCGCGTATGCAGAAGTCGTTGGAAAAACTTTAGAATTTCGTCCCAAGCATGTTTGATCATCGGTTGAGGTCCACTGTTGTATCCTATAAAACCCTTTTCATTCAGCATACCTGTTTGGTAGTGCAATATGAGACACTGTAAGCATTCTGTTGTATCCACCGAGTTCCTTTCATAATCATACGCTAAATTAATTTTAATAAATGGGTTTAAATAGTGTTAAATAAATATAGAAATCATCTGCTCTAAAATACAATTTAACGCTGATTCCGAAAACGTTGTCAAAAGTTGACAATAATATTGTTGATTTGAATAGGATAAATATGGATTTTTATTTTTATGTTGTTTTACCCGGTACTCGACTTGCTTGTGACGATGGATTCGTCCAAAACGTACGTAAATGATAATTCTACTATTACTACTAGCGGAAATAGCCTTTCAGATTCAATAGGTACCATGTTTGTCGCTAAACATGTTTTTGTAGAAAAAAAAAACTTAAAAAAACCATATCTTGGCAACGGATTGAAGTAAGAAGGTGTGGTTGGCGGCATCCTGCTTAATTTTTGGTTTAAGTTCTAACAGATTCATTGTTTCGCACTCCGTCACAGATGTCCTGTAAACATGTAGCTTTAAAACGTTTACAGTTGAAAGAACGGCCATGATCGAATTTTATTCTATTTTAATTAGGTTCTTACGTCTATGTGATTAACATCAAAGAATTACATTGATGATGCTCCATTGGCTCCTTTCAATAATTATCTATAGAACAGTGATCTTGGTTTAAATACATGAATGAAATACTAAAACGCATATCAAAACCGAAATAATAAACTTTTGTGTTATAATTTGAAGCTAGAAAACGGGTAAAAAGAATAACGTAGCTAGTCATCATCAATCTTCTTAATCATCGGTTAGTAAAACAAAAAATCAACACTACATCAAACAAACAAACACAATCAATACTTTTTATTTTATTTTTATTTTATTGGTACTTGAAAATCGGTTCAAAAATCTATTTTTGTACTGGAAAACACGTCGGCATATAGTTCCCGAAATAATCAAGTCTTCCTCCTGTAATGGAATAGGTACAGATGTATATTGGTTTTGGGGAAAATGCTCTCGAGTTCTGCAAGAGTGGAAAATGGTTCTTTTTGACAAGGAAAATAATCATGGAAACAACTCGGGGCAAAGGGAACGAATTTAGGGTGGGGAAGGTTTGAAAAATATATACACAGCGCTCGCTCTTTGTCAACAGGCCATCGGATTAACCCACCACCCCTTTTCATTTCTTATTTCATTTTTTCCAATGGGTCTTCACTAACGACTACTTTCCTTCTTCTTCAAAAGCAATATAATATACCCATGAAAAAGTGCTAAAGTCCAGTAATAGCTTTTGAATTCCTCAAAATAGATTTCCATAGAGAAATTTTTGAAAAAAATAATTATTTAAAATTTCTAGAAGCCAGTGCAGTTGCTCTATTTTCTACTGTCACTCCTTCTTCAACACTTTATAATTTATTGTTTAATCTTTAAAGCCTCAAGTGCAGCATGTTTATAAAATACCTAATGCTCGAAGGAATAATAAAAAATAATTTTAAAACGATTTATTCACGCCACATCCGCAGGAGAAGCCACGTTGCGAAGCCGATCTGTAAACTTTACGCCTTTAGAGTTATCACACTGCAGGCCTCGGTCGGAATTCCAATCCGTTTCAACTTTCTTGGAAATCCGTAGTGTCGCTCGTTTGCGGGAGGAGGAACGCGGAGAATGAGCTGAAATGAATTCCCCATTACTTTTCCTCTCCTCCCTCTTGGCCCATTTCGCCGGCGTAGCCACCATCGCATTCGCCGCCGGATTAGTATGTGAGGACGCCCGGCGGTTGTAACTCCGTGTCGCTCTCGGAAGAGCGAAATAAAGAAGAAAATCGGCTCTGGGGTTCTCATATAGGGAAAGTGGGGCTGAGGGATGAGGGAGGCTGGAAGAAAGTGGATACCTGGTGTTATGGAAGCCAGGTGGTAGAAGGAATAAGTGGAAACGTGTTCTGAATGCGTAAACAGCACCTAGTGATTAAAGGGAGAAACGAGGGGTTACAATAAGAAGTCTATTTGTGTTAAAAGATAAGATAAAAGGATTTGGAAGACGGGTAGGGGTTGGCCTAAGCGGATTTGGCAAGAGTGATTTGTCTAGAAGGGCAGAAGGCGCTCTCGCACCTGCTACCTTCTTCCTCCTCCACTGTAAATATTTCACTCTGATTCATTGGATCCGCGAATCCTCGTTGAGCGTCTTATCGCGACTTGTCATTTGTTGAACAGTTCCTTCTTTCAGGAACGGGTCAACTTTCCATTTTTGTCCTAATTCGGAACGAAAAACATTTCTGTCGCTCAACTTGATAAATTACAAAGTTCCAGTCAACCAGCAAATCAAATGGGCAAATTTTCATAACTTTTACTATCATATTTTTGTTTTAATGTTTTGAAATTTGAGAACTTTGTATGCTAAGAAATCGTTGATTATTTCATTTCAAGGTGTATAATTTTTTTCTAAATTATTAATATCAAGTTTTTACCGATTAGGTTATAATATCACAGTTATTACCGATTACCGATTTATTACCGGTTATTACAGTTTTTACCTATTAAAAAGCCTGCTTTTACGCTGGTAAAAAATATTAATCCTGCTATTTTTAGTCATTTTGGCGATTTTTTTAGTCACTTTCGCTGATCAACATTGAAATTGGAGTACTTTACCAACTGTCCAACCTACTCATCTTTCGTTTTGGGAAGCTCGATCTCTTAGAAAAACTACAGTATTGGTTTATTATTTTTGCTAATGTACCTTTGCAATCGACCAAGAAAAACAATTCTTACCCCCCTCACTTTTTGGTTTACGTTTCAAGATGCAAACAAAACTTCAAATCATGGGCCATCCTAAAGACATGAAACATGTCAATAAACATTTGAAATCTAGGAATAGTTTCAGAATGTTTCACAACGGATTTCCACATTAAAACTTTTGGGATATTCCTATGTTATCGAAAAGTGCTGTCCTACAAACATTTTTTTTTTTTTTTTTCCATCTCACTCCTAAGATTTGCCGTCTGAAACGAAACATACATTTATGAATACTATACATATTTGCAAAATAGCACTCGCAATCTAAATCAAACCTTCTACAAATTCGATTAAACCTCCCGCGGATTAAATTGCACCTCTCACAAAATCAATTAAACCTTTCGCTGTTGAATTAAACTTTTCTCAAAATGAAAAATTGAAACATAAGCAAGGTACGGACCTAGTTAATGTGCGCACTATAATTATTTTAAATTCGAACAGGTTTCGTATATGTACTTCATATTATGTAAAAATTATCGAGTAGATGAACATAAAACCTATGAAGGTATCATTCTTAAAAATTATTTCATTTTTCAGGACACCCGGGGAATAAGATTCACCTTTATACCATTGCACGAAATCCAGATTATCCAATTGGTTGACAGTGGTAAGTAATATCTAAACTCGTAATGTAATATTAACGTCGAAGGTTTATTTCCAATTTCTATGATACGCTACATAAATTGTAATCATACCATCCGGTCTGTACCATCCACGTATCGTTTCCTACTTAGACGATGAAAAACAGTGCAATGCCTCCCAATAATAGGACATTTTTCTAGTCCAACCTTTGATAGCGATATCCTCAAAGTCGCTCAAAATAATTTTTGTATTTTTTTCACTAAGTATTCTGATTTTGATAATGTACTTATGAATAAAAATAAATGTTACCTTCAAAATCATTAACTCCTGTGCTGTAAATCTTAATATTTATGTCATCAAACGAAAATAGCTCAATGAAGCTGATTCTCAAGGCGCAACTGACATATATTAAAATATTGTAATAGTGTCCGCCATGTAGATGAGCCTATCCTTTTTAAATAATTGATTGCCGGGAAAGAGGAGATAAATAACAAACCTCATTGAAAAACAATGGTTTCTGATACTTTTATATGAAGAGTGGTGTATTTGAGGTTGAAAGAATGAATCCATTTAAATCAAGAACATTCAACATTTACAAAAAGGCTTGAACGTATTAATCAACTGTTTATCGACATAGAAAACAATACCAAAACCAAAAACTGGCAACAGGTATTTTTACCATCACAATAAATAACACTTTGTAGTGTTTTCTAACATTTTCTTCAAAATTCGGTTTCCTTCAAAACTTTCCAACTCTAACAAGTAATGTTAAATCTGCTGGTCATTCATTTTGGATAAAACAACCCAGAAAAAATCAAACTGAACAGAAGTGAAAACAAACGATCGACAAGACGATCAGCAACAGAGTCTGAAGGGAAGTTGAAGTTGACGTAGATGAAGCCGCAGCATACCATTCATAACGCTGGGGGCAGCACCCGAAGCTAAATCTCCCCAAAAACAAAGTTAGGTACATTTGCGTTGTTTCTCGAAACTGCATAAAAGGATTGTTACCAATTTGGGTCTTATGGCCTGATGGGAAAGTTCCAATAGGTCCATTTTGAGTCTAGATGACACTGTCAACGTACTAATCTACAAGTAGAAAATTTAATCTTAACGATTTTCTGCCATACAATTGGATAGTAGTTTGCAGTTTTGTGTGTGCTCAAAATTCTCGTATTTCAAAACAATGGAACATAACGTATGATAATTTACAAAATTTCGCTCACATGATGATGCTGAATGACTAGAAATATTTTTTCCGTGTGTGTTACACTTTTGCACTGTCAGTTTTAATTAGATTTAAGAAATGGCCTCCACGCTACTCCCCGTCTCATCAACACATGGATGAATTATTTCTAATAGCATGGTAGCAGAATATAAAATTTGTTGTTTAGATAGTTATGGATTTTAAATTGAAGAGAACTTCATGATATATGACATTAGTGAAGTATTGAAAGTAATTTTTGTAACCCAAAGTACGGCGCCATGAATATACAGAGTCCCCGTTCAGCTATCGTATTATTAGTTTTATTTGAAAGGTGTTCCTATTGGAAGGTCGATAATGTACCCATTTACCAATTTTTGGGCTCCATGGTCGATAGAAAAACTGATCAAAACGTCTAGAAACCTCGTCTTGATAACGGTAGATCTACGAGGAACTCTGAATTATGCAAGTTGTAATGTTTCATTATGATTCTATACTAATCAGCTAACTCAAGCATTTATCACGAGTGCTAAATTGTATTGGCAATTCAGTTTTCCTTCGTATCGTATATCGATTGCATTTATACTTAATATACCAACTGTCTCTCCACGCATATAGTAATGTAATATTCGCTAATAATTTATATTCTATGCTGATGATATTACCCTCCACCGAATTACATTGATGATAACATTCACGAAGAATGCAATTAGAACGATTACCTGCCTACTTGCTCCGCAATTTAGCCTATTAACGCCACTGAGATTCGATTTCTCAGTTATTATACTAATCAATTCCAACTGGTTTCCAATTAGGGAGAATTCAACCTCCCGCAAGCTGTGCGTGAACCAGAACACGTTGTAAAGTGAGCCCATGCGTGAGCGGGAACCAGTTTCTGTAATGTAGGTACAGCGCGATACCTAACAACAACGGCTGAAGATAATCATTGTAACGGGGAATATTGAATCCAAATTAGAGCTTGTACTGCTCAATTCTACATCGTTAACGCATGAGGGTTCGGGTTTAGAAGGGACGGTATTCAATGTGTGAGGTATTTAATAGCAAGAGTACATGAGAATAATAATTAATATATCATAGAGTAGCCTGTTTGATATTCGTGGTGAACAGTTGAGTGGACCTGAGTAAGACCAGACCGATTTGATCTGATGTTGGACGACAACGTACGTTTGTCTTCTGGTTTACCAGAAATAAATAAAGATATATATATATATATATATATATATATATATATATATATATATATATATACATATAGTTCAACCTCCCCTACAAGCACTCCCCAAGAAAGCTCTTGTTTTGGTCACTAAAATCTACAATGGTATCATCCGTCTAGCCTATTTACAATCAAATCGGAAACACGCATTGATTATTATGACCCCAAAGCCCGGCAAGAACCATCAGAACATAGACCGATATAGACCAATCAGTCTACTTTATATCTTCTCCAAAGTGTTCAAAAGGCTACTGTTTCCTAAACTCCTCCAATATCTTGAACAACTTCTACCTACAACGCAATGTGGTTTTTGTCCGAGCCTCTCATGTCATCAACAGCTTCATTGGGTAGTAGACGTAATATTGAAAACTTATTAATAGAAGCAAGTATGCTTGGGTTTGTACAGTGACATCTAAAAGGCGTTCGACAAAGTTTGGCATTCCGGCCAGCTGTTCAAAATTAAACCTCATCTTTCAGACACCTACTATAGGATTTTTCAGTCCTATCTATCAGGGAGAACCTTTTCAGTTACTTATGGAGGAGCCAAGTCACCTGCCCATGCAATCAACGCTGGGGTGCAGCAAAGCAGCGTGCTGGGATCATTTTTCTACCTCATTTATGCAAATGACTTCCCCAGCAACCCTAATATAGTCACTGCCATGTTCGCAGATGATGTAGCTGTCCTTTCGAGAAGCGAGTCAGGTGAAGGTTTACATAGGATGATGAAAGAGCATATTAATTCAATAGAAGAGTGGTCCCGTTACTGGCGCGTTAAAGTGAATCCCTCCAAATCTACTCTTGTAAAATTCACATACCGTCGAAATGTAACACACCACTGAATTACCATGAATGGAACAAATGTACCTGAGGCTGATCATGTTAGATTTTTTTTTTTTTTTTTTGTTTTTTTTTTTTTTTTTGTTTAAGCCACTGAGGCCGTAATGGCCTATTGTAGCTGTTATCAAATATCATGTTAGATATTTGGGTCTGATACTTGACTAGAAACTTTTCTGTCACTAGCATCTGAACGCTCTGTCACTTTCAATCATTATGAAAGCTCGCACAATGATGTACGTTCTCATGCCTCAACTCGCTAGCACTGCTCTAACCCTTCACACGAAGCGATTGCTGTATCTCTCCCTTATCAGGCCCATTTGGCAATATGGATGCCAGATCTGGGGAGAGGCCTCAGATAGCCAAATAAGAAAGGTGCAGACATTCCAAAATCAAATCCTCAGAATAATTACAATAGCTCCTTGTTACATCCGAAACTCCACCCTTCACTCTGATCTTAATATGCCAACGGTAACTGAGGTTCTCAGGAAAATGGGCAGTCGCCACTTTGAGTCTTTTCAGTCTCACCATAACGTGGAACTCCAACGTCTAATGAACAATCAATCACCTGTTCGTGACCGAAGAAGGTTGAAGAGAAACAGAACTATCCCGTCCGCTACCAACCCCCCTTTTGCAACGTGCGCTACCAAGTGGGGTGACTGTGTCACCCCACGCGCTTTTTATTAGTATTTTAATAATTACACTTGTTAAACAACAATAAAATTCAAATTCGAATATTTTTTATTTTACAAAATGAATGACACAGCTTTAAAACATTACATTGAAAACACTAATTTGAAAAATCAACAAGAAAATGCACATTTACAAAATTCCGTCCCCCAAAAAATTTTTTCAACCAAAACTTCAATTCCTCTCTCTCTTATTTTCACATTCACGACACTTGAAAATGGTTTGTTTTCCGTTCCAAAAATATCCTGGATAGTATCTACCGAATACTTTTTCGCTGACATGTTACCGCACTGAAATCTGCCATGAAACTAATTCTAAGGGGTTCAGGTGGGATAAAGACTAATGAAAAGAACTTTTGACTCTGTTGGTAAACAACTAATGACCGGGTAAACGCGTCAAAGAGCATGAAAACAGACTGGCTTTGCCTAGCTGCTACTTTTTTTTGTTACACTACCAAGCGGGGTGACTGAGTCACCCCACGGTCACAACTCACTCCGTGTTTTAATCGCCTCAAAGTAATTTTTCTGCACGGCAGCTTATTTTTTTCATCAAATTGAGTGTTAATGAGCAAATACAAAAAAGCTTATGCCCATACTGACGTGCATTGTTATCAAACTCAGAAAATTTGGACCGCTGGGGTGACAGAGTCACCCCACTCGGTACCCGACGGGCTATTGATCTGATTAATACTTGATCTGTGCAATATTCCATGTGATACAATTATCAGTGACCTTACTATACTCAGTTAACTATCATACTTGCTAATCATCTAATTGTTAATCTAATCTATCATAAATGTTAAACTTTACTTACCTATTTATTATCATTTTTAAGATTGTTAGGAACGCTAACTCTTAATGTACCTGATTTTTGAGCGTTGTATCGATGGACACTTACCTTTCGCCACGTTCCGAGTGAATTAGACTTCGTCTACTAATATGCCATATGAGAAAAACTAAAATGTACATTGTACAAATAAGGTTCACATTTATTATATATATATATATATATATATATATATATATATATTTATATATAATATAATAAACCACAAAGGAAAGGGCTAAATTTTGTAGTATTCGGGCGTGTGACGCCTAATGTTTTGTTAGTTATATTTTCATACAATATTTCATTTCCCTTGAGGCAAGTTGAAAACATTACTGGGTGGTTCATGAAAATTAACAATTTATCATTCACGTGACTGCACAAGCAGAACAAGGAGCCGAAAGCATCTCGTACACTTTGGTTCGCCGGTGGTGATGAACGGGGAACAATGGACACCTGTGGTAAAAGCAGGACGGTCGGCAGAAAAGTGTGATCGGTTGACGGATGGTTGAATGATTGTCTTGTGAGGCGCTTTAATGGACTGCGACGAGAATCGTCAAGCCCCCTGAAGGATGAGACCGCCATTCAAAGCTCACAAGTGGGGACTTATTTTCAAATGAGGTGAAAAACCTTTGGGCTGCACTTAAAGAAGAATAGTGGTGGGTGGAACAAAAGAAAGGCGTATTGCAGTTACGAACATAACTTCTTCCAGGCATTATTCCAGGATCTGGGATACCTACATCGAAACAGCAAATAGCATCACTTTCAGCAGCTTCAATACCATAGTTACAATGAGCGCTGAAAATCAAAGTGGAGTCAGTTTCTTGTTCCATTGACAGATTAATTTTAAATTATATTGATTGAATTTATTGTGAAACATTTTATCAACGCAGGCAATATGTTCTCCGTTTTCGTGCCGATGGTCATTCTAGAATATGATTAGTATTTATTTATATTGTAGTTTTGTGAAATTATTTAATTGTAATTATTATGGAATTGTAATAAATGTAAAATTAAATGTGCCACGTTGAGTGTGATAAACAGCTTCCACATTACAATGACAAGATTTCATAGATCTTTGTAATGTGTTTACTGATAGGATAACTTGAAAAAATACTCACGCAGTTTGCGTGAAAAGAACCAATTTTTTGAATAGAGATTTTTGCATGTTGCGAAAAACGCCACGCGAATCGGTCAGCTAGAGCTGAGGGCGGAACCTGTCATTTCATTCGTCCCTTGATGTCGTGGAGAGGTACCCTCACACAATTCTTAGTAATAGGAGAGACAACATAACTTTTAGCACCCTCAGCTGATCAATTCAATTCAATTAAACAGAGGTGGTGAATAAATGAACAAACGCGAAAAATGAATAGAATAAATATTGCCTGTCTAAAGGCCAAAGCCCGAAGCGACGGGGCAAGAGCAACCAATCAGAACACCGTAATGAAAGAAATAAAAGATAGAGACAAGAAAAAATAAACACACGAAAAATAGAAATAGACAAGTTTAACAAAAGGACAAATGAATTTGGTAAGCTATTAGTCGTAATTGAGAAAGACCCAATACCGAGTTCTGTCGACATTTTCAATAGTCATAAGTTTAGTTTTACTAACATTCAACGTTGGCAACTAAATTGCATCCCTCAAACACTCCCTAATCAAACCAACCAACTTTCCAGCTGACTAGTTAATCTATAATAGTTAACCTTAATTATAGACCATTCAATAGCTCCAAGTTTTTGATCGATAAACTCGTAATTTAGGAATGTGGATTAGGGCAATTCTGGCTGACTGATCAGGCTGCTTTGCTGGCTGGTCAGGATGGAGCCTGTAAGGTCCCAGAGAGGCTCTCTATCAATTTTCAACGTCCTACGATGAACAGGAGAGATTTGAGCTCGATTTTGCCATAATTATGATTGATATAATGTCTCGTGGTCATATGATCCTCACCAAAGTCAGCAAGGCACCAGTTCCTTCATGGTAATACAACAAATCAAAATTTGGTCCAAATCGGACCACCGGTTTCGGAGGAGTAGTGAGCACGAAATTGTGTCCATATATATATATATATATACTGTGCAGGACATTCAGGGTCAAGGCGTTAAGACAATCCTGCGGTACAGCGCAATCTGATGACCGGCTCAATCCTCCGAAATATTTTCAGGTCGTCTAGGACTGAGCACACATTATTTATTATAAGAAGGAAAAGCAAAGATCCAAGATGGGATCCTTGAGGGACTTCTGAAGTTCTTGGGAAAGGAACCGACGTGACATCCCTCACGCGCACCATCATCCCCTCGGCACACCATCGTACCTCGGCCAGATAACTCACCATCCAACCAAAAATTTAATATATACCTAAGCATTGATTAAAAATATTGGTGAAAACCGGTCTTTGGAGGAGTTTCATCACTGAGCACTTCAACAGTTTTAAAATGTTTTCCAGTCTTCTACTATTAGCACTTTTATTTATTTATTCAGTTTATTACGGGCAGGCCCGGTTCACATTACAATACAAAGAGTCATTCTATCAAAAGGGAAATACCACACAATGAAATGAAAATATCATATTAATTTAACAAAGAAAGTAAAGTACAATTTAGAAGTTTCACTTTAAATAAAAATCAATGGTGATGGGAAGATTCGCTTTTTGAGGGTGGATAGGAGGGGTCGAAGAAATCAAAGTTTGTAGAAAAGAAGAAAAGGTTTGTAATGCGTGGAAGTCTGTATAACGGATGGTTCCTTGCATAATTCGTAGAGAAAAATCGGGTCGTGAAATAATAACGGTGAACGGCAGGCCAATTTTGGACAGGATAGGTGGGCAGTCGATGTAGTTGTTCAATATTTTGAATAGGAAAACGATATCTGCGCAGCCACGACGTCTTGCCAGGGTATCAAGGAGGCATTTGGCACGAAGAGACTCGTAGTCGATATCAGATGACGGAATACCCTACTTGAATTCAATATAACGCAGGAACATATTTTGCAACCGCTCTAGCCGATGCCTGTGCGTTGCATAAGAAGGTGACAAGAAGATGGAGGCGGAGGCGTACTCCTAGATAGGCAGAACGAGAGCCCTGTTAAGGGTTACTGACGCTTCGATGTTTGAGAATTCTCTGGGGTTTCATTTCATAAAACCGAGAGTGCGCATAGCTCGGCCTGCCAGTGCTTCAATATGGATCACAAAGTTCAGGTGTTCGTCGCACAGAACTCCCAGATCGACCATCTCGTATTAGGACCTTTGCAGCGGAGCTCCACCAAGAGAATAGTCAAAGATGAGTGGAGCAGATTTCCGGTGGTAAGTCATTACTGAGCACTTTGCTGGGATCAAAATCAGGTGATTCAACGACTACCATTCCTCCGAACGTAATATAGCGCACTGTAGCAACTCACGAGCTCAGTAAAAACTCGTCAGCAAAGAGCAAGCAATCGTACTCTGGGATCAAAAATCTCAACCACACTGTTGATCATGAGCAGAAAGTAGCAAGGACCAAGGTGGCTCCCCAGCGAGATTCCAGAGGATACGGCAAAAGGAGAGGGGAGCTGATATCATACATACAATGAGCTGGCGATATGTCAGGTAACTTCTCATCTATTTCAAGAAGGATCCGTGAATGCCCAAGGAATTTATCAGGGACTGCAGATGACTGTGTGACAATTCATCGAATGCTTTGGCATAATCTACTGCAACGACGTCTGTCTGAAGACCAGACCGGAAACCCCCCAAGAAAAAGTCCTGGAACACCAGAAAGTTTGTAGTTGCTGATCGACCACGGAGGAAGCCATGCTACTCGAGAGTCATAAAGAGGGGAAACATTCCATCAGTCCTCAGAAATTTCTTTCTGATCATTGGTCTATAATTATTAAACCCCGTACCTAAGTAATATTATATGATCAGAGCATGGCGCATCGTGTCTTCGAGAAGGGATCACACTTTTTCAGTTCCAAGACCCCGCAATTTTACGCTTCACCGTAAAAATCTTACAAAAAATTTCGATAGGTAAGGAAAGAATATAGGTTCAGAGGGCCCTCAGCTAATTAGTGGTAATAAAATATGTTCTCTATCAGTAAGATGATAACGAAAATTTTTTTTTATGTTTAATTATATCTTAACGCAAATGTTGACATTATTTCTAGGTCTTAAAGAGATACGTTAGACGTAATGTTGATCCATTGGCTTCACAGCTCAAACGCATCCCATACCAATAAGGGGATATGTTCTAGACGATACGTTTTAACTGCCACTATAACTCTCTATTGACGCATTTCCCTATCGTGTAACTCTTTTAATGTAGGAAGGGGATAAGTTTTAACTTGAAATACCCCGGGAATATATTATAACAAATATCCGCTGCTGTACTGTATTCATTACCCGACCAAAACCATTTGGTGTCTTTATTCATTGTTATGTCTCCCGTCTTCTCCCCATTCAGCCCCCCTATTATCAACATTTGTTCAACTCATTCAGCGATAAAAATCTCCCATTCTTTCTCTCGTGGGCATTACCCACCAGCGAAGGCGGTTCTTACCGTAATATTCTACATATTTTAACAATTTAGGAAGCCTTTTCCCCCACCCTCGAGAACTCTCTGGAGGCAATTTTTTTGACAGGGCTCCGAGAGGGTTAAGGGCAGAAACGAATTACAGGGAGACTACTCTCTTCCTATCCACCCTCCCCTTTTTCGCAGTCTTTCCCGCGCATCTGAGAAACTGTCTTCTTCAGAAAGGAAGAAGGAGGAAGCTCCCGTAGTGAAGCCCAGTAAAGCAAGAAGAATGGCCTTTTCTTCCTTCCCTCTGCCACCCCATCCCATCACCTTTTCATCTCTCGTTCTCAACCACCGTTTTTCGCTTCCTCTTTATGAGACTTTCTAAGTGCATTCAGATTGTCTTCATCTTCCTCTTTAGAAATCTCCGGCTCCCTCAGCCTTGTTTTGCTCGGCACCATTCTGTCGTCAAGTTTCGTGCTCGACGCCGCTCTCGTTTCAAATGAGCCCAGCTGGCGCGACGGAACCGGGGGCTTTTCACAAAGGCTCACTCGTCCTGAGTTGTAAATTACGTCAAGTGATATTCGCTTTCTCAAAATAGATGTTTTGAATCTAAACGGTTTTATTGACTTGAACCATACGCTCGAATAGTATGGTATCAGGTTTGAGCCAAACTCACTAATTCTTCATTCTATGCCTTACCTGAACATCGATTTATTGCAAAAATTGTCCGTTACTCTGGTCAATTTATGTCAACACTGGTGCAATCCAATTTTCGCAACAGAAGTCTTTCGTTTTGATAGTACTCTTCCCTTCTGATTGGTAATCTCAACCAGAAGACTTTTTGTACGAGTTCATTCAGCTTTTTATTTCAATTAAGTACGTCAAGAGATAGAAGGTTTGCTTTCTAAAAACGGATGTTTTGAATCTGAACGGTTTCACTGGCTTGAACCATACGGACAAAAATAGTATGGAATCAAGCTTGAACCAAACTCACTAGTTTTTTATTTTATACTTTCGCTGAACATAGATTTATTGCCTTATCAGAATTTGTGTGCTAATTTAATTTTTCCACAACTTTTCTTTGAAATTTGCTCTATTAGCCATGAGCTTGACTGAGTACTTTCTGATCCTAATCAACATTATGTACAATCCATTTGAAGGGGCGTCCCAGTAATGCATGCATTACTTATCAATTCTGTTCAAGAACATACTTGCTGCCGATCAGTTTAAGGAGTAATTGGTTATGCTATAATGCACGAGGTGTCGGTCTTGAAAGTGAGGTCGGTCTCAGCGCCGTGTTTAGTGGTAAGCGCTCGCTATTCTTGGATTCGTTGCCTCTTGAGCAGCCTTACTACTATATTAATAACGATTATTATCAATTCCAAATATTGGGAACAACGTAAATTACGAGTATTACAGAACGATTTGATTACTTTAGTTTTGGTTTATAATTTTCAATAATGAAGTTTTTTAATCGGCCAAGAAAAAAGTTAATCCACCCTCAAAATGATTGGTGTAGGTACGTATCAAGATACGTTGAATTCAAAAATTGAAAAAATCTGTCCGCCCGCTGTCCGCCATAGGTCGTCCAAAGCTTTTTTCCTAAACTAAAAGACCAAAAATTATGGAAAACGGGTTAAAAAAAAAAAAAACCATCAGTTAGGGATGTAATTGTTCCCGAAATTAATTTCAAACGACTCTAAAGGGAGATATTGAAGGGTTAAAATATTTTAAAATCTAGATCTCGAAAACTTTTGACATAAAAGGATTAGTTTTTTTCGTTCGATAAAGGTAGAACGCTCAGAAACCGAATGAGACTATCTGAAGCATTGTATGGCCTACCACTCTCGCTACTTCCAATTTCTCGCTTAACAGTCTTGTTTAAAATCACTGGGTAAATCGCTGCGTTTCATTAGTAGTGACTAAGCATCATATATGGCAGTCGAACTGGAACTGATTTGTTCGCATGCGTCTAGGACCGGCTCTGTCAATGGCAATCCCTTATACTGAGAAAACATGTTTTTCAATCACATAAACATACTCACTTTTCGTTTTTCAGAGTATATTTTAATTTAAGGATATCTATTCAAAAGCAAAGTTGAGGAGTACTCCCTACAAATGGAAGGCAAATAAAATCACATTTTGACATCCAAATAGACTCTACGTTTGCAAATGAAGTTTGAAGAGTGAGAGCCAATTATTGGGCCAGCGTCAAAAATAATGAATACCCTTTTGTAAGTGAAATACAATTGAAGGTAGCTACTAATTCCCTCTTGTTTTTCACTGTTATATGGCCAAGAGAAAATTCAATCGGTACGCATTTATCGGAGAGCAACGCCACACAATGGAGCAAAGCCGAAAAACCCGCTCAAAAACGAAAATTAGTTTTGCGAACTTTTTTCGATGGTTTATATATCCTGAATAGTTGTAGAATGCATCCCTGTAGCTATTCTCTTGAAAGAATCTATTCTTAGTTTGGACTGAGGGGTACAATATCCCATTTTTTTAGGCTTCCCAAATAGGCTCTTATGAACATAAAGTTGGGAGTATTCGTATGTATTCATTTTTGAAAATAGAAATCTGACATTTTTTGGGTGTGTTACTGATATATTAAACAAAGACATATCCATGTCAAAAACCTTATAATTCCTAAACGCGAGAAGATAGAGAAATCACGCGCTGTTAGTGGATCTATTGAATAGATGATCAAACTCGAAATTCCATCAAAATCGCTAGATAGTGATACTGGAATACATAAAAATTGCCTTGTAAATATCAGCTGATATAATGCCAATATTGGAATTGTCAGGTGATGTAGTTGCAATAGAATTTATTATAACGTTGCCAAAGAATTTATTAACCGTGCGATGTACCTACAAGTGTAGTATTGGTACCTAAATGCTAAATTTCATCTTTTCTCCTAAGTCTACATATTAGTAGCGGAAGCATTGTTTTCACTTTCAAGAGATTTAAAAGTTGTTGTCCCCACTACAATCAAACGGCTGTTGTTTTTCTTTTGTACAGTGGTGAAATTTCCACTCGCATTTTACAAATTGGACTATTTTGAAAACCTTTCGTTCCGTGTTTTTCTCTCTCTAGCTCTGTGTGGGTATGCATCTGTGTATGTCCGCAAATCCTTGTAATAAGCTTAATTTCCACAATATTCAACCGGTTCTTATGAAATGTTCTTGGTATGTGCGGGTTAGGGTGAAGATAGTCCCATATGAGTTTCGTTATTCCCAAATCAATGCTTCACTCGGCTCATGCGCGAACGTAAATTCCATCAACCATCATTTTCTCACGCTCCCGTTGTCCGATCTCGCTCAAATTTGGAGGATAGGTGAAAAAGGATATTTTGAGAATTTCCTAGAAGTTTCAGCATAATCCTATCACTAGTAGCTATTATGTATGCGCGAATATGTGTTCCTTCCTAAACGAGCCCAATTTCAACGGTTTTCATTTAGGAAAACTTAAATTCCTCCAAGCATCATGTTTTTACACCCTAGTCTTCTAATCCCGCTCAAATTTGGTGCATATTTGGGAGGCAATGGTTCAATCATTCCATGTTAATTTCAACCAGATTACATAATTATTAGCTCCTTCGCATGAGCGAAAGTGTACTCCGAGGAACAAGGTCTAGTTTTTATAAGATTTTGATTACATTATCAGGGAATTTGTGGGTTAGGCTGTAGATTGTACCCTGCCAATTTTATTTTTCTCAAATCATTACTCCATTCTGCGCATGCGCTAACGCAAATTACTTCAAGAATCATTTTCCCGTTATTTTAAACATCTTTATTGTGAAGCGTAAATTTTTGGGGTCTTGGAACTGTAAAAGTGTGAACCCTTCTAAAACGCAGAATGCGCCATGTTCTAATCATATAAATATTACATATGGGGTTTAATAATTATAGACCAATGATCTGCGTAGAAGGGCTATCTAACACAGAAATAATAAACCATTGTGTAATTATTTGCAGCGTTTCATTCTCAGATCATTTTTCTGGCCAATTTTGTACAACAGAAGTCAATTTAACTACCCTCTCTCAATGTACTGTTCTCATTAAATATAACATAGTACTGTAGTTACATTTTTCTCTCGAGAGATTGTGTACAATTTTTTGGACTCTCTTCTACTCAGCACCCCAGAAAGTAAATTTTAATGTTCTACCTTCTACTTTTAGACCATATTATGATTAACCCATTAAGGTAAATAATTGGCATTTCGAAAAATATTCGCATAAACAGCAGTTTTGCCGACTGAGCCCTGCAAGGTGAAAACAGGAAAAAAATTGCAACTTTTTTCTTAAAATTATATTTAGACGCAGAATAAAAACCATAACTTTGATCATAATAAATTTTCATCATATTAGTTTACTAAATTATGCACATTTTTTTGGCATAAATTGCTATTATTTCAGTAAATTATAATGATTCAATTTTCGGTCTAAACATGTTTGCGTAAAATTCAGGTTTTATGATATAATTCGAAATTTTTGCCATTTCATTACCTTTTTAAAAACATTTTTGGGCCTTTTTTGATACCAAAATTCACTCATATAGTTTTGCTGCTTGACTGGAAAAAAAAAAGAAAACATTGTTGTCTAACCTAGTTGTTTTCCTGAATTGACTAAAACGATTCCCAACTCAATATAACGATCCGTTTCCCCCAGACACGGAGTTTTTTTTTTTTTTTTTTTTTTTTTTTTTTTTTGGGTGGCTGTTTTGCTACCTTGGCACTTTCATTATCAAGTTACCTTGCATTATTAATTTACATGACAGCTAAATGCTAAGGAGTATGCTGTCGAGCTTTTCATTTGGTACCGATCGTAAGTTAAGGTCCCTGAAGTAATATTGAGAGGAAAGGGCGACATCCCCCCCCCCCCCCCTCACTTCTCCCGGCATCACCCTTCCTACATACTTGCTACCCTGCTACCCAGAGGCTACACGAGGCGTACAGCAAGCTTTAGTTAATATGAAAAAGACTCCCTAGTTACAAGCTCCCATTAAATATCTTTCTGTCTTCTTGAAACAAAGTGGTATGCTATCATATCATAGGTTATTTCAAGACTGTGTCTAACCATACAAGTAACTTATTTTTTTTTTTTTTTTTTTTTTTTTTTGGTAATCGTTTTAGTAATCGGATCTCGTAAGATACCCGCGAGGGACCGCACTCCGGGTTATGTAGGATTCAAACCTCACTAAAACCTCACCTTCCTTTCCCCACGTTGGAACTCAGCATGGAACTGTTTAACACATTACTTCAGGCCGAGTCGTTGAGAAATTTCTTTAGTTCTCTGTCTCTCCCGTTCCAAGATGATCTTTTCTGGAGGATGTCTTCAACGTAGGCAGCTACAAAAGTCCAATTTTGCTCTCGTTCAATCATTTCGGCTACTACCACCTCCGGTGTCACATCTTGAGGTGGTAAATCCAGAGCATCCTGCAGCCCTCTTCTTTCTGTAGCCCATCGCTTGCATACGAAGAAAGTGTGGAGCACATCATTTCCGATTTCCTGGCAGTATGGACATATTGGAGAGTCGACTTTTCCCATTTTGTACAGGTATGCATAAAACAGCCCATGACCTGAAAGGAACTGAGCCAGGAAAAAGTTTACTTCTTCATGTTTTCCATCTAGCCATACCTTGATCTGAGGTATCAAGCGTGCTGTCCATCTCCCTCTGCAGCCAATAGATGGATTGGGATGCTGCTGGTAAGTACGAGTATGGCTGGCTCTGACACTGTTCTGGAGGCACATTCAATCCTCAGCGCTCCTATTCGTTGAACTGCATTAACTCTCTTGCGATAGTAGGCAATGTTTAAAGCATCTGCCCTTACCTCAACACCGTACAAGAGTATTGATTGTACAACGGTCATCATGAGACGACGCTAACATGTTCTTGGCCTATTGACATTTCTCATGAGATGACTAAGAGCAGTTGTTTTCTTTTGTGCCTTGTCTGCTGATTTCTTTATTTGCTCCCAGAATGTAATTTTAGTATCTAATTTGATTCCCAGGTATTTTACTGTTGGTTTGCTTATGACATCTGAACTCCCAATTTGTATTTGGATTATGCTAGGGAACTGTTTTCGAGTGAACACAACTACTTCGGTTTTAGCTGCTGCTAATGTCAACATATGGTCTTCCATCCATCTAGTGGTCTTTAACATTACTTGATTCAGTTTATTCTGTGTCAATTCTATGGTTCTAGCCAGGATAACTGCCGCAACATCATCCGCATATCCGACAAGATAACAGTCTTCATGCATTTCCAGTCGTAGAACACTATCGTATGATGCAATCCATAGTTGTGGGCCCGGAACTGAACCCTGGGCTGCTCCTGCGGTGATTTCTTTCTTTCTTTCCCCTTGGGCCGTCTCATAAACCAATGTTCGGTTTTTAAGATAGCTGTCCATAACTGCTAGTAGGTAATACATAATACAAGTAACCTTAGTTAGAAATAACTTGAACGCGCCCAATTCGTATCCGATTCATCTCTCCATCAACAAATTATCAAAGATAGAAGATCACCTTTCACGCCGTTTCCTTTCTCCATGTTTTATCGTCGTACAAACGCACCCCTACGTCTCTGAACCTTCAAGAAACGCGTTCGACGCCCCTTTTCTGTCATCGAACCCGTTTCCGCGACCCTCTGAAACCAGCGTTATCACGTTACAATCGCGAGGAAGTTGAAGCCTCATCACGACTCTTCTTGACATAAACGCCCTCCCTCTCCGCCTTTCTAACCGTTTGTCGATAACCGCCGGGTCGAACACTAACGACGGACGGAAAAGAACTGCCTCGGTCATCAGGTGTTCTTACGCCGCCTTCGCCTTCGTTTTTCCTACCGAAAATCAACCTTGTTTCTCCCCCTTCTCTTCTACCGTTCTAACTTCGTCTCCCCAGTTCTAACTCCGTCCCCCTGTTCCACTTCCTCTTTTAGTGCCGTTTCCCACGTGATGTAATGCTCTACGGGATCCGCTTTTCACCACCAACTACCGCCCCCGCCCTGTTTCTTGTCAGGGTTATTTTTCCTCGAGTCATTAGCGTCTTATGTTTAAAGGAGAAAAAACCCCAACTTGATGAATGTCTCATATTACCTTGCGCCAAACTAGAGGCACTAAGTTCTTCACTTGTGGAATATTCAATAACCATCCTTCCTTTCTCATCTTCCTTCCTTTTTCTTTAACCACTCTCTTCTTTTCTTCCTCTTGTATTTCCTTTACAAGCGCGTTCAGTTTCCAGTGCTATGCTGCAGTCTAATGATCGTTCCTTTAGTGCAATGAATGAATGACATGTTTATTAAATAATGCAGGAAAAAATACATTATTCATATCATTATAATTACATAACAACGTGCACACCGCTATAGACAATGAGTCTGTATGCCGGGGGGGGGGGGGGGGGGGGGTATACATTTATGACTTTTTGTTCATTTCTGCCTAGTATTTTAATTGTCCATTTTTCATTTATTTTATTTTGTACATATTTCTCCCAAATTTCTTCACTAATTAAATTTTTCAATTATTCCTAGCAGCCACACTTTCATATTTTGCTAACGGAAATCAATTTCCTCCGTTCCACAAGTCTTTTACCTCTTCCTAGTCCGGACGCCTCCGGCCGAAGAAACGGACCCTAAATTTACCGAGCACAGGGCGAACCGCAAATAAATGCATATCAGTCTCTGGAACCCCCATGCTGCCCATCGCACATCTATGAGGATCGTCAGGTGAGTCGTATGGCTTACAGTAAAGCGGCATCAAAGAGACTCACCACCCTCACCAACTTCACCTGCCACTCAAAACCCAGAGAAGGCACTGTTGTCGCTCCAAGAATAGGTCACCAGATCTCACCTTGTAGTCCAACTGTTTGTAGATCCGATTATTTGGTAGATACGCTCTCCTCACTGTCTCATTGTGTCAGGCGTCACGTGCTGTGTAGATCAACCCTTCCAGTTGTGATTGCCATTCTCCTATGTCGCTTAAGGCAACGCTCATTTGGGAAACTGTGCTCTCAATAAGCCCATGCAAACCAGCGTACCAGGAACATCCAGCACGCACATTCTCCTCCGTCACCAACCTTCTGTAGCAGAATTATGTACTGGTGTACAGTCGAATGCTATGTTTTAGAGTAATTTGGAGGAAAGATTGAAACAGTTAAACACCACATCTTCAAATTATTTTGATTGAACGCGGAACATCATCTTGGTTTATTTTTTTCAATAATGAACCTTTGAAATCAACCATGAAAAAAAGTCTGCCATGTTGGGTAGGCAGTGTAGCTTCCTCACATATTGTAACATGGGCGGATAGAGTTAGTTGATTTAAAAGTACGAGTCGAAATGATTGAATATAAAATAGGATGGACATGCTAATTTACGAAATAGGGCTACAATTCATGTTTGTGCATGAGTATATTACATCAAGCAATAGCATTCACCATGTAGTGTATAAGGTGATGGAATAGGTAGGATATTGTCTAGATATTAACCCGTTAAGATTCCATCAAAATCTGTCCGTTAGTATCATATTAGCCAATATTAGATTTGCGCATGCGCAATTGTTGTTAATCAACCAATCGAAATAAAATACATAGACGTATAGTCATGGATCTCCCGAGTTTGATCGAAATCGGAAATGGTGAGAAATCAACATTATAAGAAATTTACGTTAGCGCTTGCACACAAGTTCTGATCCGACCGCAACGTAAGTTATAGGGGGTCCTCTAGGAGCTAACCGTCACCAACTCAGCATGGTTACATCAAAAACGGCCCATTACTCTTGGAGTTTCGCCTGTTAATTAATTATAGTTGTGCTCATGCGCTTAAGTTATGACTTTAGCAATCCCGATATAATCCATAGACCACCTTTCTGGAAGATATAGCAAACCCCCCCCCCCCCCCTCCACCCACCGAGATTGATCGAAAACTAACCGATAGGATAAGAAATCGACATTATAATATATTCAAGCGAGCAAGCTAATATTGGACCACAATGAAAGTTATAGGACATATCTACGGACTAACCCGCAAAACCTTTGAACATTTCATCAAAATTGAAAAAAATATCGTATAGTTTCGGGCGTGACAAGGATTTACCACAGAAAGACAGACATTAGACAGACACGGAACCAAAATTGATCAGCAAGCCCTGAAATGCAAAAAGTTATTAGAAATTTTGATTTTGGAAGGCAAACATTTTTTCCACCCTCATGAACACAAAGCTTTCCTACCCTCGAGAGGAAGGAAATTTTTTTAACCTCCTTCACAATTTGTTGGCTTACGTATAAAAATGTTGAAAAACAAATATTATAAGTATGTGTCCGAATCCTTTCTACAAAACTATGGGACCAAAGCCTGCGAAATATGGCTTCAAAATACCATATCGGTCTGCATGTTCCTGAAATGTTGCGGCAACACTTTGAACCAAACCCAAGAGACCTATTATTTAAGTTCCTTCCAAAGTTCAGCATCTTCTTGCACAGGAACAGAATTAGTTATGTAATATCGAAATAGAAGCTGGTTTACCATATATGTGGTTTGCTTAGTTTCAATAATTATCGTAGTTTACCTATGGATTCGGAAGTATTCAGCTTCATGCGTCAAGACAAAAGAACGCGTCCGCCTTCTCGTAACGCTTTTCGTGGTTCGAGGCTCGTCTACGAGATGTGATAGATGAAACAACTTTGTTTGTTTTTTTAACTACCTTTCGCAGGGACCTTTATCTACGTAATTGAAATGTGATTTGTGCTGCGGAAATAATAAACCTTTGCTGTAATGATTGGCAATGTTTTGAGAATCACTGCAATATGTTCCTTCGTCCTTCGTGAGTAAGGGTGTTCAGGATTTCTTTTGATGTTATTTTCTATTTTAAAAGCCGAGGGCTCGTCAGGTTGAATTAAAAAGGGAAAAAGTTCAAAGGGAATTGAGACTTATTCAGGAACGTACGGTAGATAACGAATGTTAAGCCTATCCTAACGAGTCGTTCATTAGTTCAATAATGAAAGGGCTGCCTGCCTCATTTAATACCTTCGAAAGAAACGAAAATGTGAATAATATCAACTTACCCTGTATGTTATTTAAATAGAGAAGTTAAATTGACACCTTGGATAACAAAAGGACTAATTAAATCTATACAGGTTTTACATAAACTAAAATCACGTTTGGAACCCTCTAGATTGCGGTTTAATGGTACGTTTCAACCGATATAGAAACATGGTCAACGAATTAACTAGAACTGCAAAGAAATAATATTACGCAGATAAAATTGGGAAAGCCACAGACAAAGCGAAAATAATGCGAGGTGCCATAACAATTGCTGTATCTGGTCCCAAACTATCGAAAAGTCTGTAAAACTATCGAAAACGTTCCAATAGGTCTTTATGTCTGTAGGTTAACGAATGAGGTCAATGAGATGCAGATCAAGCCTCCCAAAAAGATTCACAAATTTACAGCTCTAGGATCCCAAAATTTTGCGCGTTTTAAAAAATGTTTTGATCGTTTACTACATACGAAGTTTAATAATAATAATTAAAGTCGTCTGGAGCATCCCTTCTAAACGATTGGAACAAAATAAACTTGGGTCAAAAATCACATACATATGGGATCTAATTGAGGCTGAATCATGCTAACACATTATAGTCCTTAATATGCGTACATACAAATTTCTATGTCTCTCTTGTATCGAGAGAGATTGTATGGTTGACATGGAAGATCATAGTAAGTACAGCAATACCCACCACACCAGCGGTCATCCCCCTCAGACGCTACAATCCAGCTGAGGCCGAAGGGGTTCGTGGATGGTGACATAACCCCAGAAGCCTCTCGCACCCTCTCTGTACCGGACTCGCTTGGCCGCCAAGCAATTAATCATTCCCTTACAGCTAATGGCTTCATCGCCTCCATCCCCCTAATCAGCTATTCATTCATTAATTACGATCAGAGATTGATACTAGCCTTGGAAGAGCCTCTATATGGCTCAGAGTTGATAAATAATTATTGCGTCGCTTTCTAAGAGATGAGCAACATTGTTTACCATCAACAACTATGAAGTCTCATAACAACTATAAACGATGCTGCTCACGAGGTGCTTAACAAGAATAGATGATCGTGAAACTGCTACTTATCACCAACCTTAATATTGTTCTTAAGTGAATTATTGATTCATATATGCCAACTAATATTAATTCCAAAAAACATAATTTCATGTTGGTATCAGTACCTAATATATCTAATTATTTGAAACTGTTACTATATATATATACCTGTATATTTTAATTTAATTCTTTTTCTAAGAGAATATTTGTTCTTAAAAATGGATATTTTAAGGCATCAATACTTTTCAAAACGTTCACCATACAAATCCGTTTTCGAACAATCTGAAAAGATTTTTGGATTTTTGAATTATTCATAGTCTGTTGTATTGTACGTGAAGGTATGTAATATAAGAGAAAATCCAGAAACTATTTGTCATGGAAACAATGATAATTTTTTCAATGTTGATGGGGTTAGCATTTCTTCAACTGATGGTTTTAGTCTGGTAGATCAAGAGAGTCGAATTTCTCGGATGCTCCATTTATGGGAATTGACAAAGAATATTAATGTGAAGCTATTTATTTTTTCAAGAGGAGATCCGTCGCTGAATTTGATTGAATCAGTTCCAAGACGTTAAGGAAAATTGAATTTTTCATTGGTGAGCCGCTGTTTATTGAGAAAACTGATAACTTTAAATTTGATTTTTAACGAAAAAAGGAAACTTTAAGTAAGTAGATATTTTAAACTTTTGAATATTATTCTCCCCGAAGCCCGAGTTCCTGAAGAGAAACGTTGGAGTTTATTAAAAAAAACCAATTTAAGGACAGAAGGCCTTTTTTATAAAGCATGTTATAATCTGAGCTGTCCGAGTAAAGAAACGTTGTAAAGCTGTTTATTTGATCCTATTAAGTGTTAGTGCTCGTTATAAATATATAAATATATATATATATATATATATATATATATATATATATATATAAATTCAAAAAATGTAACATAATAATATGAGCGAATTTCAGTAATTTTTTGAATTATATTCATGGTAATCGTTTTTGAGCCTGTTGTGTGCATAAGAACTATCTAGGTATGTTATGCTAAAAAATATATATAAATAAATATATATATATATATATATATATATATATATATATATATATATAAGTTACGTACACACTAGGCGACACTAGGCGTATTGTAACAGCAAACTGCTGATCACGCATTACTATCCTATATATACAGCCCGTAGGCGGCTCCAACCTTCAGTCTTGTTCCGCCGTCCGAGCCATCTTCATCTTGTTTATATCTAACACCAAGTCCGTATCAAGTCCGTATTGTGTTATATTCCAATAAATCAGTTTTAAAAAACTCTAATAACGTGAGTTATTCTATTTTTGGCGCAGTCTCCGGATCGATAGTGTTTTCTTCGACGCATACGACGTAAACTCTATCGGAACCTACATTTTACAACTCCAGTTCGGATCGGTAGTGTTTCTTCGACGAATACGACGGAACTCTATTGGGATTACCAACGGGCAAGACTCCTTACAGCATGACACTCCAACATCTGTAAGTAAATAACCAATACGAGACCTACCACTTCTTCAGTAATTATTCGCACACACCCAGTGCTCATCGTTAATTTCGCACACACCCAGTGCTCATAATTAATTTCGCACACACCCAGTTCTCATAATTGATTTCGCACACACCCAGTGCTCATCGTTAATTTCGCACGCAACCAGTGCTCATCGTATTATTTCTCGCACACACCCAGTGCTCATAATTAATTTCGCACACACCCAGTGCTCATAATTAATTTCGCACACACCCAGTGCTCATCGTTAATTTCGCACGCAACCAGTGCTCATCGTATTATTTCTCGCACGCACCCAGTGCAATTCGAATTCGCACACACCTAGTGCAATTCAAACTCGCCCACACCTGGTGCGATTTCACCAACAGTTAACTTGGAAACAAATAACTTTTGTCGTTCACTCCAAGTAAACAAGTTAACTTGGACACAAATAACTTTTGTCGTTCACTCGACGGAACCTTGGCTGACAATCTTTATCTCAGCCAACTCACATCCTGTTCGCCCCGCGAGAGCCTGACGTTATCTCTCGTCTTACCGGAGGGGGAGAGGCACCCGCGGAACTCTGACGACCTTCACCTCTCACGACCTTCGCAAGATCGTAACTTAAGTTCCCGCGTCAACTACATTCGATTTTATTTCATTAATTCAACCAATTTCATTGTTTGTGCTATTTCATCTTTTATTTTGACTAATCTTTTACTCTAATTAATTAATTAATTCATAAATTTCATTTTATTTCCTTGTATTGTATGTGCATGTCTACTGTTTAACTAACTGATAACTGAATTCCACACCAAAATTCCCAAAGTCAAAGAACCGAAACCCCAAACTAGCTTTTGGGATTGGAGCTCACAACGACTCCACAGAACCATGGATTCTAATAACGTCGCTAATATTCCCCTTCCACTCGGACCACCACCAATAAATGGGGCCGCCCTGATTCGTCAGGCACTGAACCCCATACCCGAAATACCCGAAATAAATCCACCACAATTTCCCCCTGAAAATCAACCACAACTTCCAATTGAAAATCCACCACTTCCGCCCGAACACAATTTCCCACAAGTAAACCCACAACTAGGTCCAAACCAACAAATACCCCAAATATTCCGAAAAGAATATGATAGGTTAATCCCGGAATTTAACGGGGAACCCCTCGTTTTACCCAAATTTATAAAACAATGTGATAAAATATTTGAGAAATTCCACGACCACAACGACCCAGATAACTTTCAAAATGAAGTAATCATGGGGACATTCACTTCAAAGTTAGGTCCCAAAGTAACGGAAAAAATATTCATAAATTCTATAGATAACTATCAGGAACTAAGGAGAGCGCTACTTCAAACTTATAGCGACAAAAGGGATACGTATACTCTATTACAAGAAATGAGTGAATTGAAACAGCTCCCACAAGAGGATTGTTTCAATTTCCACGACCGTCTTTGCCATCTATTAAATGCGCAGGTTGCCTACATCAAACTGAATATGGGCAGCGCTGCTCCGATTTTAACGAAGTATATGAAAAATTACGCCCTAAGAGTGTTCGCTCATGGTATTTCGGAACCATTGGGTGGCCTCTTAAGGACCAAAGGCCCAACCAGTTTGGGAATGGCTCTCACTATGTTGACAAACGACTTCAACCTAAAACCCAGGAACAAGCCTTCCCCAGGTTATTCCTCCGCTCATCCGGCTTATCAACCTGCCGCTGCGTCAACGAGCCGGAACGTCCCAAGACCAAACCCCTCGTTTCAACCACAAACATCGCGTTTCACGCCCAGACCCACTCAAAACCAATACCAAACACCAGTTGCTAAAGCCTACCAACTATTGCAAAGCCTTGCCCAAGGCGGCCAGTCGAGGCCCGGCCCACCTTGGCAACCGAAACCTCAATACCAATCGAAACCTCAATATACCCCAAATCAATATCAAAACCAAACCTCCCCAAACCAAAACGCGCAAACGTATAATAGGCCTGCTCAACAACCCAAAGCATCTCAAACTAATTCCCATAGAACCCCAACGGCGAAACCCCAATCTCAAAAATGGACGCCTATGTCTTGGAGGACATCTAACCCAAATTTCCATAACCTCGAAAATGACGAACCCCAAATTCCCGACTCTGAGGAACAAAATCGGGACCATGAAACTTGGCAAATCTTACAAGATGAACAGACCCAAGACATCGACCCGATCTATGAACATAACATAGACGAAATCACAGATTTTTTAGACCACACCAGCCTCGAACCCCCACATACGACCTAATGTCACTATACTCTAAACCGACTGACGAACTAACGTACATAACTATGCCTAAACTAAACCTAAAAATTCTAATCGATACTGGTGCTTCTGCAAGTTTTATAAACCCCGAAATAGCCAACAAATTTTTCCCCGACAAAATTTCCCAAAGTACTTTCCTTGTAAAAACCGTACACGGAATTTCTAAGGCAAAAACTAACGCAATGGTCCCATGTGGCGAACTCTTCCAAACCAAAGGTCTAAATTTAAAATTTAACATCTTCGATTTCCACAGCAGATTTGACCTCCTCTTGGGCTTAGACAATCTTAGACTACTGCGAGCCGGAATAATGCTGCATGAAAACGTCCTAAGAACACCAAAGGTTGACATACCCCTCCAATTTTTAAACCTCAAAACCAACGAAATCCATAACATTGACAGTAGGTGCATCAAGGCATTGACACCAAAGGAAATCAAGGGTTTTCTAGGACTGTTAGGGTACTACAGAAAATTTATCAACAACTTCGCCCGACTGACTAAACCCTTAACTCAATGTTTAAAAAAGGATGCGACGATAGACATAACGGACCCCGATTACGTAAACTGCTTTGAAACGTGTAAAAACCTCCTGTGCAATGATCCGATACTTCAGTATCCTGACTTTACCAAACCTTTCCACCTCACAACGGACGCGAGTAACGTAGCATTAGGAGCTGTTCTCAGCCAAATAACTAACAATGCGGACCTCCCGATTGCCTACGCCAGTCGTACACTAAATGACTCTGAACAGAAATACTCGCCCATCGAGAAAGAACTCCTTGCAATAGTCTACGCTGTGGGTTATTTCCGACCATACCTTTTTGGAAGGAAGTTCACAATCTACACAGACCATCGCCCCCTTCAGTGGTTATTTTCCCACAAAGAACCTAGCTCAAGGCTGTTCGCCTGGAAAACCAAACTTCAGGCTTACGACTTTGAGATAGTATACAAAAAGGGAGCATTAAACACGAACGCTGACGCGCTGTCCCGACCGCCGCAAACAAAGTCTGTCTCGCCGAGTCCAAAATCTGTCTCGCAAAATCTAAACGCAATCGACAACGAGTATGAGTCTTCCGACTCAGTGATAGCCAACTTTGATCCGGAGGAGGGAGGAGAAACTCACTCTCACTCCGATAACTTAGAAACTTTGTCTGGCCTTACAGTACACTCGAATTTTATCGGCAACACCGTAACGACAATAAGTATCAGAGACCAACCCGTGAACCTATGCACTAATCAAATATTACTCACTACCGTACGACACCCTGTTTTTAAACCCGTTACGACGATCAAATTATTCGGAAACAAAACGCGCATGATAGTAACAGTCAGCGAATCGCAATTCGAATCCGAAATTACAAAATTTGTTAAGGAATTTATTCACCCAAAGGTCAAATATGGTATATATTTTGAAACTGATACCTATGAGAAATTTGTGCAAGTAGTCACCAAACAATTCACCCATACGGAAATAGACATCACGAGGTACACCAAAAAACTAAGAGACATACAAACTAACGAAGAACAAACCAAAATAATCCGCAACTACCATGAAGGTCACACTAATCACAGAGGAATAGAAGAAACATACGAGAAGTTAAAACGAGAATTCTACTGGCCCAATTTAAAGACAACAATACAAAAATTCATTAATAATTGCGAATTATGCCTTAGGAGCAAATATGAGAGATCTCCCCTCAAAATCAAATATAACGTAACACCAACCGCCTCACGGCCATTGGAGACCCTTCACATCGATAAATTCACAATAGAAAATACGAAATTCCTCACAGCAATCTGTACATTCTCCCGTCACGCGCAAGCATACCCCCTAAACTCGTCCACAAACATGGAACTAGTAAACGGACTCCTAAAATTTTTTACTCACCACGGTATACCTAATTCTATAGTATCGGACAACGGTGCCGAATTTCAGAGCAGCCTCATAAAGGAACTTCTGGATTTACACAAAATAAATATTCATTATATTTCTTCCCAACACCCAGAGTCAAACGGAATCATAGAAAGATTCCATTCAACCCTAATTGAACACGTGAGACTCCTAAACCAACAAGAAGCGTTCAAGACCTCCAACACCCGTACCAAAGTCAATTACGCGATCATCGCATACAACAATACGATACACTCAGTATCGAAACTAACCCCTTTTGAACTACTTTACGGACACATAAACAACAGACCATTAGTAGAAATAGATTTAGATAAACTAATAACAAATAATTACCTCAACGAACACAAGGAAAAAACCAAGGCTCTTTACACTCACATGACAGACAAGTTCAGAGAACACAAAGAAAACCTGACCAACACAAAAAACATAGGACGAATAGACCCCCCAGAATTGCCACCTGAAGTTTTTGTCAAAACAACGCAACGTCAAAGTAAGTCAAAACCCAAATTTAATAAAGAACAGTTAAAGGAAATTGATCCAATAACAAAAACAGCCCTCATACAACCCCGTCACCACAACACTAAAGAAAAAATACATTTAACAAACATCAAACCCCCACGGAAGTTTTATCAAACCAACGTGCAAAACGCTTGGGATGATCAAGCACCGCCCTCCGAAACTCTTGCCCATAAATACGGCTTAAAAATAACGAGACAAAACCTCCTTACTCTAAAACCAGGAAACTGGGTCGATGATATGATCATCAATTTCTATATGGAACTCTTAGACGAAAGGAGTCGCAATAATAGAAACTTACCCTCGACCCACTGTTTCAACACCTTCCTTTATCCTCTACTGAAATCTGGGGGCTACGACAGAGTAAGGAAATTCACGAGTAGGTCCGACATATTCGGAAAAGACTTTATCATCTTTCCGATCCATGAAAACAACCATTGGTCCTTGGTCATAGTAGACGTCAGAGAAAAAGAAATTAGGTACCTAGACTCCCTTTCCGAAAACAGACTCAAGCTAGGAACAGCTAACAAAATCGCAATCGAGATCCTCGAGAACATCCAATCTTACCTAGCCTTCGAATACCTCGAGAAAAGGAATGTTATGCTCGATTCCGAAAACTGGAGAACCACCCTTCTGAGGACTGTTCCCCAACAAGAAAATTTCGATGACTGTGGTGTGTTTATGTGCCAATTTGCAAAAAAATTAACACATAAAGAAGCCCTGTCCTTCGAACAAAAGGATATTCCCCAACTTCGAGAACAAATGTGTTCCGAAATTTTAAAGGGTTCACTGTCCTAAAACTCCTTATCGATTTTCATTGTTCCAGGATCGTTCTCCCCCTTTTTCTCATGGCGACGTACGGAATCGAGGTTATCGATGTAACCTCAAACCCTGGGCTCATTGCGGTGAATATGAAACCCGCAAAAATTGTCAAGGGCTACCACACCCTTTCACACTATTACGACCTCAATCAAATTTTGGATCAACTCAACCTCCTGCGACTGACTTACAACGAAACCCTCAAAACATTCCACAACAGCTCCCACACCGCCGAAAAAACGATGATGCTCACAGCCACCGTAAACCACACCTTCAGACTTATAGACCAGAAACTAGACAATATCATAATAACTCCACCCAAAACTAGATCTAAACGGGGACTGATTAACGGGCTAGGCACGTTAGTAAAATTCATCACTGGTAATCTAGACTCCCGCGATGAGGAGAAATACAATAAAATCCTGAACCATTTATCAAACAAGCAAGAGGACCTTCAAGAACAAATAAAGTCACAGTATTCAATCAACCAAGCAATATTAGAGAATTTTAACAAAACCATAGATACCATAGCACACAATAACCGCGTGATCATCAAAGAATTAAGACATCTCAAATATATAAACTTGGAGTTAGGACGAGTCAACGCAATTATCACTACACTAGAACACCTTCAAACGCTCCTCAACCTACTTCTAAGCGCCCTACAAGACATTGAAAACTCACTCACATTTTGCAAACTAGGAAAATTACATCCTAGCATAGTCGACTCTCGGGAACTCTTCACTGAATTACAAAGATTGTCCAAATTCTACGGCAACACGTTCCTAGATTACTCCAATAAGGCCCTGTTTGAGATTCAATCCTACATTCAAGTCCAATGTTTCGTGGGAAGTAGCGAAATCATTTACTTCTTAGATATACCCATTGTGGACCCAGAAAATTTCGATTTGTATTACGTGGAACCCTTACCAACACAGTTAGAAAACGCTCAAATAGTAACCATCATCCCAAAGAAAAAATTCTTCCTCAAATCCCAAACAAGCTCAAGAATCGTAGCATTACGCCACGAGTGCCCTGCCGGTCACCTATCTCTCTGTCCAAACCACCTAACATCGGAATTAGATCTACCATGCGAAATTCAATTCCTACAAACAGGTTCCACCACTCAATGCAAGTACGTCAATCTTGACATCCCCACCAATTACGTGAACTTAATACCGGAAATCAACCAATACCTTCTTGTCTTCCCACACGGAGACACGATTCAAATTATTAATACAGAAGGGACAGAAGTCCGAACCCTATACGGAATCCATCTCGCGAAACCAGGGACGGACCGATTAGTATACCATGACCAAACTTTGTTTGCCCCCCGAAAGGAACTGTCCGGCCGACCCCTGATCATGAACTCTATCAAACTACAATTACAACCCTCTCAATATCCGGAATCGGAAATTCAACTAAAAGGTCTCGACCTTAACCTAGTTCACATGCCCGATGCCCGCGCAATTCCCATCTCGTATTATGAGAAACTCAAAACACCCAGCTTTTGGACCATCCTCCTGTACTTATTCCTCGTGTCACTCGTCACATACATTATGACCCAGTACTACCGCCACAAAAGAAAAGTAAGGCTTTCCCCAAACCATCAGTAACCGTATTTTTATTGTACAACATTACAATACAAAACAGTAGTACAGTACAATACAATACAGTGCAAACATCTGTAACCTAATTTCTGTAATTTGTAATCAAAACTCTGTTTTCTCTGTATTATCATGTAATAGGTTTTAGGTTGTACTTTGTTAATGTACTAATTTTCATACTAGTATTTTTGTATTAATTTGTATTAATCTTGTATTTTTGTATTTTTGTAATTCTGCATTTTTGTATTAATTTTGTATTTTTGCAATAATTTGTACTAATTTTTGTACCAATTTTCGTACTAGTATTATGTGGTAGTATTATGACATTGTTATAATGGAAATGTAATGTAACGTAATGTTTGTAATATCATATTTGTAATAATGCGGACTAACTTAACTTTGAAACTTTAAATTTTGAACTTTGAAAATTTTTATTAATTTTGAACTTTGAACTTTGAAAATTTTGTTAACCCCAAAATTTTGTCTCGGCGGGGAGGAGTTACGTACACACTAGGCGACACTAGGCGTATTGTAACAGCAAACTGCTGATCACGCATTACTATCCTATATATACAGCCCGTAGGCGGCTCCAACCTTCAGTCTTGTTCCGCCGTCCGAGCCATCTTCATCTTGTTTATATCTAACACCAAGTCCGTATCAAGTCCGTATTGTGTTATATTCCAATAAATCAGTTTTTAAAAACTCTAATAACGTGAGTTATTCTATTTTATATATATATATATATATATATATATATATATAAATATATATATATAAATAAATAAACAAATAGAAAATAAATTTAAAAAAATAAACTTTTTTCAAATAATATTGTGTTACAAACATTTTGAAATGTCACCAGTGTTTGCGGATTTATAAATAATCGATTTTAGCACATGCATTGTAATAAGCAGGAATGATTGGAGGACTTCGGAAGGGTTCGGGTGTTCCCGGCACTTTTCGGCTTGCTTTGCTACCGCCAGTCGTGTGGTGAAGGGGGGAGAGGGGCAAGGTGGGAACACATCCCGCGCGATGCATCTTTCAATTATGATCATATAATTTCCACTTGAACCCTGTGGACAAGAAAGCACGGTGTCACGACGTTAGCAAACGTCTCTATAAACAGGGTGTAGATAACATTCAAGATATATCTGGGGTCGATACTTGAAAATTCAACCAAACTTTCAGACACCATTATTGAATGCAACAATGACACATAAGAGATAACATGCTATGTTCGAGAAGCAGCACTGTTCTTTGTAGACAAAAAAATTCTGAATTTAAAATTTAATATGCTGATGAACAAATACAGGTTTCATAAAACCAAATGAAGTCATGAATAAAACTCTATTCACGATTTTTCATTTGTGTTTGAAGTGTATTTCCGCTGGTAATCATCGATGTAATATCAAATTCGAGTTTTTATTCGCAGCCAACAGCGAAGAGGTTGTATAATAAAGAACTACAATTGGTAGCCAGTTCAACAGAGTAAAGAGCCTTAGATTGTTTTTCCTAAATCTGGCTGTTATGTTTCGAAGTATTTCTTTTTTGTACGGTAATGTGATTATTTTTTTTCATTTTCATCGTCCCTTGGCGTAGGTATCACGTGGGCGGAGTGTTCATTTCGAGAGAAAAGAACGTTCGAGGTGGGTTTCATGAAATACGATACGGAATAAACGGCTTCATACATTCTGAAGGAGTGTTATACAGGTTATACCCGCTCCCCGACCAACTTTTCCTGATTCACCACGATAAATGAGGGCAGCTGCGACTTGGGGGGAGTGGGGTTTGAAAGAGGGATGGAAAATGGAAACGACGCGCGTTGCGTTGTAGTGTTATTACGCCAGGAGAGGACGGCAAGGTATATGAAAAACCTAAGTGGTCCATTAGAGGGCTAAAGTTTGGTGTGTGGTGCAATATAAAGGCTGAAGAAGACTCGGGGTCTAAAACCACCCTTTCCGCGAAGCGGTAGAGAAAACTCCTAAAGCGATACGCGGAGATGGCAAGGGGAAAGGAGTTGAGAATAATTCCCCATTGTCCGCTTTCCAAGCACATGTCACTTCATACAATATTAATACCGTAATTTTTTTTCTCTCTTTTTATTTGTGGCTTTTCTTTCAATCTCACCTTTTCATTTGCTGCCTTTCCATCGTGGTATACATCGGCGCTTCTCATTTCTTGTATTATTATTTATTTAGGGTCCATTCTAAAAATAGCAGTCGCTGGTGAGTCTGCTCGTTAATAGATATACATTTCTACCTCAGAGGGGCCCTCAGAGTTCTCGTGCTCTGTTCATTCGCAAATGAATATGACTGGTACTAACAATTTGAGTGAGTTAGAGTCCATTCCATTGTTATAAACAATAGAGTAGGTATTGATCACTAGTCTCACTTTTGATGGTACGGAAATGCCATATCCGTTGCATTTCGTGGAGGTGCTTAGTGGTATCTGAACAGTAGACTATTCCAGCAATTATACTCACATAGGCTTCGGTGCTTGGGACCCAAAATAACCCTATCCTGAGTTTTTTTCTAAATCTACATATATATTCACACGTTCATAGTACTTAGGCATCACGATTGCAAGAATGAATCTATGCTCAACAGCAAAGAGAATATTTATTTTCGAATCTTAGGGATGTCACTGCTTGAAATAAGTACATTTTTATCCACTCTTCCATTATTGATTACATTTATATGTCGATGCCTTGTGTTTCAAATCAAAATGTTGAACAGATCTTCATGTTGAAAATTTCAAATTGAAAGGAGCGCCTATAGTTTTGGTCTTACTTTTTGGAAACAAATTGTTTCGAGAAACAAATTGTTTTACTTTATGATTCAACTGTACTGAAGACCCTTTATGTTTTAAGTCAAGTGTAGTGAGTACACGCTTCAAACGGTTTCGTGATGAGTTTTATGGGCATGGCCAGAGCTTAGGTTGGGCTTCAATGATGTGCACATTTTTCGCCTTCAGCGTTGGTTCACAGCTTGTTACCAGCTGGTGCCCAACTGAGCTTCAATTACTGGATAATTTATTGTAAAAACGGATGAAATGAAAAAACGTACAACAAAATTCTTATGCACAGGATGAACTATGGACACTTGAGTGATCTCTTTTGCCAAGGATGACTGGATAAATAATAAAGGCTACAAGGCAAGTTGAAACACTGGGTTTGTTCTTGTACACATTCACATTAATTTGTTACTCTATTAAATTTGTTTTTCTACTGCTATCCTTTCTTTCCACATTCTTCGTATTTTAATCTGAATGGTTACGGCCTGTGTGCCACTGGTTGTTGTGCTTGCGAACCCTTAAAGAACCAAGACAAATGAAACCAAGCCCATGGTGACGGCATTCCTTTATAAGACGAGCCCTAAATGCAAATGCATTTTGTATGGTGTGTCACCGACCATTGCACTTCAGGTGGAATTCCAGCTAAAGATACGTAAGGGGACGCCTATGCAATGATGCTTGTACTGCTGCTTTCCCTGATAAGGTGTGTCGCACTGTGCGGTGCACTTGTTATGGGGAGGTTAACGTCTTGGATAATTATTGACTTAAACCGAGAGTGATGCGTCGCTCTGCAGTAATGATAGTCGAAGAGTTATAATGTTGAGTAACTATTGGTATGAACCGGGAGTGATGCGTCGCTCAGCGGAATGATTGTGCAATGAGTTAATGTCGACCAGTGAAGGTGAGCTTGAGGTGAATCCTCTGATGTTATGATGTGGGTGTGCCAGAACTGGGCTGCTCGTGAGTGGCTCTAGTAATGATGGCGGACAGCCTGTCATATACTGGCAGTGTTTCTGCTTTGTTAATGGACATTTACTTGAACTGGGTGTGTTACGACATACTGCGGTCGTGTTGGTGTGATGTTGTAACAAGTATCATCGTTTTATTTGAGAGTGCTGTGACGTTCTAGCCTGCTTCGGATGCGTTCCAGTGAATGCTCACTCAACAGTATTGTTGTGCAACGATTTTTGTCAGGGTGCATTGTCCTTCGTTGTTTTGTTGTTATTCATAATTTGTAACAACTGGTAGGAGACAATCTGCTTAGTTTTACTCTGTGCCACTGCACATCACATTTATTCATGATTTGTTATGCCAGTAAACCCACAAAATCTTTGTATGACCACTTGTAGTGTAACAAGAGTTTTCCTACAATGGAGCTGTTCCAGGGGGAATGTAGTTCTTTCCGTTTTCGTCCGGCAAAAATGGTTTCACTCGGAAAATATAGGAAATGGTTTAAATAATATGAATTGGTTAATTCGTTGGAACTATTTCGATTTACATTGAAATCTCCTAAGCTGCATAAACTGCTGCAAAATTCAGTCTGAGTTACACGTAACTCGTTGATGAACTTTAGGCGGTTATTGAAGCATAATGCGTAATGATACGGTGGTAACCAGGTTCATTACTTGTTTCATTAATACCTGAAGGTATTGTCGTTTATGTTCCTAGTTTGAACCATATATATTTTCCCGGCAAGGGAAAACATTTTTTTTTTTCCAACAATATAACTTTATTGCAAAAAATGCATTACAGTTTAGAATAATACAAAACAATATATAAATATAACATGATACATGGGTGGGAGTCGGAGTCCAGTGACTCTCTCCCTCATTTGCTATTAACAATCCGGTGGTGTTACATCCTTGGTAGGGCGTTTGTGGTGAGGGTTATGGGGAGATTATGGTAAGAGGTTGACGTTTTGGAGCGCGGGCAGAAGATCGGTGTGGCGTTTTCTTTTTAGCCTGCGATTGGGCCGTTCAGGTGGGATGGTATTCAGAATTCCAGCTGCAAGTGGGCTAGGATGATGCAAGAGCCATTGGTGGAAGCGAGTGTACGAGGCTTGTAGTATGTCCTGCACAGTGGGAATTACCAAATCTTTATGTAAGTTGGCGTTCCTGATATACCATGGTGCTTCAGTTATCACCCTAAGAGCACGGTTTTGAAAAGTTTGAATACGTTGTACCTGCGAGTTAGATGCACCACCCCAGATTTGGCTCACATACTCCCATATGGGTCGTATGAGTATCTGATAGATAAGACGCTTGGTGTTTAATGAGAGTGAGGATCGCTTCCCGGGGAGAGGTTTGAGTTGTTTCAGGTGGTGGCAGCATCTTTGCAGGATGGCAGTGATATGATCATTGAAAGTGAGCCTTTTATCCAATGTAATCCTCAGGTAACGGACTTTAGTTGTAGAAGGAACAATGTCTGCGCCAAAGCTCAAAACTGGAATATAATGGATATGGAGGTATGTGAATATCACGGAGCTGGAGTTTTGAGGGTTTAATTTTATTTTCCATCTTGAAGCCCACTCGTTCAAATCGAACGCGTATTCCTCGAGTTCCAGTCCGGCTCTCTCACCTCTAGATGAACTGCAGAGGAAGGCTGTGTCGTCCGCGAATTGGGCAATGGTCATTGAAGGGGAATTAGGAATGTCACCAGCGTAGACTAAGTAGAGGAGGGGGCCCAGAACGCTTCCCTGCGGAATGCCTGCACGGATGATGCGTGCTCTCGACATGGCTTCTCGATATCGGACAGAGTAGGTCCGAATGGGAAAACATTGTAGTTTTTTGACATGGATATGCGTGAGTACAAAAATTATTATAGAAAAATGAAACGGTTTTTTTTTTCTTTTCCTATTGATTTTCACGTTCAACCAATGCGTTACTAGCGAAGTGTAACTCTCTTAGTTTTCATAGCAGGAAAATAATTCAGCACTTTTTGCAATGTACACACTTTATCACAACATCTCATGATCCCTAAACCATTTTCGTGACAAAGAAAGCTGATATACTACACTAAGTTATAAAATAATGTAGTTAAGTAACCATAATGAACCAATAATGTGAAGAAGGCACTAGGTACATGGTATGTAAACTATTAGTTGGTACTTGTAAGCAGTTTCTGTTGATTTTCTCGTACAACCAATGCGTTACTAGCGAAGTGTAACTCCTCTGTTGTCATAGCAGGAAATTCGTTCACCACATTTAGCAAAGCTCTCATTTTATCACATCTCATGATCCTTAAGCCATTTTTGTGTCAAAGAAAGCTGATTTACTACCCTAAGTTATAAAATAATTTAGCTGAATAACCATAATGAACCAATAATGTGAAAAGAAGGCACTAGGTACAAGGTAGATATACTATTGAGTAGTAGGTACTTGTAAGCAGTGACCCTGATCAGCTGATGGGGTCCTAAAGCTGATGATTTATATTGAGAGACGATTGAAATTATTGGTTCATTCCTACTCAGCTGAGTGAGCTAAATTCTCTGTTACCCCTAGGAAGTTGAAATTTGATAGGGATATTCTCGGGGACTCAACGAGACGATTTCAATTATTGACTCTTCCCTAATCATAATGATTGGCTCTCTTCTAATCAGCTGAGTAAGCTAAATTCTCTCCTGTTCATACGAGGAAGTTGAAATTATATATATGGAGACTCTTTGGGACACTAAAAGACGATGGAATTGATCAGTCTTTTCTGATCAGCTGACTGAGCTAATTTAATTGAGACATTTTGACATGGATATTTATCACATGTCATGGGCCATTTCGCATCTATAGCCTGTATTTTTTCAGCTCCCATGGTTCGTTTCGCATCTGTCATTTGAAATATGTATTAATGATCAAATAGACATATCCATGTCATGATTTTTTCCGTGTTAGCGGCAAAAATTGACATGTTTATGTTCAAGAAATTCGATTTTGGGGCTAATACATTTTCTAAAACTACATCATTTTCTGAACAAAATTAATATATTTTAAAATTTTACTAACATGAAAAGCGCATCGTATTAACCCACCGAAGCTTACAGTCAGCTTTATCAAAATAAAGCTAATGTAAGGTGAGGTTATCTTATTCTTCTTGTGTTGATCATTTTTATTTGTCCTAGTCTGCGTCAGTGTCAGACAGTGTTTCAATAGTTTCTTGAGAGAGAAGCAGAAGTTTACAGATAAGTTTCTATCAAACGAAACGAGCGAGAGCTAGTCAGCCGGAGTCGCGGCGCGTCCGCGAGAGCTGACTTTTTTTCAATCGCGTTTTCCTCGAAATGACGTTTTCCGCTCTCCGGGAACATTGTTTATCCGGCCTGTTTGTCATATCGGATCGAATTTTTTTTCTAAATTACCGTGAGAAGTGTGGGAATTGAATGACTAAAAAATACTAGACATTTCCTGGGGACATGCGCTGGTGGATGAAGGAACGACATGATAAAACCTCCAATTTTGTCAACTCATGCAAAACATCGTGTAGTATCGTATTCAAGAAAATTCTCCAATCAATCGAAAGATAACATGACGAGTGAATTTAAAAAAAATCAGCTCAATTGATCGAAAAATGGAAGCAGGGCAAGTTCTTGAAGTACCCCCTTTTTAAAGTTATATTGGTATCACCCCCACGCCTCACATTAATAATAGTAATAGGTAGTATAATTCAGTTGCGGGATTGATTAAACTATTATTTGGAATGATGAAAGATTCTAAATTATGTTCTAAATGTTTCAGGCTCTTAATGAGTGATATAATGTAGACATCACAGTCATGAAGAATGTTGAGTTACCATTACTCTGTCCTCATATTAAGTATTGAGTTACCATTTTTCCAGTAAACTTTTTCACCTGAAATCACGAGTATATGTTAAATTTTAACTGATATGAGCAGTATAATCGTATTCAAACGAGTCGCAACCATCTGGGTCTTCGCCGGATGTATTCTGTCCAGCCTATCAACTCTTTCAGAATACAATGTTTCCCGTCTCATCAGATGTTTTTTTTCGAGGGAATGGTGCTCATTTCACCTCTTTCTTATAGTCGGGAGTTCGTACCGCTCAGTTTTTCACGGCAAGAACTAGGTATGTGTTTACTCACCAAGGGGTAGAGAAGGTGTTCACTCCTATAGCCTATACGTTCAACGATGTGGAGGGCTGGAACGGAAAGTTCATCATTAAGGGATCGATGAATTGAACCTCAAAAGCATATCAACTTACACCCCACTTCTGATGGGTGTTGAACAAACACTTCTTTGGATGAATAAGCATGGCTCTCTCTCTCTCTCTCTCTCCTACTCTCCACCCAGAACTGAGTTTCAGCCCGCGACTGACTAATAGCCGTGACCTGGTCATGTACCGGGTCGATCGTCTGGCAGGAAATATTAGGTAGAAAGAACAAAGGCAATGACACTTGAGACTGACTCTGGAGAGAGAGAGGATGAGGCTCCTTTTAGCTTATTGCGTTATTAGTAACTTAGGTTACTGCGTTACCAGTAACTTAGTAACTTGAGTTACTAAAATTTGTCCAATACCAGGTATTATTAATGACAAATAATTTTATTTGAAGTCCTTAAATATACATGAAAACAAACCAGTGGTCCAGCTCCCTCTTTTATAATACCTCCTAATCACATAATGGGAGGGATATTCAAGGTATCAGAGGGGAAGGGAGACCAGATGTTGACGTTCGGGAAGATTGCCTGTTAGGCCAAGTTGAAATTGGTGTTCTAGAAGGGCGGGAGTGGGTATTGAATGGCTATTGAATATTGAATTAATAGGAACATGCTCGACTCTCAAATACACACTAGGGCATCACTTCCAATATCAACAACGAACCATAGTGAATCCAGCTTTAGATAATAGCTGAGGTACATGTACCAGTGGCCAGTCCAATCTTTGCACTCACTCTACTTTCTGATCCAAGGTGTGCTCATTCAATGAGAATCAACTGGTGTTCTAAAGAATGAGCATGGGGTAATGGCCTCCCCAAACACCCCAATAAGGGTGCTCAACTACAGCAACCAGGGTAATGTCGAGAGGAAGATACTATACTCTTCCATGTGCCACGTTTTGAGCCAGCAAGAGGTTCCCACCAAAAGTCCTGGTGACAATAAACGTTGTTTTTATTAATGTAAAATTACTCGTTTTTGATCAGTACCTTGTTTTATACTGATCATTTGAGCACCTCGTCAACACCAAACAATCAAGGACACAATTGAGAAAATATTTGTGCCAAGTGCAGTTGTTCAGAACTATTGAAAATTATTAATAAAAGACGCGTTCCAATCATGTGTTAATGTACATATTATAACTGTTAAGTATCATTTACTTTATATATATTTATCTACTTTGCAGTAGAACCATAAGACGTCAGTTTATACCTACTAAGCTGTAGGAAGCACTCCTCCAACACGTGACGTAATCTAGCCAACGAGTAGAATAAAGTAAAGTCAGTAATATTATTTTATTTTTTGTTCAGCAGCTTTACTAATGCCATATATACCCGTTAATAACATAATCGCAGGGCATAAAACGAGTAGGTATAATAGAAATTAATGGAGTAGACCTCGAGCAATGGCAAGGTGGAAAGTTCCCTGACAGAAACTCTCATCGAGGAGACCCATAAAGAGGTTGGACGGGCGGACAGAGTGGAACTGGAAGGATTGTTAAGGGAGGGACGGGGTGGGAGGGTAGGACGACCCAACTCCCATCAAGATTTGGTGCCGGTGAGCGCCGTGAGACAGTTGACAAATGGAGTCGTTCGCTCTTGGTCGGCAGGGGACTCTTGTCCCTTTACCCCCCCCCCCCCCCCAACCGACTCCACAGCTGCCATCTCCTCGGAACCGTTTTCAATTTTATTGCGAGGAAGTGGGAACGTTTTCGCTCGCCATAAACCATCCGGTAGAATCAAATCTAGTTCGTGTTGTTCACATTGCTGCATGCCAGTCATTATCCATCATCTCATCACCGACTTTTCTAGGAATCTTTTGTAAATTAGTTGCGACCATGGAAAGGCAACATGAGCATGTCTGATGTGATGCATTTACTTTCCCAGGATGTGATAAATTTACTTATATGGAAGATACTGATGATTTATTTATTTTTTTCTTAATCCAGTTCAGGGCCCGGAAATGATAAGAGGACTTTTAGTTTATTTAATGACGTCGCTTTGTACAGTGAGACTTCTACTGTTTTTGAATTTGGGTGAAATGTTCAACGGATCTGAAACGCAAATGACGGGTGCTAACCGTATTTTGAGAAAACAACACACTTGCACTTAGAAAAATCAAATTACTTTATTAGGTATAGTTTTACAAAAAGAAAATTCGGAATTGGAAGAACTCTATCGAAAAACACTAAATTCATAATGAATAGTTGAAGACGATTGAATACAAAAGAAACAGAGAAAAACAAGGAGGAGAAGAACATCTGAGTCACCACGGGGACGCCTATTATTGGCGGAGCATTAAAACAAAAGCTAATCCCCATGGGGTTGGGGTTGGAGGCGGCGCGTAGGTAAATCAGTGGGAAGTAGGTAGTTGATGGTGAGCCGCGACACCCTCCCCCACCGTGGAAGCGGGAGCTCCACTAACATCTTCTGGGAAGGGGCATAATCTTCTCACTGGGCGAGAAAGTGTTCCAGATTGGGTTTGTACTTCTGCCACACGTGTGACGCCATCAGTTCCGGGATAAATGCGTATTATCTTCCCCATTGTCCAGGAGAGTGGTGGAGAGTTGTTGTCAACGATCAAGACAAGGTCACCAATCAGTGCAGGTCGATCTGTAGTATCCCATTTGGAGCGGCTCTGAAGCTCTAAGAGGAATTCCTTTTTCCAACGGTTCCAAAAGTTATGCACAACGTATTGCGTAAAACGATGGCGATCCTTTAGGGATTGGTTGAGGAGATCTGGATCGGGTGCTGGGATTGTGAGAGGACGAAATATGAGAAAATGGGCTGGGGTGAGTACCGATAAGTCGTTGGGAGAGCTGGACATAGCTGACAATGGCCTGGAATTCAGTATTGCTTCAACTTGGGTGGTGATTGTGATGAAGCTTTCCAGACTCGGGACTTGGTCACGAAGGCAGTTCTTCAACAAGCGCTTGGCTTGTTTAACGGCAGCTTCCCATAGTCCTCCAAAGAAGGGAGCAGATGGGGGAATAAACTTCCATGTTGTTCCATGGTTTGCCGTTTCCCGTGCCAACTCATTCTGGTGAGAAGAGTTCTGGAGAAGCGAGCGGACACGGCGGAGTTCGTTAGCAGCACCCAAAAAGTTCCTTCCATTATCTGACCATATTGTGTGAGGATGGCCTCGTCTTGACACGAATCTGTGGTAAGCTTGCAGAAAACCAGAAGTGGAGAGGTCCATGACTACTTCTATGTGAACTGCCTTGGTAGCGAAGCACACAAATATGGCAAGATAACAGCTCAATATTCTATTGTTCCGTAACTTAGCTATGCTTACTGGGAATGGGCCTGCATAGTCCACTCCTGAGATACTGAATGGAGCCGAGATCTTTGTTCTATCCAAAGGTAATTGACCCATTTCAGGATTGAATGGACGCGGACGGATGGTGAAGCATTCAACACACTGAGCAAGCTGACGCCGAACAACGCTTTTACCATTAACTATCCAGTAATTCAAGCGGAGATGATGTAAGGTGGATAAAGGACCTGCATGCATCAGGGATCGGTGGGTTTTGTCAATCAACAATTTGGTCAATTGGTGTTGGCTAGGTAAGAGAGGGGGATGTTTTTCTGAATCTGGTAATTGAGAGTTTCGGAGTCTACCACCAACCCTGAGGATACCTTTCGAGTCGAGGAACAGTCCAAGGGATCGACTGATCTTCATTCTAGGTCGTTTGGATTGCACGTCAGCTATTTCTTTGAAAAGAGCCTGGGCTTGAGCCCGACGTATGAGCACCTCCATACTTGAAGACAATTCAGCTGTGTTGAGTGGTTCGTCCAAATCAGACCAATCATACTCGATCGACTGCAATTTGGAGTGAACTGTTCGTAGTCGAGTTAGCAGTTTGGCGCGTTGATCAGGGGTGCGTTTTTGTTTCAGTCGACGAATATATCTGAGACAGTAAGCTACAACGTTTTGGAATGTCGTTGCAGATGAAAATCTTTCTTCCAAACTGGAACATCCTTTAGCCAATGAAGATGTTGCAAGAGAAATAAGACATGAGGTTCGAGCTTCGGATAAAACTACAGGATCCTTGAGAGTTGGGTGAATTGATCTTACTGGCCACTGTTGTAGAGGTTTATGCATCCATTCAGGGCCATTCCACCAGTTTTTGCACTTTACTAGATCTCTGGGACAAAGACCTCTAGATGCATAGTCAGCAGGGTTGTCTTTGGAAGAAACATGAAACCATTGACGAGGAGAAGTATTCTCTAGTATATTCGCCACTCGATTCCCTACAAAGACCTTCCACAGAGGAGCTTGTTTTGCAGTTATCCAGGAAAGGGCGATTTCACTGTCACTTAAGGCCAAAATCCTATCATTTGGGACGTTCTTGAGAGAGGGTAGTGTCTTGGTAAGGGTTCTAGCCAGGAGCTGAGCGCCGCATAACTCTAGCCTAGGAAGCGTCATTGCCTTGATAGGGGCCATTCTGGCCTTAGCAGTGATCAGGGTTACAGTTACAGCTTGTTTGGACACCGAAACTAAGTATAGCACAGCTCCATAAGCACGTTCAGATGCATCACAGAAGCCTACTAGCCATTGAATCTCCCAAGCAATTGGAATGAATCTGGGAATATGAAAGTCAGCTAATTCAGGAAGCTGAGCTGCTAATCGAGACCAGTCGGAAGTTACAGATGGAGGGAGAACATCATCCCAGTCATGGTGGTTCTGCACTACGGTACGGAAGATACATCGCGCAAAAACTGTGAGAGGCATGAGCCATCCTAGGGGGTCATAGACTCTGGCTATTTGAGAGGCTAATTGACGTTTGGTTTGGATTGTCTCCAGTGGTCGTAGCACATAATGGAATGTGTCTGACTGAGGTTGCCACGAGAGACCTAATATTTTCAACGATGAACTTGATTCATCTTCCAGGTCGACAGAGGTCATTGCAGGGAGCAAATGTTCCTTGGGGATCCCCGTTAGAAGTCTCTCATCATTGGCCGCCCACTTTCTTAATTCTAACTGTGCTGAGGACAGGACATCTTGAAGTTCTTGTCGAATGCTGAGAGTCTCTTGAATTGTTCCACTTCCTCCATTTAGATCGTCCACATATGTTCTATTAATTAATATTTCAGCAGCCCGAGGATGTGTATGGTTATGGATACAAGCTAGCTCTTTTAAGACTCGACCTGCTAGGAAAGGAGCAGAGGCAGTTCCATATGTGACTGTACACAGGCGGTACTCAAGTAATGGATCTTCTTCATTAAACCTCCAGAATATACGTAAAAAGTCTCGATCAGAAGGAGGATGTAATATTTGCCTAAACATTTGTTTAATATCTGCTATGAATATCCAACGATCAAGTCTGAATCGGGTGAGAACGTCACAAATATCCAACTGTAGTTTTGGACCAGGGAGCAGAATATCGTTCAGGGAAATGTTGGACAGTGTTTTTTGTGAACCATTGAATACGACCCGTATCTTGTCTGGTGGATCGTCTGGACGCTGAACAGCGTGGTGAGGCAGAAAGTAATGTGGGTTGCCGATTTGAAGGGGAGGAGCCAATTCCATATGATGCATATCTAGGTAGTCCTGCATAAATTTATTGTAGGCAACTCTCTTTTGAGGATACTTTGATAATCTGCGCTCCAAAGATTTCATACGTCTCAAAGCAATAGATCTTGACTGGCCTAGACTAGTTGGATCACTTTTGAATGGTAATGCTACTTGAAAGCGACCATCAGGGAGACGTGTGATTGATTTACGGAATGTTTCTTCTGCAGCAAGCTCCTCTTTGGTGAGAGGCGAATATTCCTCAACAGACTCAATCCTAAACATAAGCTCCAAGAGTTCTGCGTACTCTGGTGGCTGAGAAGGAATGTTGGTTGAACTAACTGCGGCCAAAGTTAAAACGGTAGGCTTAACTCTGGTTTCAAGGGGTAATCTGTTGCTCGGTGACACGGATTTATCTTGGTTCAACTTGGTTGTGCAGTTGCGGAGGCCATGCCAATTGCTTCTTTGAGGCAGAGGTGCAGAAATTGGATGGTCATCGGGCTTAGTAACAACTGGGTTGGCTGGGATTTCTCGTACTTGGATGACTTCACGAAAATGAACATTAGACTGATTAGCAAACGAATAACCACCAGAAATCAACCACCCCAGAGTGGAGGAGGCTGCTACTGGAGATCCTCGAAGACTTGGTTTGATTTCATTGAGCATAACAGAATGGAGAACATCGCCACTGAATATAATATCAACAGGGCGGGGACAATCATAAAGAGGGTCAGCAAGATCTAGTTCATCAAGATGAGTCCACTGGGAGCGTGGAAGTTGATTCGATGGAAGGTCGAGTGTTACTTGGTTGACAACAAACATTGGAATTAGAAGATTTGGGTACCCGTACCTTTGATAAAGCAAAGAACATGTGCAACCTAGAACTTTTGTATCAGTGTTACCTCCGACTCCTGCAATTCTACTATTCATGGATGCGATTTGAAGACCAATTTTTTTAGCACAAGCAAGAGTGATTAGATTAGATTCACTGCCTGTATCCAAGATGGCCCATGCTTGGTGCCAAGATGACGAATCAGCTGATAAATGAACCACAGCGGTTGGGATAACTGAGTATCTAGCAGATGACTTTCTGTTAGATTTGAGACTTCTAGTACATGGTGAAGGACATGATTGGGAAAATCTGAGCTGTGATTGGGTGGCACCAAGCTGACCGGAACTTCAATAAGGAGGGTTTTGAACTGAAAACGGGTGTGAATCTATATTAGTCGAGACGGATCGGAAAGTGTTCTCAGTTGGACAGGTAGCATGGTTGTGATTGAAACAAGGTAGAGTTGAAGGAGGGGGGAGATTCATAGAAGATATATTGTCTTCAAGTTGTCTTGATCCGCTTAGAGCATCTGCTGCAGGACTGCTAACGTAGTTGCTGTGCCTTGGGGCATATTGGGTTGGCCGAGAGTTGGGAGAGTATGCACTACGTTGAGGGGACAAGGAGCGAGAAGCATTAGGATTAGGAGAATCTGGATGGAGTAAGTGATGATGTTTTTCACCACAAATCGAACAGCTCCGAGAAGATGGGCACTGAGACGTTAGGTGCTTGGGTGACATGCACACTCGACAAAGGTGATTCTGATCTACAAAATTTGATTTAGCTTGCCAATCACATTTTTTGAACTGTCGACAGTGGTCTTCATGACAAAAATAACAATCAGTTGCTCGTATCGGGCGGTTGGTAACTGGATGAGACCTGGGCACTAAAGATCTATTACCAGCTGATTGGAGTGTCTTAGGCCGAGCTGGGGACGAAGTACGATTTGATTGAAAAGTTTTAGGCAAAAGTTGAGCTCTCAGAACTGTTAGTTGACCACTTAGGAAGTTGAGTAGTTGATTAGTGGTTGGTATTTCTTGGGTGAAATTTGGTTGGTCTTCTATAAATTTATCTCTCAATTCACAGGGAAGGAGATTGAATAAGATACTGTACATAAAATAGTTTCCGAGGTCACACAGTTTGAGATTTTGAATAGCAGTGGTGAGGTTGGTGGATTTTGAGTAAAAATTCTCTAGGGCACTCAATTCAACTTTCTCAATAGGTTTAAGCTGAAAAAACGAATTCATAAGATAAGAAGCTGTACGATTCTTTCCAGTGTAATAGTCGTTCAAAGTTTTATAGGCCATCTCATAGTCATTCACACCAGCCCCAAGGTGCTCAATAATAACAGATGGAGTTCCACTAAGTTTTGAACGAAGGGCCGATAGTTTTTGAATAGAAGAGATATTTCTATCATGTACAGCGTGTTGAAAAGCGTGAATAAATTCAGCAAATTTCGATAAGTCTCCATTGAATACCGGAACAGACGGGAGTAATGCAGTGTGTAGCCTGAGCTCTTCCATTTCTCGTGATTGTAAAATCACAGGATCAGGAGTACGAACTTGAACTTCCTGTTTGCATTGTGACATTTTTGATTGATCTATAAACGAAAGAATATGGGCATACGATTGATTACAAACGTCGATAATACCCTGATAAGCATCACAAGTAGCTTCAAATAATGGTTCGTTCTCTATAATGTCTAGCAATGATTTTAATTCATCCATGCTTGGTTGTACAGAGACAAAATAAGTATGCTGGAGAGTGAGAGCATCTCCAAACATACCTTTGGTAACTCGGTCAAATAGGGTACATTTATTGGAATAATCTGTTAGTGAACAGAATATGCTTTTCTGACGTCTAAAAATACGTCGGTCTTCAGTGGAGACTGCATTGGAATTTGACTGTTCTTGAAAAACTTTATTCAACTCACCAATTAGTTCTTGTACCTTCTTGGAATCACTTACTGCTGTCTTCTTTTCCATTACCGTTTCTTCTGAATCTTCTGAGTCGATGGATTCTCTAGAGGACATTCTGCTGTTTCAAAAACGGCGAAAATCCACCCGCAGATTGAACTGTTCAAATTGTATCCCGGGTTTTCGGCACCAAATGACGGGTGCTAACCGTATTTTGAGAAAACAACACACTTGCACTTAGAAAAATCAAATTACTTTATTAGGTATAGTTTTACAAAAAGAAAATTCGGAATTGGAAGAACTCTATCGAAAAACACTAAATTCATAATGAATAGTTGAAGACGATTGAATACAAAAGAAACAGAGAAAAACAAGGAGGAGAAGAACATCTGAGTCACCACGGGGACGCCTATTATTGGCGGAGCATTAAAACAAAAGCTAATCCCCATGGGGTTGGGGTTGGAGGCGGCGCGTAGGTAAATCAGTGGGAAGTAGGTAGTTGATGGTGAGCCGCGACAGCAAACAAGAAAAACATACCATGAATGTACAGATCATTGAAAATTTTAAAATGATCTTGAAAAGTTACATAGCAAAAAAGAGTGAATCAAAAAGTAGCGTGAAACGTCAAATTGGTCAATTAAGAAACGAAAAAATGATGATACTCAATGTAATTGCAGAATGAACTGATGAGTTGAGAACAATGAAATAGGTACGGGACAACCTAACCCGCGCATTCCGTGACAATTTCATCAAAATCGAATGAAAACTGTGGAAATTAAGAGCGTTACGAGGTTTTTACATTAGCGCATGCGCAGTAGCTATAAATAATACAATCATCTTGAAATTGATATGGGATGATAAAATCAAAGTCCCCCAACTATCATCCGAATTTGAGAGAGATCGGCCTACTAGAGCGTGAGACAATTATGCTTGGTAGAGTTTACGTTTGCGCATGTGCAGAGTGAAGTATTGAGTCAAGAGCGATGAAAATACCTAATAGGCTACCGTTAACCGCCTAGCCCACACATTACCTGCAAATTTCATCCAAATCGGATGAAAACTGTGGAAAATATGCTTGTTACAAGGATTTGCGGACATACGACAGACACACTTTTGTTTTGACACATTTTAACATCTGTATTAGTTTCGTACTACGACACCGTGATATCGAATTTAGAAATTTTCGGGCTTTAGTAGGAGCTTCGAGCTCAGTAAGAATGTGTTTTTTGTCTCTTTTGGTATTTTACTCGGCTTTTGGTACTCTGATCCTGGTGTTGGTGAATAAATGCGCGTATTTGTTTTTTGGAATGGGTAATCTTTGGTTTGTGCACCGCGCCTGTTCGTTGTCGCATTATCGGAACTGACTTTTTGAAGGAAGAGGTGGATTAATGGGAGAAAAAAAGGAGCTATTAACACAACCTCATTGTATGGAAAGGTATCAGAAGCGTTTTCCTCAACTCCTTGCGGAGTATCAACTCCTTTTTAACTGAAAGAGATATCCTTGTACCGCTCTCATTACTATGTACATAATTCGTTTGAAAATTTCGTCTACATTTAATGAGTTATAAAGGTTTTACAGTGGTCTTCTATTCATTCGAATTATGATATAATACACGGAGAAAAGTGATAAATTCTGAGACATAACTGACACGAGGTATTTCAAGTGGTAGGAAGGACTACCGAGGATCCGGCGGCGGAACGATTAATGAAGACGTTGAACAATGACGCCGCGATACTTCCTGATAAGAGACGAGGGCTGGGGATTGGAGATGAGTTAGTTCCTTCCTATTACGACTGCCTGTTTCCTTCACAATCAACTGCGTTATTTGTCGAGTTAAGATTCCCCTGGGCCCGCCCCCGAAACCCTTTACGTAAACCTAGCCCGCAGGAGACGAAGGCGGCTCCATCAGAGCCTTCCTGATAATAGATTTACCAGACCTTCCTCTTTCAATCAACTCAACTCCTACTGCAATACACATATTAAAATAGGGTCGCTTTATCTCCTCAGCCGCACGCTCTTTCAATATTTCACGGGAATAATTAATAATTGACGCTGGGTGCTGTGTAGAGTGTATTCATTCCGCCTCTAGGAACTCGGCGTGTGTACCAACAATACCTTGACGGTGTGGGGGCGCTCACTTGAAAGGTTCGCCAGAGGGAGTGTGTCGGCAGGTAGGGAAATTGAAGTTGGTCTTTCAGGGTTACCCACCTACTTGTAAATATGAGGTCACGCTTCTATCGATATTACCTTCCAGTTGGTTTTCAACAGTTTCATTTATGAGCTTGCCCTTATCTAAACAGCGCGGTACGCGTTCACCATGAAAATCGAGAAGTGTGCCTGAAGGTTTCCGTCTACCTCTGCTGGAAATTTGAAAAAAGGTTTATAATGTATTGCTAGCAACAGATAAATCTAGAACAGAACTTTTAAACACTTAGGCAGATTTATTACTCGTTGTAAGTCCTTTGGAAAAGTGGTTTTCACCAAAAGCGGAGGCTTGGGTTTCATACCAGCTAATATGATGGTAAACCCAACATTCGATACACAATCACCAGAGGTACTTTGCCGTCGTCTGCGGTTTCTAATATCCATCAATAGACTGTTATCACCCAATAAAAATCTAACAGTGGAATAAATAAAAATATGTGTATAGAAATTCGATTTCCCCCTGAATTCTTTAAATTGCCATGACAAGAAGTAATGCCAAGTCTTGATGACAAGAAGTAATTGCTTCCTACTTGTTTGGATTTTAATTGTGTCTCTATGCCCCAAACAATAATATAGTCTAAATAATGGGATGAACCCTCCCACCCTCATATTCTCGTAGTTGTAACGGATAGGGCAGGGATCAAACCATTGAATGTTGATTAGTCTTCATTTCTCACCTATTCAATTTAAAATTCTTCGATGAACTTTGTCGGCCTTTCAAGATTTTTAAATGAGGAGTTTGTTTCCAAAAGGTACTAAACGCCATTTTAGTCGAAATTAAGATAACACTTCCATGGGGTTTTGGGGTGGTAGTTCTTCACAAAAATGCAATCAGTTTGGAGCTAAAGATACTCTATCCACTTGAAAAACGAGGTTGAATAATCGGTTTCATTTCAAAAGGTACTATATCCAACGGTCAATGAGCACTTAATCTGTTTGGTTTCAAAAAGTACTTTATCCAGTATTTGTTATCTCAAGCTTCTACTGTTTTGAGCAAAAGGTACTATATCCATCGTATTGTCAAAATTAGCTACTTTTCTAGCTATTTTTAGAGTTTTCAGGCTGTAAATTCCGTTTGTTTTTAGTTCTTTGGCATGACTTTTGATAGTTTGAATGTTGGTAGCACTGGTATAACCTCCTCAGTTGCTTCCCTCGACTTACAAACACTTACAACAAAGCCTTGTTTATGTCGCGTTTGTTCAGTATTTCCCTTCAGTATTTTGCTAGTTTTTGAAAAAACTGGTGGGTGCATCGTCACAGAAGTGCGTGGAAATTAAACTGTGAAGTTCTACGAGTGAGTGGGGAAAAAATGAAGGACGAGGCTGGCGGCAGTACTTCTCAGCAGCCTACCAATGTAGACCAGCTTCTTGGGGACTCATGGGAGGAGCCCCAGGAGCAACCTCGAAGAAGAGCAAGGAAAAAAGGTATAAATAAAGATAACTGGGCCAAAAATAAGAAAAATAAGCGGGGCGACTGTACTCGTAGTGATAATAATAATAATACGAGTAGATGTAAGCATATTGCCGATGAGACGAGTTTTTGCCGGCTCATAACGCTGATAAACGAGGACCTCTTTGAGTTTCGTGAAAAGTTCCTCAGAAATGAAACTGCTATTGACCAAAAAAAATTCATTCAAAGGAACATAGTCGTCCAAATTCCAGAAAGGAATCGAGTTTCTGACATAGAGAGGAAACGGAAACGTCATTTAATTACATCTTTTTTCGTCCAAACCCCCAGCTGTCGTGTACAAGTTTGCAAGACCGCGTTTCAAAATATTCTTGGTGTGGGAAGAAGGAAAATTGAAAACGCCGCGAAATCAATCCTGGAACCTGACGAGCTAATGGTTGAGAGAAGAGGTGGAGCTAGGGAGAATGAAGAAAAACGCGCCCGGGTAGTACGGATCATAGAGCATATAAAATCATTCAGATGTAGAGAGCAACACTACGGACGAAACAAAACGCCCTTCCGGGCTTACCTGCCGTCGGATTTATCCATAAAAAAGATGTGGGAACTGTTCAAGCTTCTCGATTCTGAGTGTAAATACTCCACCTACTATGGAGTGTTTTGCAAAAAATTTAACCTCGCTTTTGGCTCGAGGAAAACCGATGTATGCAGCAGGTGCATGAGATTAAAAACTTCGCGCTGCCTCGAAAGGGACGATGAAAGAAAGAAAGCCCTTATTCTCGAATACATTGTTCACATCAGGAAATCGAAAAGGTTTTTTGAGGAGCTGAATCACCATACTGAAGACTCCATCACCATCAACTTCGAAATAATGCAAAACCAGCCATTGCCAAAGACACCAATAGGCGAAGCCTTCTATGCCAGGCAGCTATGGTGCTACATTCTGGGTGTCGTGATTCATGATGAGACTGGCAATCTCTCCCAAGAGAACGTTCACTTCTACAGGTGGACAGAATCCGAGTATGGTAGGGGTGCAAACCTCATAATTTCTTGCCTTGCGCATTTTCTGAACAGCGTTCTGCCTTCCATGCTGGAACATCGTCCTGCTGTGACCACATTGAGATTTTTTTGCGATTCATGCGCGTCACAAAACAAAAACTACGCTATGGCTCTAATGCTAATGAAATATTGTTCCAAGAAAAAGTTGAATTTCAGTTGGTACTTTCCCGTTCGTGGTCATTCCTACATGCCGGCGGACAGGGCTTTCGGTCTGGTAGAGAAGAAATTGCGGAAGATTGACATCATGTTGGAGCCCACTGATTACGACGAAGTGCTGAAACAAACTGGAACCCTCCACACGTCCAAAGAGTTCATGGTCCACACGTACACGGAATCCAGCAAAACCATCTTGAAAACAGGCGAGAAAGGATTCAAGATCTCGGAGTGTAAGGTTATATCTTACACGCATGAGAAACCAGACTTTCTTCAAGTTCAACAAAATTATAGTGGCCCTAGCTCACAGCACAAGATTACGAAGAAAAAATTCAGAGATCTTGAAAGTGCACCTTTCAACTTCAAACTTGTTAGGAAAACAAATCAAATGAGTGCAGAAAAGATCAATGACGTGAAGACATTATTAGCAACGATGGGGGTCGACTGGCAGAACCATACCTTCTACAAGGACACACTTGAAACCCTTCCAAACGTGGTGATTCCAAGACGTGACAATGCTGAAGACCCAGAAAACAACATTTTGTTCGACATGGAAGACGAAGACATGTACATTTCAGTCGACTAGAAGTTACAAGTTTTTCAGTTTGGCGTGTTCTATATTTTTTGGCTGAGTTCGCTTTCAACTTTTCGTTCGTTCAACTTTTGTTTAGGCAAGTTTGTAGGTGATCGTTCCTTTCAATACTTTTTGCTGTCGCTTTCCTGTTCGAGCTTTTCACCCAAGACTCGTTCGTGGATTAAAAGTTTTGTGAGATTTTTTCTACTCATGAGATTTTTTGAGTACATACCTGACACATTATTTTTCAAGACATCCCTTATATTATTTTCTTTCTAGTGTTTCTATGAAACAATATTGTGATAGGTATCTGTTACCATAATGTTTAAAAAGATCTCTGTTTCCTTGAAATATGTAAGATTGTTGTTCTTTATTACGATTTAATTATTGTTTCCTTCTAGTAGGAGGGGGCGTTCTTTAAAATATTGAGAACGAATAATAGGTTTCTAGTTCAAAAAACTATTCTAGCGGCGCTCTCGTCTTGATATTGTTTCCTTGCTTCAATCGATACTGAGATATATGTTACGCAGAGCTGTTGTTTACCATTATTCGTCGAGAATAAAAAATACTGTCAAGATCTTAATATTTTTAAAAAATAAATAAATAAAATATAAATTAATACAGAACATACCAGCATTGCAGTACGTCCATGATTTCGGAAACTCTCCCTTTGGCCTATTCAATAATATGTATAACTACTAAGAAGTATTGCCTATCCTACAGAAAAGTACTGCTTACTGATTGGGTACTTTCTTTCATTGAATCAGATACCATGACATCACTAAAGACCAAAAGGTATTGTTTTGTTTTCAAAAGGTACTATATCCATTTTGTTTCATGTCAAAAGGTACTATGCGCCACGTTTCATTTCAAAACGTACTATATCCAGAAATCTGAAATTTCAAATCTCAGACTAAAATATTCTAAACAATGAATTAACATGCATTTTTTCCCAAATGTTATATTAAAGTTCAGAGAATAAACAGAAAAGAAAAATCTTCGAAAGGCAGGTTTTTTAGAATGTAATGGTTTTTTCATTTTTCTCACATTTTTGTAAAAATGGATGTAGTACCTTTTGGAAACAAACTCCTCAAATGTATAAATAATTCATTATAAATCAGAACAGCGTCTGTATGGTTTTTCGTTTGGAACATCTCTGGTATTAGGTGTTTCAAAAGACTCTCACGTCTGTGTACCGAAAACTCAAATGTGTTGAGCCAGGGACCTCAGCTTCATATATTCTGGCGTAGGTGCCATTATCTTGAATTAATTATTTGCAGTTTGAAGTTGATAGCACTATTTCAGGTGGGGTGGATGGTACCTATACCTCCTACACCGACAATTTCTAATTCCACCAGAATGCAATTTAGTTATGTCAAAATAAAGAAGTATCCACAATAGTTAAGAACGAATTTCAACTCTACCTGGGACTTTTTGGTACCCTAAAATCTTGGGTTCCAATTGAAGTTTGATTTTTGAGCAAAATATGATTCAGGCACATCGATCGCTGCGCTCGCAAATGCCAATAGGCGAAACAGAGGGGATTCCATTTGCTGTACGATGTACCTATGTGACCCAAGTTTTGGTGGTGCCAAAGTCTCAGATTCCTCATAGATTTCCCGAAATTCTATTCATTCTGCATGGATTTTATTTTAATACGAAATTGAAATTTAGTACTAACTAGTTGAAACAAACTAAATCATTTGCGATAAAGGTGTGGAAACCCATTTCAAAACAGATGTTAGTAGGTACTTAAAAAATGTTTTCTATTTCCACAAAAAAAATAATCAATTACAAAATCGAGTGGAGCTTGTTATCTCGTGGCCGGCCTACTATCCCGATGACTTATCACTGGAACTCAGCTTTACATGCAGCCGACGCCGAGGAAGACTGGAGGATTGGTTCACTTGGGGGCTGACCAACTTCTCCGGTCTTTTTCCTCCGAAGGGAGGGCTGATGGTCAACTCCTCCGGTCTCAATTTTCTACCTGTAGGTAGGTAGGACATTTCCTTCGCATCAGAATAGAGCGAGTATTCAGTGAAGGCCGTTGAAAGAGAGAAAGATGTTGACCTACCTTTTCGAAGATGATGTATCCTCTCGTCGTCTAGTTGTATGTCGTCAATGGTCTTGGTTGGTGCGTAATGGTGAGAAACGCTTCGCAGGAGATCAGTGTTTGTTAGTTTTCCCGAAATATGGTCAGCAATGAGTGCGGGGACAGCCTCTTTTTTTCGTTTGAACGCGTAGTTATTTGTGACTTTAACTTCGGCCGAAGCGGGGATGAGCATAATTGTGTCGGCGAACATTTGTTGCAACACAAATAATATATTCGGATGAGAAGAAGTGAAGTGCGCATTGAATTTGGATTTTAACGCTTCGCAACTATTCTTCGTACGTTGAGAGGTGATTTCAGCAGCGGCCCACCGTCTAGGAGGGAAATCGGGTTCAAAGCCGACGTGTGTCGACAAGGTAGTCGGCGAAATGCTTGACGTCGTAACTGTCAACATTAACTCTACGAAACAGTCTCCAACGTCGTTTGGAGCAACGAATGGAAGCCCAAAGACTAACTTCAACCAACTTCGAACCTCTCCTCCCTTCTCCTTGTACTTCGCAGCAAAATGTTTTCCCTCAGTTTTTGCCTTTCAGTGTCCTCTTCATGGTTATGCTCGCCTTCCCTCGAAATCAGCACTTTCTCACCAGACAAATACAATTTGGCACATTTCTTCTGTGAGCATCTCCATTTCCACGCGTTCAACGACTCCACAAAGTCAGTGTTATGAAACTTGAATCTTTCGAAAACAACTACATTTCCGCGTTGACCAACCGACATTTGAAGAGCCATCGCCACGAACTTCACTCTAACTGACCTTCAGGACCGCCGGTGGAGTTGGGCTTTGCGATTAGATCTCAAGTAAACATGACCAGAGGAGTTTACCTATGGAATTAATGAGCCCGGAGGAGATGGGTGCTCGCCGTTCACTTTGTAGCGGTATGTCTGGTGCTGCAGAATTCAGAGTGGCAACGTTGGCCGCATCCTCCTTCACCTGGCAGAGACTGATAGACTTGGCGATCTCAGCTACTGTCCTGCTCTGGCAAGCTACGCGGTCTGGCGATGCCGCTATTATGATGCAATATTGTAACGTGCAGCTGGGACCTGGATTACTGTTAATCAATGATATTTTTTGTTTTCAAGATTTTGATATTTCCCGTGGTCGTGTTTCAAATATTTTATACCCTGATTGTTGAAATAGGTCCAGTACCTCTAGTTCATTGTTGATCGTTGTTTCGTTATTATTGGATACATAATGTTAATTATTGGTTTATGCAGTTTATTGTTCGAAATTAATACTCCCCATCACTGTCCTTATTGAAGCAGCCTTCGGCAGATGGAAACCATATGCCGTACGATGCATATTTACACGTAGGTATATAATATACTTTTCTATTTACTCGATAATTTGCTCGATAAATTTGCTCGATAATTTACTCGATAAAGCCTTTGATTGGTTTACTTTTGGCAAATCTGCCCAACATTTTATCTTGCAAATTTGAATCAGAAAACAGATATCTGGATTATTCTGGGATTGCTCTGCCTCCTTGCACCTCCTGCCACAGCCGCTTCAAGAACAAAGGACGACGGGCTCTCCCGTCTGTCACGATGGATGACGGAGCAAAGAAGCAAAGTGCGAAGCGAATTGGATTTCGTGATATTGAACCGCACTAATTCTACCTACTAGACATTGACAAGCACTCCTACGCATACCACCTAAAACAATAAGAGAGCTGCCAGTAATATGTTGTCATCAATGTCTCCAACCACCTTCTCTGCTCCACAAATCACATTAAGACATAAATTGATTACGTAAGACATAATTTCTATCAACACGGTCTTCTCCACTAAAAACACACTCTTTTCAAAATAAGTTTCACACAATTTTTATTAGGTATCATTTTTTTTTTTTTTTTAATTTATAATTATCTTTTTTTTAAATTTTATAAATGTTATATTATTCAACTTTTTTAACCATTTGCTGCTCGCTAACGTGATATATCGGGCACCTGTACTATCCATAGCTGCTCTTCAACGTGTTAAATACCAGGCTACTTGTCCTTTCCGTGGCTGCCCGCCGCTGATAGTAGCTGATCTGAGACTCGCGCTCTATCACTGTCTTACTAAGCCCATTCACTGTGTGATTTCATATCAGTTGCTGAGAGGGGCGGTATCTTTAAAAGGAAGAGTTTTAAACAAAACTATTAGTATGCTTCCTGTTACCTTACTGTTATAACGTTACTTTATCAATGTTAAATACCTTATTTTTTTATGTGTGTGGCAACAAAAACGTTATTTATGTACTTATTTATTCATTTATTTGTGTGAAATTATAAATAGTACCCCCTGGGACTCCTAGAAAAGAATAAGTATCTAGTTTTTATCTTCATGGGGAGCAAAAAAAGTTAAGGTAGAATTCAACATTAAAGAAAGGTAAGCATCAAAAGTAATACAGAAGCTTTACATGTGTCAGGAAGCTATCATTGTTTTTTTGGTTCTTGGATACTTTGTTTACATTATACGTCGGAGACAAATTTTCTATCTATACTCAGGTGACGGGACAATGATTTTCTTGCAACGAAACCCTTCTCTGTACCGCCCTGTTTTACATCGATCATGAAATCGAGGAAAATTTTACCGCTCCTCGATCTCGACCGACTTGAAAGTGGGCCAGGAATTCGAGCCTCACCGCATTCCTTAGTTCAGAACATTAATTTTAACAAAGAACGTGGTGGAAGCACCGTCCCCAACTTTCCCACACCCTTCTCAATCTTGAATTTATCACCCCTGATTCCATCTACAAACAGTGTTTAGATTCTTGAATTCTGATTGGCTAGAAGTTCATTCATTATTCATTTATTCGGGAGCGCTTCTCAGAAACCAGGCAGAATCGATTCGTATCTGATTCGGGGCCACGTTGGGTCACCACCAGTTTTTGTCTGAACATTAAATTCTGAAATTCACTGCAGCTACATAAACAGTTGCAGGTTTTATGCATTTTCATGTTTTCTGCATTTACGAACATTGTTAATAGGGTTCAATAATTGAGCAGGTAAGTACTCTTTAGAAGACCATGACGAAATTATGTAATCAATTCCATTTATATTTCAAACTATAATACTTCTTCTAAATATTTCCTGGAAAATTTTACAATGCAACATGAATGAAATGTTTTTGGATTAGGTAAATACTATCTTCAAAATCAAATCTTCGTACATAACCTCCCAGCGGAAAATGTGCAGTAAGTACTTGTTATGAAATAAAACCTAATTTTTATTATTTAACACTTGTTTGCCCTTTCATTTGATTTGTTTAGCTTTTTTTTTTATATAGACAATATTTTTATTAGTAGTAATTCCAAAGTATTTAGACAAAATTTAGACAATTTCATTTAGAAAATAGTAATTCCAAAGTATTTACTAATCAATAATTTAATAAATTGATGTAACGGAAGTAGGTGATTACCTACCTTCCCTTCACAAGCCCTATAGGACGCAGAAGTTATAATAATCTCGATTTCTTGAAGTCAGAATTTCATTGGAATTATATGATCAGATAATACAATTGTCACTCCCGTGTTGATGTCTATTTTTCTTGTCGATATTTTAGCCCCTAGGGAAAGCAAACGAACAAACGCATAGCAATCGGGGTGGTTTCGTTCGATTCTTTGGGCGGATACCTCTAAATTAAACTAAAAAAATCATTACTATTACATAGAAAGATTTGAAGATCTCGATCTTTTAATATTTCAGCCCTTAGGTTCTTCCCTTTAGTGTTGATCGAACGCGATGCCGATGTTACTGGCACATCCCCGGCCGATAAATAATTTTTAAGCCAGATTTCATGAAGTTTGTTCCAATACTTTTTGAAAAAAGCTTCGGACGGTGGAGGGACGAATTTTTTTTTTTTTTTTCGATTTTAGGATTCCACGCATTTTGAAACGTAAACCGACAAATTTTAAGGGGGGGTTAAAAATAATATTTCTTGATCTGTTACAAAGGTTCATTATTGAAAATAATAATCCGAAATTGATGAAAACTTTTAAAATGAATGATTTGGGAGAAATCCATAACCGAAACCGGGGGGGATTATTATGAGCCAAAAAGCTTACACAAACGAACTTATCAAACGTTTCGACATGGGAAATTCGAAATCTGTGAAGACGCCGCTGGAATCGGGCACGAAACTTCGGAAACCAACTTCACCACCTACAGAAGCGGAGATGAAACTCATACCCTACCAGCAGCTCATAGGTTCATTACTATACATATCAACATGCACACGACCAGACATAGCACGCCCCGTGAATTTCCTCAGTCAATTTAACAATCGTTATACAAGAGAACACTGGACCGCAGCAAAATACATCCTACGTTATTTGAAGGGCACGTCAGACTACGGCTTGACGTTCAGGAAATCAAGAAAAACTTAGATGCTACGCAGATGGTGATTGGGGTTCATGCTTGGACGACCGTAGATCATATACGGGACACAACTACATTCTGGGAGCATCCGAGGTTCAGTACACAAAAATACAACAAAATCAAGTCACTATCATGTAGTAATAGTGGTTTTTGAATATCTTCAAAAACTCAGTATTTCACTATCCTTGTACTTTTAGAGCAGAATCGTGCACTTTCGGAGCGGAATTGATCCCAATTACAAGCATTCAAAAAATAGAGTGATGGGTCATTTCTTCATTCAATATTAACTTCAATATTAACTAAAATTCGAATCTTCAATAAAAAATGGGGATTCTTATCTGAAAAAACAAAGTTTATGTCATTTGCGTGATTTCTGGTGCAAGTGGCGCGCGCGAAAGTATTTTTCCTGAGATCTACGTAAAAAATTCTGAAGAATCAAGTTGGTGCCAATTATGTACGCTGAATTCAGGGGAAATGAAGGGGGTGCAACTTTTCTGTAAGGTATATATATATTCTTATGCATAAAATTGAAAGTTCCTCTAATCCTATAACTTTTGCTTCTGAGTCTAAGTAAAAGCATTGTTTTTACTTTTGGCTGGTAAAAAAAAATCTTAATTTCCATTTTTATTTCACGTTTTAGATCATTTTAAATCACTTTGGTTATGAATTCTTCAGTCTCTGCGGCGGATCTCACATTGTGTCAAGGTCAATTTTGACAGTTTTCGTCAAGTTTGAATGGAATTTTCATAAAATGTTCGGGTTAAACTGTAGATGGGCTCCTATCAGTTTCTTAGCTCACAAATCAATACTTACCTCATTCTGTGCATGATGTGTAAACGTAAAATCCGCTAAGCATATTTTCATCAATACCTAGTCTTTCGATCTCGCTTTAATTAGGAGAGTATTGTATAGAAGCGACGATTCTCATATAAATTTCATCTCGACCATTTCATTAGAAACTAGTACGTTTGCGAATCTCAGACTGTTAAGAGGCATTAATTCTACAGTTTTTATCAAATTTCGGTATCATTTTCTCGATTGAATGGTTTAAGGTGGGCTGTAGATAAGGTCTAATGATATAATGCACGGTTACGAGGAAGCTATGTGCCACACCCAACTAGGCGCACTTTTTTATTTGGTACTTTTGTTATCATCATTCCCTGCCCGGGCCGGGATGTAGATTTATAAATTCTTAACCTACTAGTGGTTAACTTCATTTTATACTGAGGTACTTACATAGGTTCCGATACTCTGATGTAATATCACTATTCGGTTTCATTTCATTTTCTCTTTCCACTATTCCAAAATTCACAAAAAGAAGAGGAAAGTCATTCTTCCGCTGACTCCAATCAAACTAACGTTTTGAGGTCTCAACAGTCAATGTTTCTTGAATACATAATTGTGTATGGGATACGTTGTCAATCAAAGAAAGTGAGTAGGTTCTTTTAAAGCCAATTTCCTGTTTATCTAACAAAGCTCATCACAGCGCACGAAACATAACAGCAAAAAGACACACTGAAAGATACACTCAGATTGCCTCCGATTTGCAAAAGAAGACGTCGAGCTTGAAAGACGGAAATGGAAAATAGAAGGAGGATTTGAAGAAGGTAAAGGCGAAGAGAGAACTGGACAATGGTAGGTATAAGGGGTCTTCAATAAAGTCATCCCCCCGCCCTCAACTTCTCCAAGCAAAGGGGATATTCAGTTGGACGGGATCCAGGATCAAAAGCACCGCCAACTCGTTTCACCCCATCTTGGCATATCAAGCGTGGTGACGTTTTGATTAAGTCTCCTCTACCCCTGGACCAGGGATATTTACTCTTGGCAAACCTCAACATCACACCTTTAGACACAATATGAAAGGAAGGAGGGTACTCGACCGTTTCATTCTATCCAAGCCTTTACAGACCTCTTCTGCAATTCACGATAGAAAATCGATTTTGAACAAAACTCGTACTTATCTACTTGGATATCTTCAAAATAACACATTTGTCAATTTTTTTGGCAGATTTATCCATTTTCGTTCTAAGAATCTTGTTCACTAATCAAAATGTAACCATAACTGCATGTAGTCAGAGTTTATCATGCATTCATTTAAGTGTACGGTTTGTTGAAAGTTGAAAACAAAAAAATTTGAACAAGAGACAACATGGCTACCAAAAAGCTGAAACAATGGGCTGAATGGTTATCTAAGAGTGTGCATCTTATACTATAAGATAACTATCCTACTACTACCATCGTTTCCAATTCTCAATGAAATTTTGTGAGTTTCGATATTGACATGTTTCTTGTCTTTAGGATGGCCCGTGATTTGAATTTTTGCAGGTCGGCAGTTCCACAGGACACAGGAACGCAGACGAGCAAACGTAGTCATGATAGTAACATGTGGGTAGTTGATAACATGTGGAGGAGAGACTATCAAATAATTACCTAATTTGAAATAATTGAAGTTTCTGTTATCATCCGAGTGAGCTCTGGAGCGAAATATTTTTATAGTAAATTATAATCGTAATTGAGACATTTTCAACTTGAGACACAAAACACATATTTCACTGGGGGAAAAATGAGGCATAGCCATGTCCCAATGTATCTGCAAGTAGTGTAGATTTTTCTTTTGGTAGGTGACATCGTCCAGTTACATTTCGATAATGCACCTTATACTCAGTTTGGTAGGTAATTTTTTTTGGACCAGTTTTGTTCGGTAAAGGGGTATCTAATACTTGTGGTTCTCCCATTATTGGTAATAATGTTTTGGTCCATTCTCAATGGTGTGCGTTTGATACAGGGCGAGTACTTTGGTATTTCTCCCCTCCTACTTGAGATTCGGATAGAGCTAACTCAATTCTAGTAATCACACTCGGTTTCCTTATCTCTACGTCTGCTCATTCATTCAATAAATTACTTCCATACAGCATCGCGGCAACATTGATACGAGCCGGTGAAATTGGGGAAAACCCACACTAGCCTCCTCGAGCCCACCTTTCCTTTGGATGGCCCTCCTGGTCTCCGTCCTGTAGGGTATCCCGCTTTCTTAGGGTGTTTCTGCATGCCCAGGAAGGCCTACAGCCCTTGAAATAAATGAAAGCAAAACTAATAGAACGCAAAACTAAATAGCTTAATCGATTTCAATAAGCTACCAGTTTGCTTCCCCCCCCCCCCCCTCCGAGGATCTGGAAGCGTCCCCAACACACACTCGGTTCCACATTCAACCCACACAACCTAATCTAATATCACAGTTCATTTTGATTCCTAATCCTACTGTCAAGTTAGTTTTCTTTGACCTAAAGGGTATCACAGTGATACTATCCTAATCTAAACATTCATATCACAAACCAGTTACATTAATATCATAAATTCTGGCACAACACTGAGTGAACGCTGGTTGAAGTTTGAAAAGCTCTCGCAAGGTTTCAAGACCTCACCTCATAAAAATTTCGAATATCCAGTCAACCAGAACTAGTCCAGTTTAAAGGTTAATACAAAGTAACAAAAGTTTAACTCAAAGTACAGAAGGATATCTGCGCTGAAGGAGTATCTAATACTGAAATATCAAAAAATTTTGTAATATTTTGCAGCATTTGCTTCTCCAAGACGCTTCCTTCTTGGCTAATTTCTAACTTGTAACATCTAATCTAATCTATGAAAACCAATACCTAAATTTAAAGAGGGTTTATATTGTTTTTCATCGTCGATTGAAAAGTTTCGTTATTGATAATGATAAACCAAAATGTATAGTGTGCTACGGCAGCACTAATCGATTGTTCTAAATTAGTGATGATAATGATGTCACACATAGGAAAACAGTAATGACACTGCTGAATACAGCACACTAAAGACTCAGCTAAAAAGCTGTGTTAAGTTACTTAAATGTTACTTTATCCAATATATTTAAATGTTAATTTAAAAATATTATAGTACCAATAAATAATTAAATATTATTGCAAATCCAAGATCACTCTGTCGCTCCTAAGAATCCGCTCTCATCTGATTTTCTCCTGAAAGTGAGAATAAAATGACGGTCTCATGTTTAAATTTCATCTTCTCCTTCCGCTCCGCCTGAAAAGGCGCTTTTCCTCTTCAAGCTTTATCGTAATGAAAATCAGTCGACGGAAATTCGAACCTTATTAACACTCATCTTTAGAACTGTTTCGACATAGTTTTGGCAGCGCGGAGGCGTCCCTGGGGGTGAGACATTATCGTCCCTTTATGAATAAACAGGGAATACCACCCCTCGCCCTTCGCTGTTCTAGGTATATAACTTCCAAGGAGCTTATGTATATATTGAGATTATGTCGAGTTTTATGTCGGCAGGGTTAGTCGATGAAAGAGGAGAAAAGGGGGTCCCTTTCCCTGAGCCAAGCTTTTGCCAAGCCTTCCTCAGGAGGGAAAGGTGGCGTCCGTAAATACTCTGAAGCTACCGCCGATTTTTTTTATTTTTTTTTTTTCCTTTTTTCTTGACCTCTGCTCAAGTAGATTCCCATCATCTCCCTACGGTCCTCCGCTCCGCCCGTTCAGGGCCCCTTTGTGCCTTTTCATGTCCTGATTCGGATCTTTATGCGATACCCTTTTAAACGCGAAGCCTTCTCTCCCCTCCTCTTGACGTCGAGATTATCTTTAAAGGCAGAATGGAGTTTAGGTTATGTCCTCTCGTTGCTGGAAAATTACGTTAGCCGTATAAGCGGAACGGAAGCAAATTTAAACGGCAAAAGAAATACCGCGAGGCTCGGGTGAATTACAAAAAGTACTGCTGCTGAACTCAGTTGGGGTAAATGATGAAAAATGACCCCGTTTTAGGTCTTAACACCGTGAAAACACCATCGCCATCTTGCTTTCAGAAACGTTACAAGTTGTTACTCATTAATTTCAAGATTTAACCTTTATAATCGTCCTAAGAAAGGAAATGTCGTGAAACCTTTCATTCAAATTGTATCCGTTAGCGTTTCCAAATAAGGAGATTGAAACAATCGAATAGAAAAATATCCCCGCAGTCCACATTTTTCTCTGAAACTACTGGATAACAATTAACTGAATTTGACTGAAGGCTGAAGCACATATTAGAATTCGACGACTCGAGGTAAGTAAAGACCGAATTCTCTGGTTTGAGGTCTTTGATTTTAGGTCATCAAGGCAGGCGATATGACTTATTGCTAAACACATGAGGTGATATCTGTGGAACCTTTTAACCTATTTTATGACAAGTTTTGCTGGAATTATGAGCTATATCTTGGTCTCTAGAGTTTCAAGAGCTCCTATTCTGCATTGGAGGTTAAAAGTGCCGAATACCACAATATTTGAATGGGTGTTTTGAGGAAGGGCGTATTTTAGAAACGACAAACGAGAAGAAAGCGGTTTTGGTATCGTAAACTACCTTTAGATTGCAGTAAAATGCCATAAAAGAGAAGATTGCTGGAAATGATACGTTAAGGAGCGTATGTTATCAACCAACTGAAAAAAGTTCTAGCCATGTATCATAATCGTATGAGTGAATTTTCGTAAATAATCGTCTTATATCATGTGATAAAACATAGGTATTGTTTTAGAATACATTGTTTGACATTTGTTGAACTGTATTGAAATTCGAGCATTTTAAATGCATATTATAGCATAACATAGCATAATATAGTTAACTACTCATGTTATTGCAACAAGACTCATTAAAAATAATAATCGGTAATTCAAAGAAGATTTGGAAATTTTACCTCTTGTTGGGAGTTCTTTTAATAGATTTTTCAGCAAATATTTACTAAATGTGAGTAAAATTTTCTTCATAATTTTTTGCGTAAATTTTATAATGTCAAATTTTGTTGTTCAAAATTCTGCTACTATGTATATATATATATATATATATATACCTATATATATATATATATACCTATATATACATATATATATATATATATAAGTAGTATACGAAAGCCAATCCTGGCTCACCGACTTAAATCTCTGATGTTTTTATTTTCACTTGACTCTCTGACGTTTTTATTTTCACTTGACTCTCTGATGTTTTTATTTTCACTTAGATCTCTGATGTTTTTATTTCACTTAAATCTCTGATCTTTTTATTTTCACTTAAATCTCTGATCTTTTTATTTCACTTAAATCTCTGATGTTTTCATTCTGTAACTTTTTTTAAAATATTTTTTTATCAGAAACTCTAGTGAAAACTCAAAAAAGTCACTGGTTCTGATGTTTTGTGTTAAACAGTTTTAACAGGGATTTAAGTCGGGAGATAAAAATGCAAAATTATAACTATTTAGGGGTCAATATTTTCGAAATTTAACTCCCTCTGATGTTTTCACTAGAAAAAAAAATAAAAATTAAAATGACGTCACGCTAAAAATATTTCCGAATCGTCTTAAATTAAAATGATATCGTCTTAAATTTAAAAAAAAAAAAAAAAGACGCCTCTTCCGGATCCCACCGGGGGTGAATAAAAAAAAAGGTAAAAGGATGATATGGGAGACAGGATAAATAGTAAAACGAATTATGGGTTCAAAGTTCATTATTAATTTCAATCGTATTAGTCACGCGGATAAGATAACGAGAGACATCTGTGTGACCTTGAATTGACTGTTAGTTAAAAGAAACTCCTCATCTAATAAAATGCATAACCTCATTATCTTCAAGATGATTACTGAAATACGGGTTGTTTTAATGCGACCAAGCTTTGTTCGTTGGGGAATAAACAGTACAAGAATTGGTTCAGACTAGAACGAACTAAACAATTATTAACCGAGATCGAGAGCCGATGCTCACATGTGAGCACCGGCTCTAAAATTTCATACGAGATCAAAGGAGACAACAATAACGAAACTACCAAAAAGATATCTGGAACTTATCTCTGTAAGGAACTGATACTCGATCTGTCTTCCTGGATAAGTCCCTCGTTCTATTTAAAGTGTACTTGAGTAATTTGACTAGAATTTTTTTTATCACAAAACATCAGAACCAGTGACTTTTTCTTTTGGGGGGGGGGGGGGTAAGTTAAAAGAATCTCTTTTCTAATAAAAATGAATGATTCGAAAAAAAAATTATATATCCTATAATAAAATGAAACCCTATAACAAAATGTATGATGTGAGAAGGCATTGTGAAAAGTGCGATGTTAGCACTACTTATAAAAATTGGGCTAGACACCTAAAGTCTAAGCGCCATGGAAAAAACGACCCGGACCGGACAATGACTATCAGAAAACCTAGAAAAGCGAAACCTGTATTTGTAAATCCGAGGAAATTGCACAAAGTATTTAATTTTAGTGAAAAAATATTTGAAAAAAGCAAAGAACCGAAAACGGAAGTTGGAGAAAAGGAAACTGCATTTAAATGTAGATTAGTGACTTACGATATTAAAAATACGAAAGGATTTAAAGATGCTTCCAAATTTCTTGACAGTATTAAAAAAATCGTAAAAGGTTTACTCAACATGAAACTTAGAGAAATGGAACTAAAAGTTAATGTAGTTTTAATCGCAGAATTTAAAAAAGGAACTAATGAAAATAACATGGAGTATCAGGAACTCAATTTCAAAACTAAAAACGTAATAATATTGCAGTCAGCAGAAGTTGCAAACTGTTACGAGAAAATGAAACAGAAAATTCTAAATGAAATGGAATCGTTCGAAATTAAAGGATCTCAATGGCAACTTCACAAAATCAAGCATTTGGAACTGAACGTTAACAAGTACACTCCTTTGAGAGGATCGTCTTACATTCAACTCCCAGCTTTTCTACAAAGTAAGAAAGCAATTATAAATGTGAAAAATGACGATAATAAATGTTTCCTTTGGTCTGTTCTTTCAGCTTTACATCCAGCTGATAAAAATTCTAATAGAATAGGAAAGTACATAACATGGGAACATGAGTTTGATGAAGCTTTGAAAGATATCAATTTTCCTATGAAACTTACAGACGTGAAAAAGTTTGAGAAAAGAACCGGGATTTCCATAAATGTTTACTGTTTGAATGAAAAAAATACTATAGTTCCCTTGGAAATAACGAAAGAGGAAAAGGAAAAACACATTGACTTGTTGTACTTAAAAAACGAGGAAACTGAACATTATTGCTGGATCAAAGATCTGTGGAAACTGGTAGGACATAGTCAACTAACAAAGAATGGCCACAAACGATTTTTGTGTAAAATGTGTTTAAATAGCTTTGGAACTCAGGTCAAATTAAACGAACATAAAGAATATTGTGGAGCTCATAAAGCTGTTAAAGTACGAGTAGAACTACCAGAACCTTATGATAATGTTTTACAATTTGAAAATTATAAACGCTCCATGAAAGTTCCATTCGTTATCTCCTCGGACTTTGAAAGCATGCTTATGAAACTCCATACTTGTCAAACTGATGAAAATAAGGCGTTCACTAATAAAATTCAAAAACACGAAGCTAGCAGTTTTTCATATTACATAAAGTATTCCAACGGATATTATAAACCTCCAGTCGAATATTCTGGTCCAGATTCTCCAAAAGTATTTTATCATAAACTGAAAGAGGAAGTTTTGCACATTGCTAAGGAATATTACGATAAAATTGTACCCATGAAACCATTGACAAACGAACAGGAACAGGAATTCAAAAATGCTAAAGCTTGTCACATTTGTGAGAGAGGTTTCAACGAATTGCCTCCAATGTTAGAAAAGAAACTTGATGTACTGAGAAAAACAATTCAACACTTTATTGATAAAAAAATGACAATCAAGCAGATATATATATTGAAGAATTAGAAGTTTTGAAGTCAAATATACCTGATAATTGTATAAAAGTAAAAGATCATGACCATTTGTCAGGGGAATTTAGAGGTGCTGCCCATGCGGTTTGTAATTTAGGATATAAAAATCCGAAGTTTATACCTGTATTTTTCCACAACCTGGCTGGGTACGATGCTCACCTGTTCGTAAAACAACTCGGAGAGGATGAAGGGGAAATACGATTGATTCCAAATACTGAGGAAAAGTTCATTTCGTTTTCAAAGATTCTTAGGTACGACTCTGGAAAATTAGATAAGAAAGGAAACCCAGAAATGAATAAAATTGAAATAAGGTTCGTGGATTCGTACAAATTTCTAGCGAGCTCTTTGGAAAAACTGGTAGGATACCAAGCAAAAGATCAATTTAAAGAATTAGAAAAACATTTCAGCCCGGAGCAATCGGAACTTTTGAAAAGGAAACTAGCTTACCCCTATGAGTACATGGACTGTTTGGAAAAATACGATGAAACATCTCTACCTCCTATTGAAAAATTTTACAGCACACTAAATAAACAAAACGTAGAAGTATCTGAGTATAGAAATGCGCAGGAGATTTGGGAAAAATTCGGAGTAAAAAACATGTGGGAATTCACGAAAATTTACAACAAATGTGATGTCTTACTCCTGGCAGATATAATGGAAAATTTCAGAAATATTTCCCTGAAAACGTACAAACTAGATCCTGCATGGTACTACACAACACCTGGATTCTCGTGGGACTGTATGTTGAAAATGACTAAAGTTAAGTTGGAACTTTTGACCGATTATGATAAGATTTTAATGATTGAAAAAGGAATTCGTGGTGGTATATCACAATGTAGTAACAGGTACGCGAAAGCAAACAACAAGTATATATCTCTATCTCTATTATCTATACTATTAATAATTATTAATAAGAATGAAACTCCGTTTGTCTGTCTGTTTATTTGTTTGTTTGTCGTGTCTATGCACGGCCAAACGGCTGAGTGGGGGGAGTCTACGAGTGGGGGGATCTTCTTGGGATTTTCCGAAAGGGGGAGCGAGCGAATTTAAAATTTTCTAATCCCACCCGAACCATGGGCCGTAGGGCGGGAGGGGGGTCGAAGTAAGAATTAATGTGCGCTTTTTGGACTTCCCCGCTTCCCCTACCCCTCTAAACGGGCGTTGAAAATTCTGGAAAAATACCGGTTTTGTAGGTTTTTGAACGAGAAAGACGACGGCGCAATCGGATCGCGAAAAAAGTATCGGGAAATGCGTCAAAAAAATGCGAGAGTACGGACCCGTTTTCTCAAAAAGTCCGCCGAAAAACTTGGTTTTTTCCGATTAAAATATACCCCATAAAGGTACGTTTTTCGGAACGGTTTTCGCGGGCGAAATACAGCTTTGGGTCCGCCGAATCTGAATCCGAAATCGGATATCGAAAAAAGTGACGAGAACTCGGTCAAATTGCGTGCAGAAGCGAGCAAAGCGATTAAAATGATTCTGCCGTGGACGAGAGAAGGCTCAAGAATTGACGTGAAGGGTTCGATGTCACAACATTGCGAGGCGAGCAGGTATGCCTACATAGGTACCTACCTTGCGAGCGAAGCGAGAGCCATTTCAAATAATAAATACGGACTTTGTCCTACACATATACAGGTATACCTTGCGAGCGAAGCGAGCAACATCCCCGAATAAACTTTTCGTGGTTCCACGTAGTTTTATAAGATTTAATTTGTTTGTAATAATTCCCAACTGAAAAAAACGTCTGCCAAGTTGGGTGGGCAGTATAACTTCCTCAAGCGAGCGAAGCGAGCAGCATCCCCTACAGAAGTTAAGCCTACCCTTAGAGATCTACCGTTTGCGAGCGAAGCGAGCAGCATCCCCAACAGAAGTTAAACCTACCCTTAGAGATCTACCGTTTGCGAGCGAACCGAGCAACATCCCCTAAATGCCATACTTTGCGAGCGAAGCGAGCAACATTTTCTACATGCCAGACTTTGCGAGCGAAGCGAGCAACATATCCTACATGCCAGACTTTGCGAGCGAAGCGAGCAATATTCCCTACATGCCACACGTTGCGAGCGAAGCGAGCAATTTAATGGGGGGTCCGGGGGGCTTGCCCCCCGGCTGGACGTTGAGGCGAGCGTAGCGAGCCGGAGCGGCTAGTTATTAATAAGAATGAAACTCCGTCTGTCTGTCTGTCTGTCTGTCGTGTCTATGCACGGCCAAACGGCTGAGTGGGGGGAGTCTACGAGTGGTGGGATCTTTTTGGGATTTTCCGATAGGGTGTATAAGCGAATTTAAAATTTTCTAATCCCACCCGAACCATGGGCCGTAGGGCGGGAGGGGGGTCGAAGTAATAATTAATGTGCGCTTTTTGGACTTCCCCGCTTCCCCTACCCCTCTAAACGGCCGTTGACAATTCCGGAAAAATACGGGTTTCGTAGGTTTTTGAACGAGGAAGACGACGGCGCGATCGGATCGCGAAAAAAGTATCGGGAAATGCGTTAAAAAAATGCGAGAGTACGGACCCGTTTTCTCGAAAAGTCCGCCGAAAAACTTGGTTTTTTCCCATTAAAATATACCCCATAAAGGTACGTTTTTCGGAACGGTTTTCGCGGGCGAAATACAGCTTTGGGTCCGCCGAATCTGAATCCGAAATCGGATATCGAAAAAAGTGACGAGAACTCGGTCAAATCACAAGCGGAAGCGAGAAGAAGCGATTAAAATTGTGCCGTGGACGAGAGAAGGCTCAAGAATTGACGTGAAGGGTTCGACGTCACAATGTTGCGAGGCGAGCAGGTATACATAGGCGAGCGAAGCGAGAGCCATTTCAAATAATAAATACGGACTTTGTCCTACACATATACAGGTATACCTTGCGAGCGAAGCAACATCCCCGAATAAACTTTTCGTGGTTCCAGGTAGTTTTATAAGATTTAATTTGTTTGTAAGAATTCCCAACTGAAAAAAACGTCTGCCAAGTTGGGTGGGCAGTACAACATTCCCTAATAAACTTTTCGTGGTTTCACGTAGTTTTATAAGAATTAATTTGAATGTAAGAATTTCCAACAGAAAAAAACGTCTGCCAAGTTGGGTGGGCAGTATAACTTCTTCAAGCGAGCGAAGCGAGCAGCATCCCCTACAGAAGTAAAACCTACCCTTAGGGATCTACCATTTGCACTTCTACGCAATACCTTGCGAGGCGAGCAGGTACACATAGGTACCTTGCGACTGAAGCGAGAGCCATTTCAACACAATAAATACGGACTTTGTCCTACACATATACTGGTATACCTTGCGAGCGATGCGAGCAACATCCCCGAATAAACTTTTCGTGGTTCCACGTAGTTTAATAAGATTTTATTTGTTTGTAAGACGTCTGCCAAGTTGGGTGGGCAGTATAACTTCTTCAAGCGAGCGAAGCGAGCAGCATCCCCTACAGAAGTTAAACCTACCCTTAGGGATCTACCGTTTGCGAGCAAAGCGAGTAACATCCCCTACATGCCACACTTTGCGAGCGAAGCGAGCAAAATTCCCTACACGCCACGTTTTGCGAGTGAAGCGAGCAATTTAATGGGGGGTCCGGGGGCAGTATAACTCCCTCAAGCGAGCGAAGCGAGCAGCATCTCCTACAGAAGTTAAACCTACCCTTAGAGATCTACCGTTTGCGAGCGAAGCGAGCAGCATCCCCTACAGAAGTTAAACCTACCCTTAGAGATCTACCGTTTGCGAGCGAACCGAGCAACATCCCCTAAATGCCATACTTTGCGAGCGAAACGAGCAACATTTTCCACATGCCAGACTTTGCGAGCGAAGCGAGCAATATTCCCTACATGCCACACGTTGCGAGCGAAGCGAGCAACTTAATGGGGGGTCCGGACGTGGAGGCGAGCGTAGCGAGCCGGAGCGGCTAGTTATTAATAAGAATGAAACTCCGTCTGTCTGTCGCTCTGTCGTGTCTATGCACGGCCAAACGGCTGAGTGGGCCGGATCTACGAGTGGGGGGATCTTTTTGGGATTTTCCGATAGGGTGTATAAGCGAATTTAAAATTTTCTAATCCCACCCGAACCATGGGCCGTAGGGCGGGAGGGGGGTCGAAGTAATAATTAATGTGCGCTTTTTGGATTTCCCCGCTTCCCCTACCCCTCTAAACGGCCGTTGACAATTCCGGAAAAATACGGGTTTCGTAGGTTTTCCTACGAGGAAGACGACGGCGCAATCGGATCGCGAAAAAAGTATCGGGAAATGCGTTAAAAAAATGCGAGAGTACGGACCCGTTTTCTCGAAAAGTCCGCCGAAAAACTTGGTTTTTTCCGATTAAAATATACCCCATAAAGGTACGTTTTTCGGAACGGTTTTCGCGGGCGAAATACAGCTTTGATCCCGCCGAATCTGAATCCGAAGTCGGATATCGAAAAAAGTGACGAGAACTCGGTCAAATTGCGAGAAGAAGCGAGCAAAGCGTTTAAAATTACATTTTTAATCGACCCGGGCCGCTGTTTCACAATAATGCGAGTTGAAGGGACTCAAAGTTCGCTCTTGGACTCTTGCGAGCTATTCATAACGGTCACATAACGGTCGCTAATGATGCCCTAACACCCTTTGGGGTTCCAAATCCCAAGCGGTGCAAATTTGTAGGTAGTTTTAGCTATTCACAGGTCGGAATATGCAGCAATACCTTGCGAGCGAAGCGAGCAACATTCCTTAATAAACTTTTCGTGGTTCCACGTAGTTTTATAAGATTTAATTTGTTTGTAAGAATTTCCAACAGAAAAAAACGTCTGCCAAGTTGGGTGGGCAGTATAACTTCCTCATTCGAGCGAAGCGAGCAGCATCCCCTACAGAAGTTAAACCTACCCTTAGGGATCTACTTTTTGCGAGCGAAGCGAGCATCATTCCCTACATGCCATACCTTGCGAGTGAAGCGAGCAACATTTCCTACATGCCAGAGTTTGCGAGCGAAGCGAGCAACATCCCCAAATAAACTTTTTTGTGGTTCCACGTAGTTTTATAAGATTTAATTTGTTTGTAAGAATTCCCAACTGAAAAAAACGTCTGCCAAGTTGGGTGGGCAGTATAACTTCCTCAAGGATATACAGGTATACCTTGCGAGCGAAGCGAGCAACATCCCCTAATGAAATTTTCGTGGTTCCACGTAGTTTTATAAGATTTAATTTGTTTGTAAGAATTTCCAACAGAAAAAAACGTCTGCCAAGTTGGGTGGGCAGTATAACTTCCTCAAGCGAGCGGAGCGAGCAACATCCCCTACAGAAGTTAAAACTACCCTTAGAGATCTACCGTTTGCGAACAACATCCCCTACACGTTTCAATTGTAATACATCGCATGTATACAGCCACACTTTGCGAGCGAAGCGAGCAACATCCCCGAATAAACTTTTTGTGGTTCCACGTAGTTTTATAAGATTTAATTTGTTTGTAAGAATTTCCAATAGAAAAAAACGTCTGCCAAGTTGGGTGGGCAGTATAACTTCCTCAAGCGAGCGAAGCGAGCAGCATCCCTTACAGAAGTTAAACCTACCCTTAGGGATCTATCGTTTGCGAGCGGAGCGAGCAACATCCCCTACATGTTTCAATTGTAATACATCGCATCTGCGCAGCCACACCTTGCGAGCGAAGCGAGCAATATTTCTTACATGCCACACTTTGCGAGTGAAGCGAGCAACATTCCCTACATGTCACACTTTGCGAGCGAAGCGAGCAATTGAATGGGGGGTCCGGGAGGCTTGCCCCCCGGCTGGACGTGGAGGCGAGCGTAGCGAGCCGGAGCGGCTAGTGATTGATAAATATGACCCAGCTAAACCTTCGAGTTACATAGCGTACGTAGACGCTAACAACCTTTATGGATGGGCAATGTCAAAATACTTACCATATGGTGGTTATAAATGGGTAGAAAACTTGGACAATTTAGATGTTGAAAATATAAGTGATGAGTCTCCCAAAGGTTATTTTCTGGAAGTTGACTTGGAATATCCTAAAGAACTACACGATTTACACTCGGATCTACCACTTGCACCGGAAAACAGAATCGGAAATGTGAAATTACCCAAACTCATGACGACTTTGTACGACAAAGATAAATACGTTTTGCACTACAGGCATTTGAAACAATGTCTGAGCATGGGGATGAAACTAAAGAAAGTACATAGAGTACTGGAATTTGATCAATCGGATTGGTTGAAAGTGTACATTGACTTCAACACGGAACTGAGAACGAAAGCGAAAAATGATTTTGAAAAGGAATTTTTCAAATTGATGAACAACAGTGTATTCGGAAAAACGATGGAAAATATCAGGGAAAGAGTCGATATTAAATTATGTTCAAATGGAAAGAAACTGGAATCGTTGATAGCAAAACCCACTTTTGATCGTAGAACGATATTCACGGAAAATTTAGCAGCAGTTCACATGAAAAAGACCAAAATTCTTTTCAACAAACCCATCTACATCGGAATGAGCATTCTGGAAATTTCTAAAACTCTAATGTACGACTTTTATTATAACACAATTAAAAAACAATACGGAGAAAATGTCAAATTGATGTACTGTGACACGGACAGTCTGATCATGGACATAAAGACTGAGGATGTTTACTCGGATATTAAAAACAACATGATCGATCAGTTTGATACGTCCGATTATCCGAAAGAAAATGCGTATGGAATTCCACAGGTGAATAAAAAAGTACTTGGAAAATTCAAAGATGAAATGAACGGAAAAATAATGGAGGAATTTGTCGGACTAAGATCGAAACTTTACGCGCACAAAACGTTCGAGAATCAAAAAGAAACAAAGAAAGCGAAAGGAATCAAGAAAAATGTTGTTGAACAGGACATTAAATTCAATGATTTCAAAGAATGTCTGTTAACTAAGAAACCGATCTACAAAAAGCAAATGATGTTCAGAACAGAAAAGCATGATATCTACACCATTGAACAAAACAAGAAAGCGCTCAGTGCCTACGATGATAAAAGGTATATTCTGGAAAATGGTATGGATACTCTTGCTTGGGGACATCATACGATTGGAATAGAAAAAGAAAATTTCGTAGATCATTTGAAGGAACTAACCAAAAAGAACATGGAAAATGAAAAAGACGAGTAGTTAGGAAATGGAATTATAGGTAAGGTAGTTAAAAAGAATAATTTTTATAATAAAATATAAGATGGAAACTTGGAATGACAAATTTAGTGAGTTGATGAAAGAGCGAATCATATTATTTAAACTGTTTATTGCATTTTTAAAAAAGCTTGATGCTGGACAGCTAAGATGTAAGGTGACAAGAAATATGGGAAACCACATAGATAACTTACGGAGATTGTGGAGGGAAAGTACTATACGATCATCTTATCATCATGAATATTATTCAAATATGGAATGCCACCATGCGTACTTGAAATATTTACAGGATAAGGAATGGCAAAATTATGTTAATTATTTCCAAGATTGGAGAAAAAGGATGATGAGTCTTGGTGACGAATGTACTTCAATAATGATGAATGATTTATTTTTGAAAATGGGAAAACATTATATTTAATCGTAATTTACATTACTTTTACTATTTAATAAAAAATGTTTTTAATGGAAAATTTCCATTAAAACAACAATATTGAATCGAAATAAGAGACCTATTTTAATTTGCCTTCAATAAAAGTGGAATCAACTCGATAATAGACGCCACCTTTAAGACAATTTGGGTTTAAAAATAATTTTTAAATCTACTTGACTTGTATTTGCCTTTGCCGTTAAAGGGGAGGACGATTCGTCCCCACCTTTAAAATGTAATAAAAAATGTTTTTAATGGAAAATTTTCATTAAAACAACAATATTATACTAAGATTTTTTCAGAATTCAATTTCCCTCTGCATGTTTTTAAAACAGTTTCATAATCTTTTCCGTTTGAAAGTTCTTTTAACACTATCAAAGACAGATGACCACAAATTGGAGGATCGTTATACTTTTGAATTCGTTCGGAATTGTAAAAAATATTTTTATTTTCCAAGTATTTTACCAACTCTTTAGGAGGTGGTGCGTTTCCATAGGAATCGAAATAATACTTTTCTTTTTCGGATTTTTTGAAATAACAAGTCCAGTGACTACCATTTTGATAAGAATTTTCCAAATTAATAATTCCACATTCAACGGGCTTAGACCGATCAGGAAGTTCATCTTTCATGAAAATACCTCGGAAATGTTTTATTTTAAAATTTTTTCGCGAAACGATTTAAATCTAAATTACTCAAAGGTTGATAGTTTTCCGTTTTTTTAAACCGGACCCAATACTTAAACTTTTTACATTTTGAGCTATTTTTTCCATCTCGAGATTATGACGTTTTATTTCCGCTTCTGCAGCAGCTTTATGTTTCGAGTCTATTACTGAAGATGCTACTGCAGCACCTCCACCTAATAACGCTCCAAGTGCACCCATTCCTGCAAATACCAATGGTAAGAATCCACCCGTGTGATTCAATTGTAGTTGTTCGTAATCCAAAGTTAGCGTAATTCCTTTCTTTTCTCCTCTCGCTTTTTCAAATGCTTTTGATTGAGTTTCCCACAGTTTGATTTTATGTTTTCCGTTTCCTGAAATTTGTTTCGCTGTCAAAAGAATTGTAACACTTCTGCGCTTCTTGTAAGCGGCTCGCATTTTGGTTAGTTGATTTTCGGTTAAATCTATTTTTTTCGTAATCATAGTTATTTATTATAGTAATTTTTTTTTTTTTTTAATAACGAACTCTCATACCAAAGGACCGTTTACTCATTTCAACTCCCATACCAAAGGACCGTTTCAACTCCCATACCTTCAACTCCCATACCTTCAACTCCCATACCTTCAACTCCCATACCAAAAACCTGTTTACCTTTCATTGCACCCATCACTACAGTTGCAGCAGCTTTTTCTTTCCAACTTGCATCACTGGCGAACATTCTTTCTCTCGCTACTTCCTCCAGTGCTTTATCTGCTACATGCCTTTCTTTCACGTCTGTGTGATCTCTGTAAAATATATCATGTTGCTTACAACCTTCGTCCAATTTATTAATTCCAGGATCCCCTCTTTTCAATCGTTCATCTAGTTTTGTAAATGGACCACAATAGTTGTATCCACCGGGCAAATGCATTTCAGGTACAAAACCATCTAGTTTATTCAGCAAAGTATTTAAAACTCCGGATCCACTTTTAATAATTCCTTTCGGCAAACTGCTTACAACTTTCATCAGATATTCTATTCCTTTGGGATTATCTATGTTTTTTTTCCAACTGATCGCTTATAAACTTTACAATTCCTAATTTTTCATTGTGAAAATTGTTATTACCAGCTCGTTCTTGTGCGTGCAAATAGTACAAACGCTGTAGCAGCTGTTGGAGGTTGTCGATGTATTTAAATTCCACTGGATTTTCGGAATATTCTATCAAACCCGAACCAACTTTACTTCCTTTGATTTCTTTCCAAATAGGTGCGATCAACTCTATCCATTTTTTCCCCGTACTAGACTTTACTTTATTGGTAGTTGGGTCGTTCTTTTGGTATAGAGAATTCGTTTGAATAAGAATTTTATTGTAAACTTTCAAATCCTCTTTAGTGTATTTATCAGGATCGGGTCCTAGAGGATCAGTTAACAAACGCCATAATCCGTGAGTTCCTTTGTAAATTTCATTTTGAATAACGATTGTATCTCCATTTACTTGAATTTGTTGGTCTCCGATGTAAATTTTGTCCTCTTTTCCCCATATACCAAATTGTTTATCATCCTGTCTGATGTAAAGTCTCGCAATAGGACCAATTCCTTTCGGACCAACGCTATTCGATGGGGTTTCATTCCGATCAACCATATCCATGATGCTTGATAAGCTACTTCTCGTGTTTACTACGGTATCATCTGACACAGTATCAACTAGTGCAGAAGCTCCTTCGTTTGGATTAATGTCAAAAGTATTAGTTGGTCCAAAAGTTACAACTTTCTTTCTAGGAGAACTAGTTTGCTTGTAGGGAACAATTTCTAGTTTCTTTATGATGTCTTCATCAGCTTGTTTCACAGCATTTTTTACTTCAACTAATTGTTCAGTGATGGGTGCAAACATCTTTTCTTGAGTTTCTCTTTCGTTAAACTTATCTACTCTAGCTTCTCGGAAAGCACGTCTCAACTCTTGTTTTTGTTTTCGAATTTTGTTCGCTTCCTTTACAGTCATTTCTTTTTTGGGTTTTCTCAGGAAAATCCGATTTTTTGGTTCTGAATCATCAGTTTGATTACTAGTTTCTGAATCATCAATCTGATCACGAGTTTCAATCTTTTTTTTATGTTCGTTACATTTTTTCAACACCTGTTTTTCTAAATGTTTTTCTAAATGTTTTTCAGTAGACATTTATTATAGTAAAAAAAAAATTTTTTTGTCGAATATTTAAAAAACGTTTTAACGATGGTTTAACGGTTATTTAACGGGTATTTAACGGTTATTTTGATCGTCTAACGGTGTTTTTGATCGTCTAACGGTGTTTTTGATCGTTTATTCAAGAAACGTTTTATCAAAATTTTTCATGTATCGACCATCTTTTAATTGTTTCTCGAGGTTTATCGCCAGAAATCCATACTTATCTTTCCAACATTCGTTGCATATTTCTTTGAATCGTTTGAAAGTAAAATCCGTTCCGGTAAACTCATCGTAAATCGCTTTCATGTAAACTGGACGTTGCTTGAAAATACACAGAAAATTCAGATTTTCTCTAATCAACTGTGTATCAACTTTAGTGTATGATTGAGTTATATAAATACACGAAATATCCTTATGGCGTCCTCTCATGTAATAATCTTTTATAACTCCTTGCTGTTGAGCATTAACGCAATCATCGAAAACTATCAAACTGTCCGACTGACAATCATCTACTACAATTAGTTCATCGCAACTATTGTAAAACTGTGCTATTTCCATTCCAACTTTATCCTCTATTTTTTCGTAAGCTTTTCTCAAGACTTTATAAACTCCTTGATCTAAAGGTTTGGAAAAAATGTAAAGATTTCCAAACGGAATTCCCCAAGGTTCAGTAATCAAGTTGTACAATAAAGTTGTTTTTCCACATCCGGATGGCCCTACCACCAGACAACGTAGAGGCAGAGGTAGTAAATCGTGAGAAGCTTTCTTTTCTTCAAATGGAAAGGGTTTGATCTTATATTTTTGACTCATCTTATTTATTATATATTATATAATAAATAAATAATGTTTATAAAAATTTCAGGAGATACAATAAGGTTTGAGAGTCCTATTCCACTCGATCCGAATAAAGAGTATCAGTTGGGTATGTCAGCATTGATGTTTACAACTAGGAAAACGTTTGAGATAAAAAACTTCAAGTTTTCATTCACATTTCCTTTCCCCGATGAAACTTACGATGATGTGCATGAACTTAATGGTGAATACACAATGAGTTCGTTCAAAGCCGAGTTGATTAGTCATTTGACTAGTTTCCATAATATTTTGTTAGCGAAAATAGATACTTTGAAAAAGCTCGAAAACCAGACGGTAGAAATACCAAAAGATACACAAAAAGATAAACAAAAAGATACACAAAAAGATACACAAAAAGATACACAAAAAGATATACAGAAAGATATACAGAAAGTTAATCCGAATAATTTGAAATTCAATCTCGAACACCTAACTGACGATACTTACAGAATTGCTGCTTACTTTCCCATGGATATGAAAATTATAAATGAAGGTAACTTTTGTGACATATTCCAATTGAGAACTTGTTCCGATAATTCATTCAAAAAGAACACCAACTACGTGTCAAATAACAATGGTACTCAACTCTTATTGAGCAAAATAATCGAATGGCATTGCAGCATTACGGAATACAGCTTTACTAATCACGAGGAACACCCACATTTGCACGTTGAACATGAGTTATTACACGTTTCTTTCATAGAGAAACCACTGCCACCTAATACTATTTACACGGAAAAACCAAAGAAAGTAGTTTTCATTCCACTAAGAAAAGGACTGAAAGAAATAAAAATGATAAAATTGTCAACAACCACGGGAAATAACGAACCGATTCGTTTCAACGATATTAAAGCTTACTTATTGTTGAAAAGTAATTAATTTTAGTAAATAAAAATTATACGGTTCCCCTATTTAAGAGTTTTAAAAAATCTACTTGCTTGTATTTGCCTTTCATCGGACCCGTCAATTCGACGGGTCCGATATATTTATTGTTAAAAATCAAATTGACTTGTATTCGCCTTAATAGGGGGTATCGATTCGGTACCCCCCTCTTTAAGAATTTAATGAAACGACATGAAATTAATTTTAGTAAATAAAAAAAAAATTATGTTTACTATAATAAAGTATGCATCAAACTAAAAAGGTATTTGATAAATATCAAGACTTTATTGAGCGAAAGCAATTTCGTACAATAAATCCAACTTCAACTTTGAATTTAAATGCAGAGAATAAAAGAACAACTTTCAAAATTGATCTAGATGACGAATTTCTGTCTAAAGATATACAATATTACGTGACGGGAGTTCTAAAGTCAAAAGATTCAACCAAGGCGTATTCAGGTTTAGATAATGTTAAGTTGTTAGATAATTTCGTGGGTCATATGTTTTCGAGTATAGAAGTGAAAAAACACAATGTGGTAGTAGATGAAATTGAAAATCCAGGCATTTCTGGCTTGGTGGAGGGTTTAGCCACTCTTGAAGGTCCAAAAGATAATAACGGTGATGCTATGAATTCAGGGTTCCACTCAAAAGCTCTCGGAGGAGGGAATTTCAGTGCAGTCTGTTACCTTGGTGACTTAGGTTTGGGTTTTTTCAAAGATTTAACAGTTCCAATTTTCAAGGGAGGTTTTGAAATAACTTTTGTGAGAAACAGCGATAATAATATTATTTTTAGATGGAAAAAAGATAGAGAATCTCCTATTCCTAATGAAGGTGTTGTAGAAATTAAGTCTTTCGTTTTGAGAGTTCCGGTGATTGAATACGCGAATGAAGCAAAAGTTAATTTGATCGCAGATTTGAGAAGCACTCCGTATCAACTCCAATTTAAAAGTTGGCAATGCATAGAGCATAAGAACGTTACTGGAAAAACGTTAATGTTCGATGTAACTAACATTTACAGAAACGTTCATAACCCTTTATGGTGCTTCGTGGTATTTCAAACTGATGTTTCGAACGATCAGACAAAAGACAATTCTATATTTCAACATAAAGATGTGAGAAATTATTGGCTTGAATTAGGAGGTAGAAGGTATCCTGAGGAAAATATGGATTTAGATTTCAATGAAAATAATTATTGTTTGGCTTACAACGCATTTTTAGATTTCAAAAAGACTATAAGTTCTAGGCAATCCATTCCGTACATCGATCCCCAGTTTTTCAAAAAAGAATATCCAATTTTTAGCATCGATTTGTCTGATCAGCCTCAGAGTCTATCTAGAGGTAAAAGCAATTTGATTCTCCATGTTGAATTCAATACATCTGTAGCAGCAGCAACAGGTAGCACAGAAGGTACTACGTGTTACGTTATTATTGTAAGTGGATCGAATTTCGTGTATGATCCTACTAAAAATATGATTAAACAGGAAATTTTATAATTATTTTATAAGGTATATATTTTTAATGGAGATCACTCCATTAAAAAAAAAAATCGTATTAAACTTAAATAAAACATGGAGGATGAAATTTATTGCCACAAGTGTAAGAAAAGAACGAAAAATATAAACGCGGAAATTGTACAAACTGTGAATGGAAGGTGGAGAATTGCTTCTAAGTGTGTAAAATGCAAGACTAATAAAAGTCAATTTATAAAAAATCCTAATGAGGAAACTAACGTAATTCCTGAAACTGAAGTTATAAATTTACCTGAAAACGAAAAGTTAGAATTTGCGAAAGAGTTACATAAACCCGTGAGAAAAAGATTTCAGAAAAGAAAAATTGTTACTCATGGAAAAGATGATCTTTGGGCTGCGGACTTGATTATAATGAAACAATACGAGAATGAAAACAAGGGGTTCGGTTACATGTTGAATATCATTGATACTTTTTCAAAGTACGTTTGGTCAATTCCATTAAAAAAGAAAAACGGAATAGCAGTTTCAAAAGCTTTCAAAGACGTTTTGGAAAATGTAAAATTTCATAACCATTCCACTCCTAAACTCCTTCACACGGACAAAGGTTTAGAATTTGAAAATAGACTTTTCAAAGAACTTTTAGACGAGTATAAAATTAAAATGTATCACACGGAAAGTTTAGAAAAATCCGCAATTATAGAAAGATTTAACAGAACTTTAAATCAGAAAATGAAAATTCGTTTCGAGGTGAATGGAAATAAAAATTGGATCGATATTCTGCAGGAATTAGTTAATGAGTACAACAAACAAGATATTCATCGTTCCATTGGAATGACACCTGCTCAAGTTGACGCGAGAAATGAAAATGAAATTCTGAGATATTTATTTAAAAAGAGTGGAAAAAATGGAAAAAAGAAATTTAAAATTGGAAATCGCGTAAGAATTACGAAATCGAAGAAAACTTTTGCAAACAAATACGAAGCAAATTGGACGAAAGAAATTTTTGAAATAACTGAGATTTTAAAAACGACTCCAGTTACTTATAAAATAAGAGATTTAAATGGAGAGGAAATCCAAGGAAGTTTTTATCCCGAGGAGTTACAACTCACGAAATTTTAAATTTTTTATAATAAATATGTACTGTTTGGACCTTTTGTTTGGACCTTGTATCGATAAGATATTCGTAATTATAATATTTTTAATAGCTCTAGTTTTCATCTACATTACAAATGAAACTGGAATCAATCACAGAATTATCGGATCTTCAGAGCAGAGTTTAAAAGTATTATAGATAAATATGTGTAAAAATAGGTTTTAAGTCAGTTTTTATAGGGATTCCCTATAAAAAACACATTATTGTAAGTCTAAGGTAAAAGGATGATATGGGAGACAGGATAAATAGTAAAACGAATAGACAAAAAGATGAGGGTGTCTGCCATAAGTCCACCTTTTTTTTCTTGGAAAACAACTTAGTATAATATTATTGTTTTAGTGGAAATTTTCCCTTAAAACGATTTTTTTCTTAAAATTATAGGTGTACCTCTAATAAACAAACTTAATATCATGCATGTCTTTTCCATTTTTCGATTTAATCATTCCATAGTACACTAAACAAACACCGTGCTTAACTAGAGCTTTGAGTTCGGATTTTTCAAAAGTGAGTACATATCTTTCTGGTAAAAATACTCTAAATTCTCCCAAATTAGCTATTATAGACTCTTTGTTTTCTTGAGAGTATTTCGTTTTCACAAATTCAAAGTTTAAAACCTTGTATTGTTTTCCTTTTTCTAACTCTGTGAGTTTGTTTGTGGAGTTTTCAAAATTAACCTTTTTCAATAACTGTTCCTTATTCATTTTTATTATAGAATATATTCTTTTAACTTACCCCTCATTTTTTTTATCCACCCACTTTTTCTTTTTGTCTATTCGTTTTACTATTTATCCTGTCTCCCATATCATCCTTTTACCTTTTTTTTTATTCACCTCCGGTGGGATCCGGAAGAGGCGTCTTTTTTTTTTTTTTTTAATTTAAGACGATATCATTTTAATTTAAGACGATTCGGAAATATTTTTAGCGTGACGTCATTTTAATTTTTATTTTTTTTCTAGTGAAAACATCAGAGGGAGCTAAATTTCGAAAATATTGACCCCTAAATAGTTATAATTTTGCATTTTTATCTCCCGACTTAAATCCCTGTTAAAACTGTTTAACACAAAACATCAGAACCAGTGACTTTTTTGAGTTTTCACTAGAGTTTCTGATAAAAAAATATTTTAAAAAAAGTTACAGAATGAAAACATCAGAGATTTAAGTGAAATAAAAAGATCAGAGATTTAAGTGAAAATAAAAAGATCAGAGATTTAAGTGAAATAAAAACATCAGAGATCTAAGTGAAAATAAAAACATCAGAGAGTCAAGTGAAAATAAAAACATCAGAGAGTCAAGTGAAAATAAAAACATCAGAGATTTAAGTCGGTGAGCCAGGATTGGCTTTCGTATACTACTTATATATATATATATATATGTATATATAGGTATATATATATATATATAGGTATATATATTTATTTATTTATTTATATTTATATAAGCGTTGTTAAACTCTAGAATACGTTGCAGAATGTCCTAAAACGGATTTCGATGGAAGAAATTTTTCAAAAAATTTCATTTTAAAATTTTTGGTGCCATTCCAATAAATTAATTTTTTTCGAAAATTCGCGCTAAAAATCTGAAATAGTGGGTTTTGAATGTTTTTTCGTCCTCTTGAAAAGCTGCTAAAAACAGCATACGCCTTTCTTCTAGACACCTTTTTAATCACCACCCCTTATAATCACCACCAACAGCATTTGCCCGTTAATAAATTAATAAAATTAATGAGGCCACACTGAACAACTGGTGAAGATTAGGACCAGTGTGTAATACAAGAATTCTTAATCTGATGTTTCAATTTGTTGACACCTAATCCAAGCCATTTTCTTTTGTTACCCATTACGAAATGTATCAATGTTCAATTTTCTTCATATCTGCCAATCATAATTATTAATCATATCGTTACAATGTTCACGTCTCAACACAACATGAACTGAACGCTTCACATATCGTATTACGTACTCCGAGCACTGAAGATGATTCATATAAACTGGAAAATGCGACTAAGAATAGTTGTTGTAATTATCTGACTGAATCCCCTGAGCGCGATATTATAAAGAGCTGAGTATCAGCGGTTAAGAAAGACCAAGCTCCCCTCATCTTCAAAGTTCTTTCTTACGTTTTGTAAGCTATGAGAACGAAAGAAAATTAGTAAAACAGCACATTCCTCTTCATTCCTCATAAATTCTTCTTCACTAGCAGCACATTTCTCTTCCCTTTGGCATACATATGGAAACTGTAGTAAGCATTATTCAATTAGGCAAATTAATATGTTAAAATGTGCAGTAAGCCCACATACCGAATGTCGGGGCAACACTGTTTCATTCATCTTCATTTTCTCCTTTCATTCAAGTCCGTCGTACTTTTCCTCAGTCTGATCTCGAATTTCTTGAACCAACCTCTTATCTGAACCCTTTGATCCAGAAAACTTATATTACCGCAAAATCAACCCTTTCGGCAGTAATAAACCTCTACTCTCGGGCCTCACTGTATTAAAATTACAGAACGGTTTGTCATTTTGGCAACAAATTAATCATTTTTACTCTGGTCCTACTGGATATGGACAAAAATCTCTACCTCTATTATATTATTTAAGAATGAAACTCTGTCTGTCTGTTTCGCCTTCTCGGCCGAATGGACGAAGGGATCCAAACGGTTTTTTTAATCGTGACCGGGAATCTCCCGGTCCGACTATAGGCTATGTTTTATTCGATTTCCCCCACTGATTCGACCTTAAAATTCCGTTTTTACCAAACAAACTTCTTCTTTTCGACTTCCCCGCTTCCCTTACTCCTCTAAACGGCCGTCAAAAATTCCAGGAAAATACGGGTTTCGTAGGTTTTCGTACGAGGAAGACGACGGTGCGATCGGATTGCGAGAAAAAAGTATCGGTAAATGCGTCGAAAAAAATCAATGAGTACTGACCCGTTTTCTCGGAAATTCCGACGAAAAACTTTGTCTTTTTCTCATATACATTTACCCCATAAAGAGCAGTTATTCGTGACGGTGTTTGCGCGCAAAATACAGTTTTGATTCCGCCGAATCTGAATCCGAAATCGGATATCGAAAAAAGTGAAGGGAAGTTGGACAAAATGCATAGGGAAGGGAGGCAAGCGATTAAAATGAGAAGTTAATTGAGTCCACCATACCAAGAATCTGCGAGAGGCCCTTTTTTCTGAAGGGGAACCTCAGACGGGATTTTTCCTACACATATACAACCATACCGAGCGAGCGAAGCGAGCAACATCTCTTACACACGTACCCTTAGGGATCTACGTTTGCAAGCAACATCCCCTACCTATTTCAATTCTAATACACCTGAATGGGGGGGGAGGGGGTAAAAGACCATCGCATGTATACAGCTATACCTTGCGAGAGGAGCGAGCCGGAGCGGCTAGTACATAATATTACGATAGTCTGGCGAAATGCTGGGTGTTGATAGCACATTTGGCTCTACACTTGAACGCTAAATGCTTTCATGAGGCGGTTTTCTTACCAGCCGTCTCCCCTTAGCAAGGACCCGGGTCTGTGCCAAACTGACTTGTTCGTTAATTTCTCGATCACTTCTTCCCTTTCATTGGTCATTATTCTATAATTCTCGGGCAATGTAATAGGAAACCACCATGCATAAGAGCGTTACACCTATTTTTAATACATTCATAATGAACTATTTCTGCCCCTGGTACTGAAATTATGAACTGCTATGAGGCCTCACAACTTTTCAAACTTTTAGCGACATTTTGTATGAAATTTAGCTAATGCAATAGCTTAAAAATGGTGAATAATGTAATTTCCAAAAATTCGTTTGCGGCCATTGAAATCTGTTTTAAAGACTGTTAAAACTTTTTCTGAACATTCATATTCTACAATAACAAACATTTTAAAATGTTAGCTTTATTATGCAGTTTTTAGTAATATCAGTGTAAAAAATTAAGATATTGCAATGTGTCAAATAATTCTAACTACCTACCTTCTACCAGTTAGGAGGCTTCAATCAAGCGAACTTTTTTAGTAATATTATGTTATTTGACTGTCAACATATCGCCAAGAAACTACATTGATTGTTATGACAAATTCCTCTTTTTAATTGAGGGGCCATTAGTAAAGGCGTTCTGAATATCAGTTTTTGAAGATATGACTAATGACAGGGTCAACATATGACAGTGTCTACTACAACTGAACGGATCAACCCACGAAAATCGTTTTGGTATTTTTGGATTTTTAATAGTAAGTTCTATCCACCTGATCCAATTCTAACCTTATTCCATTTGTCAAGCGGTTCCTCATATCAGGGTTTTCCTTATTTACGAACTTGTTTACCGGGGCAACATCGCAAAGTGTTTCAACTAATGTGTTTCAGGTAGAAAAGGCTGCAAATTGTTACACAATGGTTTATTAGTTCTGTGTCAGATAGCCCTTCTACGCCGATTATTGGTCTTTAATATTATTGAACCCCGAATATAATACATGATCAGAAAATGGCGCATCGTGCCTCTGAGAAGGGTTCATACTTTTAAGAGTTCCAAGACCCCACAATTTTACGCTTCACAGTAAAGATGTTTAAAAGATCGGGAAAATTATGCTTGAAATAATTGACATTTGCGAATGCGCAGAATTGAGAAATAATTTGAGAAAATTTTAATCGAAATCTTATGAAAAATTGTTCCTTGGCTGACCTCTTAGGGAATCGAAACTTATAAACTTATAAACTCGTAAACGAGTTCCACTATCTGCTTTACAAGCAGATACCATGTTACATGGATATGTCTTTGATTGGGGATTTCTTAACGGTTGTCCTCGAGAGTTGTAAAAAATCCTTTAACTTTGGACTGTAGGCGACGAAATGTAGGATAAAGAATTTATTCTATTATTCTTGGAGACACAATGCTACTACATACATACAAACACACATACATACAATTAAAGTTATTTCTCCAATACAGGCGCTATCATTTTTATGTTCATGATAGCCTGATTGTTCATTAATAAATGAAATTATATCATTTATTGTTTTATTTGATAACGTTTCGTTCTCTTAGTGAGGACATCTTCAGATCTTGCTTTCTTGACAATGAGTTGACATGGTGAGCCACTGTTTTATTTGACAAATCCGTTATATTCGGATGTTCATAAATTTTTTCCTGGACACACCAAGATCTGAAGATGTCCTCAGTAAGAGTACGAAACGTTATCAAATAAAACAATAAATTAAATAATTTCATTTATTTTCCCTGGGCCGCGTCCCGACTAATTCCAAAAAAACAACGGTTTACTTTATAGAAATGTTGAAAATAACTGTGCAGAGAAGCCACTACAATGAGTTATTGTTTACAGTCGACTGTTGTCAAGAGGAAGATAATGTTTCCTATGGAGTGGAGTAAATGATGCTATTGCTTTACGTTAAGAATATTGTAACCGGCTTATTAAAATTGTTTATAGTCCAATCAACTTAGTTTAGGAATGTAGCCAGGTACGTAAGGAGGGGGAAATTGGTAGCTTGAGATGTGAACATTTATCACATAAATCAAGCGCTTTCCAACGAGTGGCGAACGATTTCTGTGCGATGAAAACTGCGGAAGTTCCATTCCCCTAGCAACGGATTGGTTGTACGTGAACATCATTAGAAATTGTGACATATTTTTTGCGTCACGAAAATTTTTGGTTGACCCCCAGAGCAAAGACATATCCATGTCAAATTGATCTTATTCCTCCGAGTACACTTTCGCGCATCCGGAAGAGCTAATAATGATGCAATTATGTTGAAATTAACATGGAATAATTGAACCATTGTCCCCCAACTATGCACCAATTTTGAAAGGGATTAGACGACTAGGGCGTAAAAAATTATGCTTAAAGGAATTTACGTTTGAGCATGCGCAAAATGGAGTAATGATTTGAGAAGTATTGAATTGGTAGTGGACCATTTACAGCCAAACCCGCAAATTTCCTGAAAATTTCATCAAAATAATATGAAAACTGTTGAAATTAGGCTCGTTCAAATAGAATACATATTCGCACAGGTGCAATAGCTACTAATGATAGGATTATGTTTAAATTGCTAGGGAATGCTCAAAATACCTTTTCCACCAATCCTCTGAGTTTGAGCGAGATCGGACAACGGGGGCCTGAGAAAATGATGGTTGATGGAATTTACGTTTGCACATACGCCAAGTGAAGTATTGATTTGGGGGAAACGAAACTCATAGGGGACCATACCACAAGCCGCCCTAACCCGCACATAACATGATCATTTACTAAGAACCGGTTGAATATTGTGGAAATTAAAGCTTTTTACAAGGATTTGCGGACATACACACACAGATACACACACAGAGGTTGAGAGAGAAAGACACGGAACAAAAGTTGTTCAGAATAGTCTAAAACGTAAAATGCGAGTGGAAATTTAACCGTTGTAAAAAAAAGCCGTTGGATTTTGGTGGAGACCACAACTTTCAAATCTCTCGAAAGTGAAAACAATGCTTCCGCTACCTATAGGTAGACTTGGGAGCGATCTAAAGATGAACTTTAGCATTTAGCTACATAATATAATATAATACGATTAGTTGCTAAAATTTGATTTTCTCATAGGATCATGTTTTGCGACTGAACTTTTAACACAGAATGTGTTTTTGCGATCACCAACCGATTAAAAACTGACACGAAATTATGTACCTAGCGAAAAAACTATATGCGATACCGATGAACTTTGTAGCAAACCTTCGGTCCTAATTTATTAGCAATTGCTCTGCATAGGATTACTAAATCCATCATATGATCCGATTTTTAGTAGGTGTTATAATTTACGGTAGTTCCCAAGGAGTGCTGTAATTCCTTATGGAGTTCACCAACTTGACAATGAGTAGGGCCCGGACCACCTGTTTTATTTACATTTATATCCTCCCTCCCCCTCTCTCCCATAAAAGTCTGAGCGGTCGCGTTATAGCAGTGTGAAATGTTCGACTTTTGAGTAGGGCATTGTGGAAAAGGGCGTATTGGGGTGCGGATTCCCCGCTGCGATAATGAAGTTAGGAAGCCCAACCACACGTAAAGCGTCAGATTAGGGTTCGCCCGGGTCCTTCCGTGATGTGTGATTGTCACGTGCTGACTCTGCAAGACTTTTCAATTCTTCCATCCACCGCCTCTTTCGGCGGCCATTAAATTGATATTCCAACCGAGTTACTTCCAACGAACCATGGTATTCTTCAATCTCGGCTTTTCCTCTTTTCCAATGAACTCAGACGGTGTACGTAATTTAAGCGCACATCCCAAAACATAATTTGGGCCAGTGCATTACCTTGGAAATGCGAGCCATTTACTTCAGACTCATTTATTTAACAAGGATTGATTAACAATTACATTTTTCCAATGAGGGGCTGACATCTTTGATAACCCATAATCCCTTATAGATAGTGTCCACTAGTCGGTTCAACATAAAACGTCGTGGTGAATCAGCAGAGTTATATGACACGTTCACAACCAAGAAAGTGATGAATGTCTCTGGAACCTCATAGGTGCAACACAGAGGTATATTTCTGGGACCGATTAAAATCATCTAGAGCTTCTCCGCCATGTTGGTAAACCTTCAAAAATATCGCTAAGAAATCTCTTCAATAAAAGTGGGCTTAGTGGTTGGAAATCCATAAATTCATGCTCAATACGTGCCTTGACGCATGGTGGAAAAATTTTTGACTATTATCGTCCCACGTTGTTGGGGTAGAAGGTGCCACCAAACTTGACAAAATTGCAGTAGGTACGAATCTTGCAATTATGAGGAGGTACTCTGTCAACGCTCAGAGGCTTCAAATTTTGTTTGTTCACTTTCAATATGTGTAGAATTCAGTGAAAGAGCATCTATCAAAATCATCCAAAAAACGGAGAGTCTTAACCCCAGTGGGTTGAGTAGAAATTATGGCAAGAGACCAGACATGACTCCCATACCCTGGAAGAACGGATCGGCACTAATATGGGATGCAACTTGTTCTGACACAATTTCCACATCTGCTATAGCTGCTTCCACAAGAAAGGCCGGCAGTACAGCTGAGGCTGCAGCCAATGAGGAAAGGAACAAATACCTACTCAGCATCGATAGACGAATGTTACCATTTCGTCCCATTTGCAATAGACAAGCTAGGACCTTGAGCAAAAGAGGCATGCAATATCAATAATGAGCTGGGGGAAAAAAACTAAAGATGCAACAGGAGAGGCAAGGTCAATCTCATACTTGAAACAAAGGGTCAGTGTGGCCATTCAAAGAGGAAATGCAGCCAGTGTGATAGAAACGCTATTCGCGTTTTCGATTAACGGTAGTTGTGCCACCGTCGCGTCGATAATGGTGGGGTAGATCCTGACTCGGCCCAACTCTCACAAGGCAAATTACCCTTCCTTGACTGAATATTTACTAATAAATCATGAACAACAACTGAAAACACCATTTATGACGGTCATGTCCATGCACTAGACAACAAAACTAAGGACTGGAAGTTGAATAAGTAGTTCGAAAGGTTTATTATTTTATTATTTAAAAGTAGAATTAGCAAGAAGGTATGGGTAGGGTACCTACAACCACGACGATTGATATTAGTTTTGGGACACCTAGAAGAGGATTCTGAATAAATCACCTATAAATATACAGATATGTGTCCTTCCGGATAGTTCCTGACGTTAAGAACATCAGGAAAAATTGCGATTTTCGCAAAAAATTGAGAATAAATTGAAAAAAAGTTTAAAGGCCAGCATTGTTCGCCCGCAAAATGAGCTTTGAACTTAAACTTTCCCTAAAAAATAATAGCTCTCACAAAGAGTGATATTTATAATTATTTTGAAATTACCTATCATGACATCTCATAAATGTTTATTTATTACAAAAACATTATTTTTCAAGAATAAAACCACTGTAAATCTTTAACATATTCGGAAGATAATATTAATCAATCCTACACTGTTATTGAGATTTTTCAAGTACTCAGACTTTTTTCCACCTAGATTATTTAAAATTACCACCCACCCCCCTCCCTCCCAATCGATAATTTGGAGTGAGAAGTTGATTATTTTCTTAGTCGTTGCAAATGATAAACTGAAATTGAGCTTTAGTATTATGAAGATGTAACGCAACATTCTATATTTAGAGATACAAAAAGGTAGGTAGAGCTATGAATCTCCGAATTTCCGAGATTCCATTTAACCATTTTTGTTAAAAATGTCTATGGATAGCTTCCTTTAACCATTGCTATAATGAAAACGGGTTTTACAATACCAGGAAGTTTAGTGTAACCTGTGGTGATGATTGGCAACGGTATCTTTAGTTGCATAGTCCATTAAAGTACATTTAAATAACAATATATGAGTTTATATATAGGTATAACAATTAATTTAAAGCTACGAATAGGACAGAATGTGCGGTGTATAGGGTCAATGGTTCTCGAAACAAGCACTAGTCGTGAACCATCCTCAATCTCTCCAGAAACATCCAAGAATCAAGAAAAAACACAGCCGAAGAAAAAAAAATATCTGGGAATTTTTCGTCAGTTTCTCACATCGTTCGTTATTTCATTAACATTTCTGGTGATGGGTTCTAGTGTCGGTTGGACATCCCCTGCTCTGTACAACATGCGAATTACTGGAAAACCCATGAATCTGAGTACTACAGACGCATCTTTGATGGTTTCAATGTACTATATTGGTAATGTAGTAATGCCTATCCCGAGTGGAATATTGAGCGATATTAGGGGACGGAGGGGGACTATGTTACATTTACTCATTTTACCTCTAATATCGTGGGTAATGATTTTCTTTGCAAAAATTCCTGCGGTCTTACATGTTGCTAGATTTCTATCTGGAATGTGGACTGGAATCGTTGTTACAGTTGGGCCGCTGTACCTTGCGGAAATAGCGGAGCCTGGATTCCGAGGAGCAATGTCAACTATGTTGATGATTTTGGCAAACACTGGTTTTCTGCTTGTGATGTTTGTGGGAATGAGAGTGTCTTATTGGACAGCAGCCCTTTTTTTTGGGGTTACCCCTATATTAACATTCGGAGCGCTACTATACATTCCTGAAAGCCCATACTGGCTGATCTACAAAGGTCAAAACGGAAGAGCTGCAAAAAATTTGCTGTGGCTTCGAGCTTGTGAAAAGGAAACAGATGTAGAAGAAGAAATAAATAAACTGGTTATTCTTACCCAATTGAAAGTGCAACAACGACTGGCACTGAAGACACTATTCGGAAATAAAGGTTACAAGAAAGCTTTTACAATTGTTGAGACCGTTGCTGTATTACACAGATTGACCGGTGTAAGCGCAATGGTTGGATTCGTAAGCGTTACACTGCCCGACGTAAGCTTAGGAGCAATGAGCTTCAGAGATTCACAGGTTGTCTTAATAATCGCTTGGACAGCAGCAGTACTGTTCACACCTTTTATGATTGACAGATTTGGAAGAATCCCTCTTCTTGGATATTCCTCAATAGGGTGTGCCCTGTCGAACATGGCTCTTAGCGTGTGGTATTATTTATATCAATCAGCATCAAAACTCGAATACACGTGGATCCCATTCGCAATGGTTTTGACGTACGGGTGTTTCGCAAATATAGGTTTGAATCCGATAGCAACAACGCTGCAAGGTGAAATGTTTCCTTCGCATCTGAAAGGAATTGCTTCGGGAATCACTGCGATGGTTGTTGCTGGATTCTCATTTTTGACTTGCATGTTGTATCTCATCATTGCCGATCACATCGGTATGTACTTCAATTTCCTATATTTTGCCGTTGCTTGTGTCGCTAGTGCTGTCTTCGCATGGACTTATGTAATCGAAACAAAAGGCAAAACACTACTTGAAATTCAACAGGAACTCCTGGGACAACCAGCTACCACGAGCCCTTGATTATATCCCTCCTCATTTTATATGAAAATATTTTATTCCATCAACAACGATTTTGTCACTCTCTTTCCCTGTACATATTATTTAATCTTTATTTTCGGTAAATTGCATTCTATTTTCAAATCATACTCCAAACTTGAAAGCAATAAATATTTTACCCACCATAGATTTTCTATTTGAAAGCCACATCCCTGGATAGATGTGAAACCATTTATTAAACTCTTTCTAAGCGGTACACAGATAAAAATTCCGTTAACTCCTTGCTTCGGTAATTTTTTTCTTAACCTAAATATCTTGTGATAAATTTTTAATATTTTAGTCATTTAAGCTATCGAAATAGATTCAAATTTTGAAAGCGAGTTTTTAAGCTTCCTCTAAAAAATCCAATTTGCGGCACTCAAAATGAAACTTTTTTTTTCTAATAATAAGAATCAAAATCAAATTGCTAATTAGTTGTAAACTTGGTGTAGTTGAAAAAAGTGTAAACTAAAAAATACCTCCTGTTACTATTACCTAATATTAATTCTCATTCATAATAGAATAAAATTGTACGCAATAAGATTGTGCCTACCTTAATCCCTATGCATAAAATTACGAAATAATAATTAACGTTGAAGCTTGACCTTCCTTAATTTTTATACAGCATCCTCGATTTATTCTCACATTAATACTACCAATTACGACGCTTAATGCTTCTTGGGTAAATATTCTGCCTCTTCAACTTTGATCATGCACCCTGGTAACCTATTTATTTACGGAAGATTTATGGTGAGTAACCAAGTAGAAATAGTATGTATCCAGTCAGCTCGTTGTTAAAATGAGAATCCAAGAAATAGGAAACTGAAGGAACAGAAATTGGCGAAGAAGTGAACTAATGAAGAGACTTACTCCAAAGACGTGTAAACTTCCTGTTAAGATTTCTGCACAGGAAAATCGTGAATGAAAAGGATGAACGCTAAAGAACGTCGTATAGGGCTTTTCCGGCAATGGCTCGCTTCGATTTTCATTTCGACGTCTTATTTAATTATTGGAACGAGCATCGGGTGGCCGTCTCCGGTACTTTACAACATACGGAAGACAGGCGAACCAATCAATCTGACAACAACTGATGTCTCAGTGATGGTATCCCTGTTCTATGTCGGGAATATCGTGATGCCTATCCCGAGTGGATTTTTGAGTGATTTCAAAGGCAGAAGATTTTGTTTATTACTGCTTTCAGTGATACCTCTGACATCTTGGATATTGATATATTTTGCAACGAAACCTTACATGCTTCACTTGGCAAGGCTTTTGGCTGGAATGTGGGGAGGTCTTGTGAGAACTGTAGTCCCACTGTATATAGCCGAAATCGCTGAACCAGGATCGAGAGGAGGTATGTCTGTTCTGGCAACTATCTTGGTGAACATCGGTATACTCATGGCATATGTTGTAGGTCCATTTGTGTCTTACTGGACGTTAGCTGTCATTTTTGGATGCATTCCTGTAATATTTTTCTTCGCCATGATCATTGTTGTCCCTGAGAGTCCATATTGGTTAATTTATAGAGGCACAGAGACAAAAGCAGCAAAAAGCCTAGCTTGGCTTAGAGGATGCAAGAACGTGGAAGACGTCGAGGAAGAAGTAGGCAGGCTCGTCCTTGCAGTGAATTCCGATCTCCAAAAACCGAAAGGAATAAAAAATATTTTGATGTCAAGGGGCAATAGGAAAGCACTTATCATAGTTGAAGTTCTCTCTGTTGGGCAGAGATTAACAGGAATTGGTGCCGTTGTTGCTTATTCAGCAATAACTTTACCAGATAAGAAAGTTGGGCGTTTGGACCCAAACGGTTGCGTAATTGTAATTGGAGTTGCTAGATTGATAACTGTGACAGTGATCATTCTTATAATTGATAGGCTGGGCCGAGTTCCACTACTGCTTGTATCATGCGGAGGTTGTGGATTGTCCATGCTAGCAGCCTGCATATGGTTTTATCTTCATCGAACAACCAGTGAATATGTACTGCATTGGATCCCATTTGCTGCACTTTTATTTTATGGATGTTTCTTTAACATTGGAATCGGTCCCATACCCACCACAATGCAAGGAGAGCTGTTCCCATCTCATTTAAAAGCTATCGCTTCTGCTTTTACTGCCATCATTCTAGCGATGACATCGGCCATCGTGAATTTATCGTATCTCGAGATTGCAAAAAACTTGGGGATTTTCGTGAACTTTGCCGTGTACACTTTAACGTGCATCGGTCTTATAATATTTATATCGACCTACGTATTCGAAACCAAACGTAAAACATTACATGAAATTCAACAACGTCTACAAGGTCGCTCGTCAAACAATACGTCAAGTTGAGGACCTTGCTCGTGCAAGAAGTATTATATTGCGTTCAACAAACATCCACTAAATAATAATTGTATTTTTAGTGAGTCGGTGAAGCCAATAACTATGTACTGTGGTCAAGAAAGTATATTTTTTAAGAGACATGTACACAAATTTATTGACACTTTCAAGATCTTTGCATGGAATAAATGAAATGTACTGTCCATGTATACCTATTACATGGTTTTCAAGCTCTTGAGAACATTGCTGAGGCCTAATTTCGCAGTTTAGTATGAAAAATGGAACTAATTCAGAAAGTAACCATTACAACCAAACTTAATAGTGTGAAACATGGTTTAGCTTTGACTCATTCCTCGGAAAACTCGGCAATGCGGTGCATGATTTCGAATGATTTTAATTCAAAACCATACAGTTATCGGAAATTCGTGACAGTTCATGCGCTGTCTATACTTATATTCTTTCTTATCCTTCCTATTACGTTCACATCTGTGAACTTCCTCGCGTATGCGTTTTTCATAACTTGTGTCGTGGTGGGTGCGTTTTGCCAGTGTTAACCACGGAGTATGAGTGTCCACATACTATTGTTGGAGAGCTGAACTCTTGATTATATAATGAATTATTCAATAAGGTCAAACATGTGTTTTATGAATTTTCTAGGACAAGACTTCTAGTCCCAATTATGTATTTTTGTTGATTGGTCGCTCATGTGACTATCAGCAGCCTCTCATTGTTTCTGTGATACAGCTTTCGAAAAGAACTTAGTAGCATTCCTACGTCAGCGCAACCTGCTTGGCTGAGCCGAAAATTTTGATACATAAAGGCGGGTCTCAAATGAATTAAAATAAGGGGATGCACAAGAAAAGGGGAATGCATTCTACGTATTGCCGATAAAAGATTGCCAGATGACAAGATCGATTAGGCAAGAAAGCAAGGTTTTCCCATACTGCCTTAAACGAAATAGTAAACTGCAGGTTGAAACTATGCTAAATTTTATCAACCATAGGTACTTCCATTATTTTGGTTAACACATACGAGTCCACCTTTCTGAGCATTATACGACCTTAGGAAGGTGTACCGAACCGGAGTTATTTATCAACGAAGTGTGATCAACCACTGTTTATGTTTAATTTTGTTACTTATCAACAAACTGTGATCATCCACTGAGATATTTCTGCATCTACCATTGACATGGACTGTACCTATCCTACTTAAGTAAGCAAGTAGGTACTTAAATATAATCCAAAATCTACCGTAGATTGCAAAACACACACAAGGAGCACAGATTAAAATCAATGGTGAGTAAACAATTCTTGAAATACAAGAATTATAAATACCAATAATAATTATTATTATGACTGTTAATAATTACTAATCGCAATTTATTATTAGCATTATTAATTAAGAATAACTAATAACTATTTATATTAATAATAACAATTTTATTTCTGTGTGTGTTGAACGCTGTCAGCCTGCTGAACTAATACGTAAGAAGTTACGAGCCTGAAGCCAATAATCTAGTTTAGTTTGACTCACGATTCTGAATTAAAAACAATGTCTCCATTTGTTTTATGGTTATGACAAATTCATAATCCTGACAACTGAGTGAGCTTTCCGGCATGCTCATTGTGGTGTAAAACATCAGCACTATCCCTACAGTACGTGCCACATGAGCAAAAAAAAAACACCTACGCTGCGTATAGACGGTCGCCAATTTCACGACCCCAGTGAAAATGAAACAAGACCACAAGCCAAAGGCAGGTAGAGGCGAGGCCAGTGTTCATGGTGGCAGAATATGGTAGCAACAAAAACGTTTACCCCACTAATCACTGCCATGCTGCATGACTGGAATTGGTTGCTTCTCCGTTTCAAACTCTGTAGACTCCAAAACAGCGACTAGGTTTGCAGTAGGGATCAATTTTCCGAATTCCAGTAAAATTAGGACGATTTTTGTGAATGTACCAGAAAAAAGTAACTAAAGACAGTTACGGTTACATATACAAGTAACTGTATCTGTATATGTATGGTTAGAGATACAAGTTACTGTATCTGTATCCGTAGCTACTTTTCTTCAGCAAGTATCTGTATCCGCGGATTTCGGATACAGTTACAGTATCCGTAAAAGTATCTGTGACGGTAACCTACAGATACCAAGCAACTGTAATTACACCTTCACGATTCCATTCGTGTAACTATTCGGTAAATACAATGATAAATTGGTAGTTTTTGATAAATTGGCTAATTTGGTACCTTTTTTGGCAAGAAAATTTGACAGAAGTATCTGAAAAAGTATTTGGATACCTACCCAGGTAACTAAATACTGCCCAGCTCTGGCTAATATATTCATCAATGCGGTGAAACATTCAACTGCTTTTTACTTGGTGCTTTTTACTTTTCATAGTGTCTACTATGATTCGGCCTTACTTTGGCTGAGATTGGTACGGGTTCACGTCATCTCCAAGTAGGTATAGTCGCCATTCATTGTTGTTTTTAGTTGCCATGCGAACGGATACCTAACACTTTTTGGAGTAAAGTTTTTCGAGTTACTGTTTTTTCTTAATGGAACGAACGGTTCATCACGTTGCATACTTATCCGATGCGAAGGCAGACAGTTCGGCGATAAGGAATAGGTTTGGGAAAGATTCCGATAGCGTACGTCCAGATAATGCAAGGAATGAGTTGGAAAAAGTTCGGACGAATGGTACTCCTGCAGATAAAGGACAAAAAACATACATTCATTTTTATAAACATATTCAGGAGATTGGTACCTACCCAAAATGTAGAGAGGGTGATTATTACGACCCATGTCCAAGTATATCTCTCAACAGTTTCCAAAGAAATTGCTCAATAATTTTCTGAAAGTGTTTGATAACGTTTTACCGTGACAACAACCCATGTCATTCCTTCTATTCAGCAATCCAGTGGTAATACTGAATAATCAATGAACGACTGATGAACGATCAACGCACGGTCAACGCATCTACTGCAGGGCCATCTCAACCGAACTTTGCATCCCCCTCAAGACTTAAAATCCTGAAAAAACATCATGCGAATGTCGGTTTGCTGCGTCAGTGGTTTTCGTCGCTCGTCATTACTTCTGCATTTTTCATTGTTGGACTATCCTTGGGATGGCCATCACCCGTTTTGTATCATATGCGGTCCACTGGGAAACCTATGAATCTAACAACCGTTGAAACTTCAATTATGGTATCGCTATTTTACGTTGGGAACATCATCATGCCAATACCCAGTGGGTTGTTGGGGGACTTGATAGGGAGGAAGATCAGTTTGCTTGTCCTGAGCGGCCTACCACTTTCTTCTTGGGTACTGATATACTTCGCGATTAACCCAATAATGCTGCACGTTGCCCGTCTTTTGGCAGGCATGTGGTCTGGAGTGGTGCAGACAATAGTCCCTATATACATTGGAGAAATCGTGGAATCCAAAAATAGAGGAAAAATGTCAGCTTTATCTCAGCTTTATATAAACTCGGGTGTCGTTCTTGTCTATTTCATAGGACGTGAGGTTTCGTATTGGACATTAGCCATTGTTAGTGGTGTGATGCCTGTGCTGTACATTTTGTTACTTTTATATATACCTGAAAGTCCATACTGGCTTTATTACACTGAATCTATGAATAAAGCTGACAAAAATTTATATTGGTTTCGAGGAGGAACACCGACGTGGGATGACAGCGAAATGGAGGCAGAAGGAAAGAACATAACGAGAGCTATCAAGTCCGATATAAACAAGCCTCAAGGATGGCCAATGCTGTTCAAGGTAAAAGGGTATAGGGTCGCTTTGATGATCGTGGAAGTCCTTTCAGTAACCCAGAGACTTTCTGGGATTAGTGCAATTATGGCCTACGGATCAGTAACGTTACCAGACCAAAAACTCTGGATCTTAACACCAAACGACTGTGCGACCGTGATCGGTGTCTCGTGGTTTTTAGGCTGTGCAACCAACATAGCTCTGGTCGATAAATTTGGAAGAATAGTTCTTTTGTTAGCTTCCACTTTGGGATCTGCCATGGGTATGTGTACAGCCGCAGTTTGGTTTATCCTCAATCGCTCAGTATCGGAGTATTCAGTCCCCTGGTTGCCTTTCGTCAGTCTTTTATGGTACGGATGGTGGTTCAACTTGGGCCTTGGTCCGTTACCCACAACAATACAAGGCGAAATGTTCCCTACTCATTTGAAAGGTGCTGCAAGTGCAATTACTGCTATGGTGTTGGCGGCTACATCAGTCTTCGTCAATTCAACTTATCTTATCATCGCTAAAGACTCTGGAATGTACGTTAACTTCGTGATTTTTACAATCGTCTGTGTGTTAGGCTTCGTTTTTACTTGGTTCTGTGTAATAGAGACTAAAGGTAAAACGTTAGATGAGATACAGACAAGATTGAAAAATATGCATTAAAAGCCTCTTTTTTCTCCTAGAATCTTTCATGTTTTTAACATTCTACTACATTACAATACTTAAGTTATTATTGCACGATTACGAGCATTGGGTACTAGAAATAATTATCTCGCCAAATACAGAATATCATCCTTATTTTATTTTCCTTGATAGGCCAAGGAAAGATTATTAAAATAGGTTTGTAGGTCGTTACATCATGTTCGAAGGAACAATATACTTATATTCGATCCTGAAAATGGGATGATTTTGTTGCGGTTAAATGCTTTTACATAACAACAACACCTGTATCACGTTCTATCCACACACAGACACCAACACATTACATCGAAAACATACATCGTAAACACAATAACAATGTATTATAAAGCTTACACTAGAGTGATACGACTCAGGTACTTTTCAATTTTTTCTCAAAAAGAAAAACCTGAGACAACGTGAAACCAAGAATATTTATATATATACTAACCGCTCCGGCTCACTCCGCTCGCCTCCACGTCCAGCCGGGGGGCAAGCCCCCCGGACCCCCCATTAAATTGCTCGCTTCGCTCGCAAAGTGTGGTATATAGGGAATGTTGCTCGCTTCGCTCGCAAAGTGTGGTATGTAGGGAATGTTGCTCGCTTCGCTCGCAAAGTGTGGCTGTATACATGGAATGTATTAAAATTGAAACATGTAGGGGATGTTGCTCGCTTCGCTCGCAAACGGTAGATCTCTAGGGCAGGTTTAACTTCTGTGGGGGATGCTGCTCGCTTCGCTCGCTTGAGGAAGTTATACTGCCCACCCAACTTGGCAGACGTTAATTAAAATAGAAATTAAAAATTTTGTCTAAAAAATAAAAAAAAAATTTAGGGGTGGACTACCCCTAACATTTAGGGGGATGAAAAATAGATGTTGGCCGATTCTCATAGATACCGGATAAGCACAAAAAAATTCATCAAAATCGGTCAAGCCGTTTCGGAGGAGTATGGCAACGAAAACTGTGACACGAGAATTTTATATATTAGATTTATTCAGAATTCTCTTCTAGGTGTCCCAAAACTAATATCGATCGTGAATTTTTTAAAAGGTCATTTCTCCGCTGAACACCCCACCTCCATGATTTGTACTTGTAAATGGATTCTATTTGTTCCAGAAGTGCTCCATTTCAAATTTCATCATTGTAAGCATGCGCGAAAGTGTACTCCCAGGAACAAGGTCTAGTTTTCAATGGATTATTATTACATTTCCTGGGAATTTCTAGATTAGGATGTAGATTGTTCCCTACTGATTTAATTTTTCTCGAATCATTACTCCTTTCTGCGCATGCGCTAAAGTAGGTAAATTACTTCAAGCAACAATTTTCCGTTTTTTTTTTAACATCTTTACTGTGAAGCGAAATTGCGGTATCCTGAAACTATGGAAGTGTTTGTAAACATACGGGGTTCAATAATTACCACTGATCCAATGATCTGCGTAGAAGGGCTATGTAAAACAGAAATATGTCCCAGAGAGTCTGCCTATCAAATCCCAACTTCTTAGGACAGACAATAAATAAGAGAGATTTTTGCTCACTCAGCTGATTAGGAAAGACCCAATAGTTGCAATCGTTTCTTAGTGCCCCAGAGATCATCCTTGTCAAATTTCAACTTCCTAGGGGTAACAGGAGAGAATTGGCTCACTCAGCTGATTGGGAAAGCGCCAATAATTTCAATCGTCTCTTAGCGTTCCAGATAGTCTTCCTATCAAATCTCAACTTCCTAGGATGAACAGGAGACAATTTAGCTCACTCTGCTGAGTAGGTATGAGCAAATCATTTCAATCGTCTCTTCATTTCTATAGAAATCATCTGCTTTAGGAGCCCATCAGCTGATCAGAGGTCTATGCATCGTCTAGTACCTAAAGCTTACTGGTACCTACTAATCAACAGTATACCTACCATGTACCTAGTGCCTTCTTTTCACATTATTAGTTCATTATGGTTACTTAGCAATATTAGTTCATAACTTGGCGTAATAAATCAGCTTTCCTTGACACTACAATAGCTTAGGGAGCATGAGATGTTGTGATAAAATGAGAGCATTTCAAAAAGTGGCGAACGATTTTCCTGCTATGGAAACTAAGGGAGTTACACTTTGGTAGTAACGCATTGGCTGTATGTGAAAATCTAGGTATATAAACAGAAAAACCCAAGTATGAGGAAAAAACCGTTTTCGTCCCATTTTCGGCTGATAGCGTTGATGCGTGTGAAGCGATGGGGCTGACTAGATTCTAGGACCAACTTGACCCCCAAGTGGAGTCCATGTGTGAAAGGGCGGATTTGTTTCATCAAGTTAAAAGCCTTTTACGGCAGACGGACGTTGCAGTTTTGAATTCTACGCATCTTCAAAACGTGAAGTGACAAGTGAAGTTTACTAGAGAAAATAATTTTTTTCCCCTATACGATTACAAAGGCTTATTATTGGAAATAATAAACCAAAACGTAATAATGATATAGAATGTACCTAAGTACTGGAAATAATCTGGTATCAATTTGGCAATTTGTTTTTCTCTAGTTTATTCGGATTGGAATCACAGTTACGGTTTCATGAACATTTTATTGTCAACAGTAACATTATTATGTTATAGTTGTGCTTTTTTGTGTACTATGTTATCCATTTCGAAAATAGAGTCGTCATGTTAAAGAGCTCTGAAGGTGAAGGAAATGAAACTCAAAGTTTGACCGGCACCTCACCAGCAGGGCCAGAAGAAGAGCAACAAGATAAACAGACTAGAAAGAAAAATATACCCATTGGCTTGATACATCAATGGATCGCTTCTTCCATATTAACTATCGCGTATTTAATCATTGGCTCCAGCGTGGGTTGGCCCTCTCCTACATTATACCGAATACAACAAACTGGAGTGCCATTCAATTTGACTATCGCGGACGAATCAATGATGGTAGCATTTTTGTACGTAGGCAACCTGGTTATGCCAGTGCCGGCTGGCTTATTAAGCGAACTTGTAGGAAGAAGATCCAGTTTGCTCATTGCAGATATTCTGCCATTCACTTCGTGGGTGCTGATTTACTTTGCTACCGGCCCAGTTATGATTCACATCGCTAGACTTCTAGTTGGCTTGTGGGGTGGCCACACTTTATCAGTTGTTCCGCTGTACTTGGCAGAAATAGCTGATCCGAAAATTCGTGGAGCACTTTCAACATTGGCTCAAATAATGGTCAACGGGGGGAATCTTTTGGCTTACACAGTCGGACGAGAGGTGTCCTACTGGACGTTAGCATTAATATTTGGAACATTCCCTGTATTACTGTTTGCGCTGTTGTTTTTCATTCCTGAAAGCCCTTACTGGTTGATACATAGACGAACGGAAGAGAAAACTGCTAAGAGCTTGGCATGGTTTAAAGGAAATACAAGAGATGAGGTTCGAGGACAAGTTGAGGAAATGCACACATTTGTGAAAGGAGGAAATAATACCAGCGAAAGAGGTATAAAAGCTATTACGAGTATGAAGTCGAAGGGTAATTTGAAAGCTATGATAATAGTTTTAGTACTTATTATAAGCCAAAGAGCGTCTGGTATAAGTGCTGTTATGGCTTACACAACGATAACACTACCTAATATAAAAGTTTGGGGACTTATGCCGAATGACTGCATGATAGTATATGGCGTAACATGGCTTATTACCTGCGTTTGCGTGATATTCCTGGTGGATAGACTAGGAAGGATTCCTCTATTGGTGATGTCATGTGCAGGGTGTGCGGTTTCAATGTTCACAAACTGTGTTTGGTATGCACTTAATGATGAATCGCCTGAAAGCTCCAGTACCCCATGGGTTCCTTTCGTGGCACTCTTTATCTACGGAATTGCATTCAATTTAGGTCTCGGCCCCTTGCCTACTACAGTCCAAGGGGAAATGTTCGCACCAAAGTTGAAAGCTGTTGCGTCAGGGATCAGTGCCATGGCTGGTTCAGCTACTTCAGCTATTGTAATCGGTGTATATCTCACAATCGAAGATCGTCATGGTGTGTACGTCAACTTTCTCATGTACGCGTTAGTGAGTTCTGGAACAGGGTTTTTTGCTTTCTTCTACATGATAGAAACTAAGGGAAAGTCCTTGAATGAAATTCAACTAAAACTTAATTCTTGAGCACTGTTCCGGCCCAAAACGACGACGACGACATTCTCTGAAATTCGTAGTTGGTGCAGGTTACTAAATCAAATCCGTGGAGTGGATCAACGTACTGGTGTTGGTGCATTCAATTATTGTAGACGCTCCAGTATTTTAAAATTAATAAATTTAATGTAAAACTACTCTCGGATTGGGTGTGGCTTCCTCGCATCCATTACATGATTGCATAATGAAATGTATTAATTAAGAAGATTCAGAATATGAATAGAAAACAAGAACGTAAATTACATGAATCACAGATTTCTAAAGAAACAGTGGTCAGAGTTCGCGAAAAACTTGACGTAGTAGAAAGGTAGTTAAAAAGTGCGGTCATTAATCAACGCAGTTTTATGTAAGCTTTTATTGCTGGGGTTTCACGAACGGTAACTTCTTTGTCCAAGTCATACACTTCAAATACCTATATATAATTTTCACTCCACACCGCAGATTTTATATTGTGAATTGTTACGGAACTCCAGCTCTCAATGTTCATCGTAAAAAAAAAAAAAAAAAAAAAAAAAAAAAACAGTATTTTTAAGGATATCGAACTCATTTCGTGAACTTCTTGTAATCTAATGAAAGGATTCACTACATTCAATCTGATTATACATCTGTCGGCACACATGATTCCTGCAGAGCTATCTAAGTATTCCAAGATATGCCATCTTCTTGAATTCAATCTAATCAGATGTTAACTGGTCGCATGAGCACAAAGCTTGCACAAACTTGTTGTAGTTGGGGCTGAGGCCCAATTACAATAACAAATGGAAAACTTTGTCACGATTTCAATAAAAATAAATAAGGAGTCAATGAGCTAATGATGTTTTCACAATATATGATGATATACTATATACCTATCAACAATAAGGATAAATTTTACCATTAAAAATAATGGTAAGAAAATTTTTAACCATTAAAAATAATGGTTGTGTTTAATAAATTAAAATAAATCATCAATCATCTAAGGCGTGAACCTTGCTGGTGAACCTCGCAGTTCTCAAGATCCAAGGGATTGGGCGAAAAAAATTTCAGTCATGCAACCTTATCGTATGAGCAAATTTTATCAAGTTATCATATTATATTATGTTAAATTTTTTGAAAATTTGAGCTTTTTGAGTGCAAAGAAAATGTTAACCATTATTTTTATGGCAAAAAAGTTATTCTAAATAGTAATTTGCTATTCAAAAAGAGATTTGAAATTTTTTGCTTTTCTAAAAGATTTTATCGGTTGTAAAGCAAGGTTTATTGAAATTCAAGTATATTCTTCAGTATAATTTTGTTCATTAATTATTTAATGTTCTATTGATATTCGATCAACTTTATATAAGCAATATTCTACTAAAAATGATTAGTTTAACAATTTTAGCCGTTTTTAGCCATTTTTATTGATTTTTTCAGCACATTTTTTTTTTGTTGAAATTTGACCAATTTAATGTGCTCAACAAGTGTTAGCCAACAAACTCATACTTTTGTTTGGAAAGCTTGATATTGTTCGGCGCGAGAACGGAATTCTTATCTCAATCCAAAGGAGAGTTATCGTCTGGAATGACACATATATAAATAAATAAATGAATTAATAAATATATATATATATATATATATATATATATATATATGAAAAAGCACAAACCAGTAATAATTTCAGAATGCCTCAAAACGGATTTCCCGAGCCATTGCAATAGCTTCATTTTCTACGAAAATTCGCTAAAAACCCGTAACTTGTGTGAAACTATGGTACAGTAAAAATACGTCAGAGTTGCGGTTTGAATCTGGAGGGAACAGAGAAAGCCTATTCGTATAGTACTTACGGCGCATCGACAGCTCCATGCAAAATTCTCTTGAGGGAAGTCATATCGGCAATTCTTCTACTCTTCTCGATTGTTTTCAGCCCAATCATTCTCATTATATTCTCGTGAGGGTTGACGTAATAAATTCTTCTTTTCTATGGCATTATGCAAATTAATCCTGAAAAATGCCTTTCGGTGGAACTTTCGCTGAATCTATTCAATGGTCCTTATATGTTCTTGGAATTAAGGAGACAAAATCAAACTAGTGAACTAGGTATTGGTATCACCCGTGAAGTAAGGTGAACCACTAAACTACACGTTAAATGCGAACTAAAGTTTTTTTTTAGTGTTTGAGTTTATCTCCGTCAAGAAACGAGCATGGATGATAACATCTTTCTTCTTCAAAAAACATACGGTAGCAGGTAAGGAATACAATTTTAATTAATAGGGATACGTTTGTGTTCATCAGTTTATTTAACAAGTTACGGTAGGAACCTACTGTATTTGTTACTCGTTTACCGCTTTTGGTTACGGTAATAATACATAATCAATAGCCATATTACATATCCAACCTATCTACTGCTTCGACGAAGGAAGAAACGAATCTTATTTTCTTAACTGACTGCAACCTTTAACAGAATTATTCACTGTTTCACATTTACCAGTAATAGACAAAAAATGTTCAACAAGGTAATATTTTATATGTATTTTCATCTTTAATCTTTAATCAAAAATGTTTGTGTTCATTTTATTTCATCGTGAGTGTTTATTTAATGGTTGTTTACTTCTAAAGTAAATTGAAAGAATAAAGACTGTGTTATTATTTAATCCTGTGTTTACAATATGAATGTATAATTTATAGATAATATTACACGACGAGGCACGAGGACTGAAGTTTTCTGGCGTTTTATGTTTCATTCCCTGCCTTTTTTGATATAATTTTGACAAAAAATATACTTACCTAAAATCATTCTTTTTTTTTATATACATTGATGTTTGGTAACCAAGCGAAAAATTGTGTTTTTCATGTTAATTTTTACATACCTGGTATAAAGTGTCTATAAACGAACTAAAAGTTTATTAACTAAAACAGTTATTGTTTGTTACTGATGATGGCCTAACCGTCGAAATCGATTTAACATTGTAACTCTTTATTTTTCGTGGAAATAGACAACGTTTGTTCAATAACTTCCGTTTTGTCTATAACCTCTAAAACTGCTAGTTTTTCAAGGTATTTTTTCAAAAAAATTCTCGAGAGGAGGGGGGGGGGGGGTTTAGTCCCGGTAGAGGACCGCCCCCACCCACGAAATTCTGGTCCATCACTGACCATACCTGTATGAATACATTTATGAAGTAGAAGAGCTAAATGAATGAACTGAACTTGGGTTATGAAATAAAAATGACGAGCTGGTTCACCGTGCGTTGCACAGGTTGACTTGAATATACGCAAGCCCCCCCCCCCCCCCCCCCCCCACCCATCACATTTTGGGACAACCCCTACCTATGGGTCTGATTGAAAAAAGTCCATACTTGAAAGTACTTACTTAAAATACTTACTTATAAATTACCTATTAGGGCCAAACTACTGAGATCAACCCCCACTCCCTCTCCGCAAACACAATATTTCAGATTGAGAATATTCTTGATAGGTATCCCAAGAGAACGTTCCAATTTCATCCGTCCAACATCAGATCACCAGGTCGTTCGGTAATGACCAAATTATTCCATTTGACCACCCCTCCCTTGTTTTTCCTTACCAGAAACACCTCCCTATGGTTGAGGCTAGAAAAAAATTTAATAGCCTATGATTGAGATTGACATAATCTAAAAATATTCGCCCAATCAGATCCCTAGTTGGTTCAGTAAAGTTCGAAACGCTTCAACTCCCCCCACCCCCTCCCCTTCATTATGGGTAAGATTTGAAAAATTTGAAAAAAGTAGTCTTTGACTTAAATCAGAGTATTACAAACATATCCGACAATCAAATCCCCAGTTTGTTCAGTAATGACAAAGATACCCCCTCCCTCTTCCCTCCTTCCCTAAAATACCCCCTATGGGGCAGATTTGAAAATTATCAAGTAGCCTGTGATTTCAATTAGTTCAATTCGTTCAATGGTCAGTTAATGGTCAGTTCGTTCAATGGTGTCCAAGATACCCCATTTCACCCCCTCCCCTCCCCTAAAACACCCCCTCTGGCTCAAATTTAAAAAACTTCAAATAGCTAATAATTTAAGTTGGACTGATACTGACGTTTCTCCACAATCATATCAGTTGTCCAATGACCCCTGTAACCGTGAAAAGCGGATAAACATACGGACAGACAAGCAGACAAAAAAAAATTGAGCAAATGGCACTAATCGTCCACAAATAGCATGAAACGGAATAAAAACGCAAAATTGCATGATTCTGAACAATATAAAGGCTGACATACTTACGATTTTATCAATATAGTAACATAAAAATGATTACTGGCTCGAAGAGACCGTAGCACGAAAACAATTGAAGCAAAGTTGATTTTTTATTTTTTTTTATTTTTTTTTATTTTTTTTATTTTTTTATTTTATTTTTTTTTTTTTTTTTGAGATGGTGATATCGAGAAGGCAAGTTATTTATTTGTAGCAGATAGATAGGTATGCATGAGCTTTTGGTCGGTGAGCAGAGATATTTATGTCCTGTCGCCACCGGGGACTTCCCTTTTCAGGGTAGCACTGTGTGCTCTGCTTCCCTGTCAGATCCACATCTTGTTTATTAAAAGAAACTATCAAGCTCACAATAGTCTGGCCTTACATTTATTATTTTCTAATTATTTTTTATTACAGGTGTTATTAGGATTTATTTATTTTTTTGTCGACCGCAAAGGTTAAATGTGAGAATTATAATAGTGTACTCTGGAAAAAAAACCTGCAGGATGAAAAACAATTAAAATATTTTTATTTGCTGTAACGTAGGTCAATTTGAAAAATACCACCATGGCAAACAAGTAAACGGAAATCGGAATTCGCAGAACGACCCCCAGCCCTAAAACATTAAACATGTTAAAAAATATAGATAGTAATTTGGTCATGGGATGTTGACAAGAAAAGCTTACACCCAGTGATCTCAGATCTCACGCAAATGGGAAATGCACTCAAATGAAAAGAGGTTTCTATGTATTTACCTAAATATAAAATTGTGAAAACTTGGAATTGAATATAATCTAAGTACAAGAAATAACTAATCACGTAACCTAAACAAAAATTACTGAATATTAAAAGTAATACATCTAAAATTAAATCGCAAAGATTCATATCGTGATTTTTTACAACGTTGTACTGTACAAATTGGTTCCCTTTCAATTTCATCAGGTTCCAACCCATAACATCAGATTCAGAAACTAGAATAAACATGATGACGTGTAAATGTCTTAAGACTTGTTCTTTAACCTACCAAAATATGGTATCAGACTGTAGGTAAGGGGATCCCCCCCCCCCCCCTACTCACACCCATTCTATTTATGTTTCTTTTTGATTTGGAAAGAACTTAAAATCTCAAGTTTTTAAACAGGTTTCAGTTCTTCTCGACATCCAAAACACGGAAACTAAACCTCTACGACCCCCAAAGTGAAGGAAAAATGGAGTGCTCTAACTGGACGATATGGGATCAACTACCCAAAGACATACAGAAAAATTAAAACGATTAATACGTTAAAATGGCATGCCTTTCACCTGCATATGATGTCACGAGCAAGCTTCCTCTGGATTTTCACCTACCAAGACTTTCTGATGTTGTGAGATTTGACCCTGGGCGCCCAACTTGTACAACCCTCAGAAACGTTTTAAGGTTACTTAAAAGGCAAAACGACGCTATGACCCCGAAAGTTGCTGCCAAGCTGTTTGTAAATGATATGAGGCCTGGGTATTCAATCTCTGTTAACATGAAGTAACTTCAGATTTTATACTACGCCCTCTTCACGTAAACAGTTTATGCGAATCGTTCTTGGCCATACCTCAGCACTTGAACGACGAGCGTATGAGTGTCTGTATGAGAGAGAGAGAGAGTGAGAGAGAGAGAGAGAGAGAGAGAGAGAGAGAGAGAGAGAGAGAGAGAGAGAGAGAGAGAGAGAGAGAGAGAGAGAGAGAGAGAGAGAGAGAGAGAGAGAGAGAGAGAGAGAGAGAGAGAGAGAGAGAGAGAGAGAGAGAGAGAGAGAGAGAGAGAGAGAGAGAGAGAGAGAGAGAGAGAGAGAGAGAGAGAGAGAGAGAGAGAGAGAGAGAGAGAGAGAGAGAGAGAGAGAGAGAGAGAGAGAGAGAGAGAGAGAGAGAGAGAGAGAGAGAGAGAGAGAGAGAGAGAGAGAGAGAGAGAGAGAGAGAGAGAGAGAGAGAGAGAGAGAGAGAGAGAGAGAGAGAGAGAGAGAGAGAGAGAGAGAGAGAGAGAGAGAGAGAGAGAGAGAGAGAGAGAGAGAGAGAGAGAGAGAGAGAGAGAGAGAGAGAGAGGGGGGGGGAGAGAGAGAGAGAGAGAGAGAGAGAGAGCAAGAGGGGGGAGAGAAGAGGGAAGAAAGAGATCGCATCAATAAACGTTGTGTTTCCAATATTAGCCTAGCTTCATTACAATTGATTATATTACTGGAACAGGTACGTAACTTCGACTTTGATTATTCTGTTGCAGACGAATTGGTGAAGAAACGTAACCAAAAGAAAGCTGGCCCTCGTGAGAGGTATCAGCAGTCACTATAGACCGCCCTGTCTAAAACCCAAGCTATTCTGTATCCTAAGGATATAGAATAAAAAGTAAGTAGCTACACTCATCACATCACACATAATATCACCTCATGTTTTGAATTTGTCTGTTCTTCCTTCATATTTCCTTACTTTATTCCAGTAATGGTGATGAATAATTGGTATTTTTAGGTTCGCTCCGCAGGAAAATATAAATAACAAAATGATTCGCTTAAATTAATAACATCCACATACATTTTTTTTTTTTTTTTTTTTTAATACGAAAGTAATTTTAGTTGCTTTTCATCTCGCTTTACTTATATGGGGTGTGACACGTTACATCTGGCAAACTTCACCCACGTATTCTGCAACTAATTTCCGATCGAAAGTTTCTCATAGAGATTTTTTTTTTTTGCACTTTGTTTTCGATTTATTCAATTTTTAAGAAGTTTTTCGTGATTTCGACCTTAACTCACTTAAACGGTCATAACTCCCATAATTACCTGCGAAAATTCAAATTTGATTATACCGTTGGAAAGACGTCTTCCTAATGTACCATAAAAGTTTTTTTAAGATGGTTCAATTGGTGGAAAATCAATCAGGAAAGTGAATTTTGTAAAATCTTCTGAAGGACCACTTCTTTCGTACTCTGTAAGTCCAAGGAAATTCTACAATTCAAATTCAGCCTGTACTCCTAAACTTTGCGCCAGAATCTCATCTTTCCAACGGTGTGGTCAATTTTACTATTACTTTGCTAATTAGGGGAGAAAACTATGTTATAATGTTGAAAAACATAGTATTTTCAATAAAATCGAGGGTTTTCATGAAAAATTACCCTTTTTTTACGCTGAATCGAATGGTAAGTAGTTCTTGCATACCTCCCCAACCCCGTTATAAACGAATTTTACACTTTAACTAAAAAATTTGAGTTAATTTGGTATGACAAATTTCATGTGATTTTAGGCGTGAAAATAGTAAGCTAAAGTGTAAAATTTGGTTGTAAATTTGGTTTGGTTGTTTGGTTGTGGTTTGGTTGTGTGAATTTGGTTTGGTTGTTTGGTTGTGGTTTGGTTGTGTGATTTGGTTTGGTTGATTTGGTGTGTTTGGTTTGTTTGGTGTGTATTTGGTTTGTGTTTGTGTTTGGTGATTGGGGAGATATGCAAGAGTAACCATTCGATTCCAACCAACTTTCCAGCCAACTCCATGGGTGTGCTTAATTCCCTGCCCAGAAATAATTTGGCAGGTGTGAACCCAGGGGTGGAATGGCTTACGGTATTTAATCCTAAATGGATATGTTCTAAGTTGTGTCTCCAATTTTTGTGGTTTTGCTCGTAGTATGCAGTTGGGATGGTTTTTAGCGTTTTTATAAGGCGTTCCGCCGAATTCGGTGCAGCGTAATGGGGTTGAGTGTTCCTTTGTTGGATACCCGTGTGTTAATAAGTAATTTTGAAACTAGGGGCCACCCCCTGCAGGATCTGCCTGCCACCCCTCGCCATTTCGGTCTGACAGACCAACCATTGCGCTCTGACAGAGATTTGCGTCTGATGGGGAGGTGGCAGCGGGAGCGCTGGCAATGTCAGGAACGGCCCTCACCTTGGAAGCGGGAGGCAGACTGAGGTCGCGAAAATCCCTCTCTTTAAGCCAAGGGGGCCCCTGGGATTTTATATCAACCACGTTTTTTGACACAATTTTACAATTTAAACAAATATGGTTTGCCACGCATAAATCATTTCTAACTCAACAAATTAAGTTGAAACTCGACCGAATGAAAGGGCTTGGTTCACTGAGTGTTCTTAGACCAAAACGAACGATGTATCTCAATTAGAACCTGAGATATCAAAGGACAAAACTATAAGAATTTGAGTTATCTGATTTTCAATGCTTGATGACAAATCTATGCATAAATACCTCACATTTAAGGAGAATGAAGGAATTTGGCCGGATGGACCGGCCATACTAACAACCATTAGATATCTTAATTTTTTTAAATACGGGATTAGATCGTGTCCATTTGAAAACTGAGACATTGTCTGTTACTAATTGCACTGGATATTCCGTGTTGCGTTTATTTATTGGTATTAAATTAACACGCAATATATACTGAAACCATACATCACAACAAGGATATGAGTCTCTTGTTTCCTCATTCGCGGAAGCGGCCCGACCACATGAATATAGACGAGGTCCATGGGCCGTAATATTGGTGTCAAGCTTAAATTTCCGAGGTTTTTTGTTTGTACGGTTTTCGCTCTTTGGTAGGTACGGCAAACAATCTGTTATTTTCGCGTTTATTTTTGCTTCTAGGCCTGTGTGATGGAATATTTTATTGATTCGTTCACACGTTTTTTGTGTGCCAAGAAGCGCGCCGAGTGGACTATTATGATAATATAGGAAAAGTTGGTTATCTGAAAATTAATAATATCATTATATTATAATATTATTATTATATTACTTAATATTATTCATTTGCATTATGTTTTATATATTTCTGTATATTTGTTCTTGCAATGCTTTAAGCATTTCTCCCTGACGTTGTTCTAATTGTATTTTGATTTCGCCTATTATACTTTGAGTTTCCTTTTGTCTTATTTCCATTTTGCATTGCTGGCATATGAACAAGGTTTTCGGTACCGCATTTAGTTGGCTGTAGTCTTCATAATATAAATTGCGCGCATTGTTCATCTTTCTGTTTTATACATTTTATACAGAATATTGTTCTGTCATTTTGATCTGGGGGAAGTGCGTTCCCGCAGTTTTGGCATGCCTCAATCTTTCTATCTATCATGATTATATTAGGAATTGATATCCGTTAATTGGATTATTTGCGGAGCTGTCTAGTTGCTTTATCGACACGTTTTTGGGACTAGGGTCGTTCTGTTTGTCCCTATCAAGTTGTCAAAGTTTCTTTCTACTATTGATTGACATTGATTTCTATTGTCTATGGTGAAGGTTCACGATTTGTGCTCTGTCTTTATTCTGTTCGCAGTTGGTTGGGTGTTAGTAAGGTGACTTTAATCTATATACATGCATGAATATACATGCACACAAGGATTCATGTATATTCATGTTGTGGGATTTGTAGGCTTTGTTCTACTTCAGCAGTGGAAGCTCTTTTGCGGTGTTTCCGTTTTATATCGTTGATTTCTTCATTGGTTGGGTTTTAGATTTGTTTTTTTCTAAAATCTTACTGCGTTCTTGGGTTGTTGTTTTGTTGATTTATTTTTGGGGAAATATCTAAGCTACTTTGGTGATTGTGGTTCAAACGATGTAAGGAAGCTTAAAATTAAGTAGTAATAGGAACAAATTTTAATGTAAGAAATTTTAAATTCATAAATTTACAACACTTTATTACAAATATATGCTAAAGAGGGATTATGTTAGTGGAGAAAGGCGGAAACAAGTTGTGATGGAAGTGGTCTTATGTGAGAAGTTTGTGATAGGTTGTGGATAACCCTTTTACATCTTTTAACACAGAATGTGTTTTAGCCATGGACTAACTAGCCGAAAATGGAACGCGGGATGGGAACGAAATGTGTGACGGATGATTTTCACGTACAACCGAGCCGTTGGTAGGGAAATGGAATTTCCGCCATTTTAATCGCACAGAAATCGTTCACCATTCGTTGGAAAGCTCTTGATTTATCACGAATTTATTTCGTATTTTTTTTCGTAGTTTCATACTATAACTATATAAATTGATGTTATAAATGAATAGTAAACAATGACGCTTGTTTGGTTGTCACTTGGTTGCGCGACAACGCAAACACATTCTGTGTTTCAATAATTTCGTCCGAAGTATGTAAATAGAGGTAACCGGGGGTCCAGGGGGCTTGCCCCCTGGCGAGGCGCGGAGCGCCGAGTTTGACATTTTATGTCTTTGCTCTGGCACATAACTCGAAAACCGTTACCAAATTTGTTACCAAATATTCTGATGATTTCCGCTTACAACCGAGTCGTTGCTAGGAAAATGGTACTTCGTCGTTTTTCATCCCACAAAATTTGTTAACCATTCGTTCGAAAGCTCTCGATTTATCCAACCATATATTATGTTAACTACTGCGAAGTGCGTAGCCAACAAGCTGAGTTATGAGCATGGTTATATGAATAATTGTTTACACACAGGTGATCATTTTCAATAATTGATATTGTGAACATGATTGCAACCGCTTGTTAATTTCTGATGATTTCATTGAGCTGGTGTTTCGATGATGTGATTCATAGCAGGTGATCCGAATATTGCGAGAACGGTTTGATTTGTGAAGCGGTGGTTAAATCATTTTAATTGGTAATTTCTATACTTTACACTATAGGAAGCTGTAATTTCGTATGTAGCCTCTTTAGGATATTTACTTGACCATGCCCAGGGTCCCGATCAGATGAGTGGCTCTTAAAGCTAATTTCTATGCTTTACACTCTAGGAAGCTGTAATTTCATATGTAGCCTCTTTAGGACATTTACTTGACGAAGCCCGGGGTCCGGATCAGATGAGTGGCTCTTAAAGCTAATTTCTATACTTTTTACTCTAGGAAGCTGTAATTTCGTAGGTAGCCTCTTTGGGACATTTAATTGACGATTCCCAGGGTCCGGATCAGCTGAGTGGCTCATAGAGCTAATTTCTGTGCTTTACACTCTAGAAAGCCGTAATTTCGTATGTAGGCTCTTTAGGATATTTACTTAACGATTCCCAGGGTTTGGATCAGATGAGTGGCTCTTAAAGCTAATTTCTATGCTTTACACTCTAGGAAGCTGTAATTTCATATGTAGCCTCTTTAGGATATTTACTTGACGATGCCCGGGGTCCGGATTAGATGAGTGGCTCTTAAAGCTAATTTCTATACTTTTTACTCTAGGAAGCTGTAATTTCGTATGTAGCCTCTTTGGGACATTTAATTGACGATTCCCAGGGTCCGGATCAGCTGAGTGGCTCATAGAGCTAATTTCTGTGCTTTACACTCTAGAAAGCCGTAATTTCGTATGTAGGCTCTTTAGGATATTTACTTAACGATTCCCAGGGTTTGGATCAGATGAGTGGCTCTTAAAGCTAATTTCTATGCTTTACACTCTAGGAAGCTGTAATTTCGTATGTAGCCTCTTTGGGACATTTACTTGACGATTCCCAGGGTCCGGATCAGCTGAGTGGCTCTTAGAGCTAATTTCTATGCTTTACACTCTAGGAAGCTGTAATTTCGTATGTAGCCTCTTTAGGATATTTACTTAACGATTCCCAGGGTCCGGATCAGATGAGTGGCTCTTAAAGCTAATTTCTATGCTTTACACTCTAGGAAGCTATAATTTCGTATGTAGCCTCTTTAGGACATTTACTTGACGATGGCCGGGCTCCGGATCAGCTGAGTGGCTCTTAAAGCTAATTTCTATGCTTTACACTCTAGGAAGCTGTAATTTCGTATGTAGCCTCTTTAGGACATTTTCTTGATGATGCCCGGGGTCTGGATCAGCTGAGTGGCTGTTAGAGCTTTCATACGAGTCTGCAACTAAAGACATAAAATGTCCCAATGTGTTGCAGACTCGTATGCAAGCGTTTCTTTATACACTAAATAAGCAGCAACTTTGCCGAAGCGAAAAGATGAGACCGACAACTCAAACGTTTGATGTGTGTTTAGCTTCATTAGGCTAATGCAGCTGGGGCAATCCACAATAGATCCTCTGTGTAGCAGTGGAGGGTTACTGAAATACAGTATCCAAAGTCCCAATAACACAACAACAAAAATTCACAGGTTTGATTATAAAACTACCGTACTCGATTTTTTGTCACGTATTGAATTTACGTTGGAAAAGTAGATATGTGAAGCTTGCAAAAAATTAATTATTTTACCTTGTGTTTCGGAAGGGTGATGAATATGATCCGTTAATTTGTATTTCGATGATGCAGCACCCTAATTTAGTCGTCTCCCTCTGTTTTGAAAATAATGAATGCAAATCAGTCAAATCAAGGAGTTCCTCTGAACCGATATAGAATTGACTTTTAATAATGAGGAGATCAAATAACATTAGACCCACGATTTTCAATATTGTTGCAATACTGGAAAAAAACTGAACAAACCCACTTTTGAGAACACTCCAACAAACGGTCGACAGACATATCGTGATTACGAGTGAGATGGGAAGGCTGCATCTCAACCGTAGTAAATAGTAGCCACCCATCAACTTTGATGCGTGCATTCAGTAGAAGGGTCCGAGATGATCCAAGTCGTTTCCATCATCTTAGTCACTTTCCTTTTATTAACAATGGACATTGGACAAATTAAGAGGCGAATTTGAATATTTAGATTCTTCATAGGCTTCAACAATGTAACGATTTTGAAAGGATTACGGCATGCGTTAAGTGGGAGCCTATTCTATTCACTAGTTAGTAAAGTTACTTGTAAAAGCAGTAATATTTTTGTCTTTCTGAATCAAAATTCTTTGAAATTAATATTGTTATTGCTACTATTTTTGTTTTTTAATATGCCATCTCTTTAATCTTTCTTTTCCCAAAGTTTGGTACAATTCAGCGAATTTCCTAGTCTTTTATTTCAGGATTTTGCTTGGTAACGGCTATATGTTTGGAAAATGCAGAGGCATGTTTGTCATCATCTGGATTAGGGTTGTTCTTTTTTAAAGCATTCGTATTTTCATTGAGGTGGCCTTTAATTCTTTCAATACCTAGTTGCTTAGTTTTACCGATGTAAAACAGTCATGACAGTTTGCTGAGTAGACTATTGTATTACTGATTTCTTCTTTTTTCATTGAGTCTTTAAGTTTTGAAAATTCTTTTTTATTTCTGTTATTTGGATGATTTTAAAAGGCTATTCTTGTCGTTGGGCTGTACGTGTTGAGTTTTTTCTTTATAACTTCAGATGTGGAACCTATGTATCTGAGAGATGCAAAGTTGGTTATGTTGGGTGGTAATTGAAGAAAGCTTGTATTTGATGATGTATCATTTATATTATTTAATTGTTGGTTTTTTTTTTTAAAAGCGGATAACTCCAAAATTTCAGAAATTGAATTTTTTGCATTTTTGACAAGTTCAGATCGGTAATTATATACCACAGAAACCTCAGGAGATCAAAAACGGATAGGAACCACGAGAAATCTGGCTTCAAAAAGTCGTGTTGGTTTCAAAAGTGGATAACTCCATGTTCCTCTAGAGTCCGCTAGGCTCGCAGCTGTCGCGCACTCCGTTATCACCGCTATCACCGTTCTCTGATTAGCTCTCAACATCAGTGTCAGTCCAGTTTTTTGTGCAGTTTTCTACCAATTTATTAGTGAATAAGCAGCAGTTTTCGTCCGGTCTTTTGTTTGTCCAGTTTTGTGAGAAGTATTACTACCTTTATAATAGTGATTAGCAGCGGTTTCTGGAGGATATAATCATGGACGTGAGCATTGTGGAAGAGCAGGAGAACCCGAGAAAACGCCCAAGAAACGTCGAGTACATATGAATTTAATCTGTGATTGCTTGAATTTTTGGTTACCAATAGGTATAGGCGCCTAGCTAATACCTTCCTAATTTTTTTTAAAGAGAGTTTATTCTAGTGATTAGTCATTCGTCCTGTATTTTCTTCTGTGCTGTAAACTCAAGTCGTTTTTTGTGATTATGCTGTTTAATGAGACTGAAAAGCTGTGATGTTGCTGTGATCGCTTTGATTCTTAGGGTTATCAATGACCAATGCCTCCCTTCAAGACTGTCCTTTGGATTCTGAATAGTTTGATACCTTCCTTCCAGTGTTTATCTAAATTACAGACAAAATACTAAACTAGCGTGTTTTTTCATTATTCAACCCCTACCCCTACTCATGATGTTGGATAGCAATGGAATTCGAAAGATTAATCCAAGCTGGGGTGTTTTGCAACGATTCTGGGTAATCTGAGGTATTTTTGGTGGTATTTAGTGGTATACGGCGCCCGTTTAGTTTCAAAAACGGATAAGCGCCAATTTCAGTTTCAAAACCGGATAAAAAATGTTGTTTTCGGGCCATATCTCCATGGTAACGGGTTGAATCGCAGCAATGTTAGGGGGGGGGGGGGGATATAGTTGCTCATACTGGAGGAGGTATATTCACTTTTAAGGGATGAAAAATTTCACGGTACCCAATGAGAGACCAGAACGTTCTTCGGCCTCTCCTGTAAACTTTGGTCTTGTGGAGTTATCCGCTTTTGATCCTAAACGCCAATAATCTCTCTGATGAGTTTGATAGGATACCAATTGGCTAGTAAAATATTTGTGCAGTTAGTTCTTGATTATGTTTGTGTGGAATTGTGCATCTGCAAGATTGAGCCTCCTCTGAATGAGATTTTTGGATGTATTGAATTTAAATGGTTTGTGTAAGTGGTAATGTATAATGCGTCCAGAATAAATGGGTTTTTGGTAATATTCCGTAATGATGGAGCCATCCTGTTGTTTGATTATTTTGAGGTCTAAAAAGGGTAAGCAGTTATTATTTCCTAATTCAATTATAAATTTCATAAGGGGTTTGCAACTTGTTCAATTCTGAAAGCAGTGGATCTATGATTGATTCATTTACAATTAATGCTGAGTCATCAACATATTTTTGTATCCATATTACTTTATCACGAAATTTTGGAATTATCGTTTTGTATATGTCATCTAATACAAGATCTGCAATTATAGGTGAAACAGGGGGCCCCATAGGTATGCCCAATATTTGTTTCTAAACTTTATTTTGAGAAATTAAATAGTTACTATTGAGTACATAATCAAGTATTTCCATGAACATAACTTAGTTTGGAGTTGTTTGTTTTTATACTGAGCCATTGTTCTTTAATTATATTCATAATAAGTTCTTAAGGGATGGTACTAAAAAAGGAGATTGAATCAATTGAAATAAGTTTATAGTTGGATGGAATTATTACGTTTTTACAGGATGTACCAATCTTTAGTATTCCATTGACGAACAATTTCGTTTTTCCAAACATTGCTTCACGGCATAATATTTTTACTTATTTGTTATAGCAATTAAAAGGCTAAATATATTGATATTGTGTCATTTGAATTTTTAAGCGGAAACCACGTGAAGAATTAAGACATGAGAAATATTTGGAATCCGCCAAAACCTTTCAATAAGAGACCATTGAAATCGTGTTTTAATATACCCAAATGCACCAACACGTTACACTGTGAGATAGACTCACTCTTTTGAATTTCCAGGTCAAAAGCTTTCAGACAAAAGCTTGTCCCGAGAAGGACAGTTGAGAAGGCAGTATATAACTTGAGACAGCCCTAAGGTCTAAGTAATCGAGAGAAGTGGGGACCCATTTGGCTGTAATAGGAGGGCGGTTAGCATCATAGGTCTCCTGGTTCTGAAAGTCTCCAAGGAAACGGGCATCGAAGGATCGTGACCCTTCCAGATGTAAAAGTCGAAAAAAGTGATAGCAGTTCATTTGAGTGAAATATTTAATCATCATTTATAATTGCTTATACTATTAAATATGAATTCCGAACGGGTGAAGAAATTAGCCTCTTAATCTCCTCAGCAGATCATTGCGCCTTCGTGCCGCGTAATTGTTTCCGAGGTCTCCCAAATCTCAGCTCCGTTAGTGGATTCGAGAATTAATTCGCTTTGGGGGTCCCACAGCTGATTAGAGTCCCTCCACAATCTGTAATCGTATTGTCGATGGTTTACTAGTCAAAATGCGTAGATTCCTAAACGCAGAACTCTAATTTGTCTATATTCATTAAACCCAATCTATTATATATACAATATCTAAATAAATGTAACTGCATAGCCGTAGACGCCTTCCGAAGAGACATTCATTAAATTAAACAGAACTCCTACACTTTACTAGTCCTTTTGTATTTAGCAAGAGCTGATCAACGAAGTGATCACCTACCTACGTTTCACAAGCCCATTAAAATACAGAAATTGTAATAAACTCAGTCAGAAGTCCTTTGGAATTATATCAGCTGATACAATTGTCATAGTTTTTCATGGCGATTTTTGATTTTTATGTTTTACTGGTTAGAATTTACTCTCCTGTTGATGTCCTCTAGCATGGAACATGCTTTAGCCTTGAGCTAACTGGCGATAAGTGTCATGTTTTTTGGGAGACGGCGATGTGTCACGAAATTTTTTCTTTATAATTTTCACGTACAACCAAGCCATACAACACATATATAACTTCTTCAGTGTTATGGGACAAAAATCGTTTTCCATTCGTTGGAAAGTTCTCGATTTATCACTATAATATTTACGAATTATAATAACTTTCTCAAGATTAGTTTGGCAAAGAATGAATTTTATTATCACAGTCTTAGTAACTACCAAACAACAAATTAATAATAATAAACTGTACTACACTACAATCACGTATTTCTTTCTTCGTAGTTTTATATTTATTTATGTTATAAATGGATGTTATGGAATGGATGTTCTATCTATGTTATAGATAGATAGAATAGATAGATGCTGCTTGTTTTGTTGCCATAACATAAAATTATCCACCTAAGTACTTCCTTCTAATTTCGATTCCATTTGTCGTTTGAAGCTCCTGAAATTTTGTTTTTGTTACTTGGTCAATTCTGCCAGGCATGTTCCACGTTTCTTGACTCTTAGCCACAGGCTCAAAGTAATAACTGGTCTGGTGCCCCCCCCCCCCCCCCCCCCCCGCGGGGTCAAGGGGCAGAGCTTTTCTTGTCGATGTTTTAGCCCTTAGGAAATGCAGACGGATAAACGCACAGTGACCGAGTTGGATTCATTTGATTCTTTGGGCGGATATCTATTGATTAAACTTTTAAAGATACTATTAATATTTCGTTGAAAGGTTTCATGATTTCGATTTTTTAATATTTCAGCTCTCAGCTTTTACCCTTTAGGGTTGATCGAACGTGATGCCGATGATACTGGCATATTCCTGGCCAAAGCATGATTTTTTTGGGCCAAATTTCTCAAAGCTTGGTCCAATACTTTTTGAAAAAGCTTCGCACGGCGGACGGACGGATTTTTTTTTTTTTTTTTTTTCTTCTTTTTTTTCGATTTTTGGAATTTAGGCATCTTGAAACGTAAACCGACAAATTCTTTAAGGGGGGTTAAAAAAGTTATTTTCTTGGTCGATTACGGGATTGAAAATAATAAACCAAAAAGGAAAACTAATCTTCTTTTTCTCATGGATTTCGTGGGTATCTAGTAAGACGACTATAGGAGGTACTTTTCTGTTTAAGTGTGTTACTGTTGAGACTTGGTAAAATCCGGTCGAGGCAACGATTTTCATATTTTTTAATATTTTTTCCAGGGTTATTTGAATACTTTGCACATGCCTATCTTATTTGTTTTATATAGTTAATTTATTTTTAGTAACAACAATTCATACATTTTTCTAATGCACGGAATATTTAATAACGCATTATAATTTCGAATCGCGACTGCAATGAGAAAAAGAGGGCGAGTGCGTGGAGGTTGGTAGGTCGGTATATAATAAAACGTGTGGGTCGCGAGTCTCGAGAATCTCAAATGAAGGTCCCGAAATGGTAGACAGTCGGGAACTGCTTCAATCGTCCGAAATCGGACCAAATCCTTCAAACCGACCAAATCGAAACACCGAGGATATGCAACAACACTTTCCCGCAAGACCTGGGGGTCTTGAAGGCGAGGTATAGCTCGCCCGCCGCTCACTTGCTTGTTTGTTCCACGCATTACGTATATATTATTTTACCTACTAAATCTAACTGTAAGATAAAGTTCATTACTCCAAAATAAAATCAAAATCTACTCTCGCATTTTACGTTTCAGCCCATTCTGAACAACATTCGTACCGTGACTGAATGTGTGTTGTTGTGTGTGTGTGTGTGTGTCGTTTGTGTGTCGCAACAAGCCTAATTTCCACAGTTTTCAACCAATTTTCATTAAATTCTCATGGCTGTTAACAGTCCCCTGTAGGTTTGAGTGTGCCCAACACTATACTTCACGTAAATTCCTACAAGACGTCCTATCTCGCTCAAATTTTGAAGATAGTTGGGAAAAGACCGTTTGAGTATTTAGTGTAAATTTTCGCATGATCGTATAATTAGTAACTCCCCTCATGCGCAAACGTTAAATTTTTGTAATAAGCAAAATTTTCATGAGATTTAGATTAAAATTGCAGCAAATGTGCGGGTTAGGGTATAGACATTCCCCTAATAATTTCATCTTTCTCAAATCATTACATCATTCTGCGAATGCACAAACGTAAATTACTTAAAGCATTATTTTCCAAGCCCTTGACATTTGATCTCGCTCAAATTCGGTGGACAGTCGGAGTTGGAAGACGATGATTTGATCATTCATATCAATTTCAACATAATTGTATCATTAGTAGCTGCTGCGCATGCTCAAAATCGTAATTCCAGGTACAAGCTTATTTTCTACAGTATTCAAACGGTTTTGATCCAATTTCCAGGGAATGTGTTGGTTAGGCTATACTGTATCGTCCCCTACCAACTTCATTTTTACGTTACGCAATATATTTTACTACTTTATTATACTATATACATTATGTAAAACATTTCAGTGATCTATGTGTACACATTCCGGATAGGAGTGAGCTATGTGCTATATATATACATTTTTTAAAGGCAAAATAAGGGAGACTTACATAGATACTTATATAGTTATACAAAATTATTTTTAAAGATGATAGTATATATGAATTCAGATTGAAATGAATTTTAATTTCAACAACGCTGATTTACCCTAATTTATTCCACTTTGTACTCCTGAAGAGCAACTACAGATGAATGTTTTCTTATTCAGACTGGGTTAGTAGAGATAATTAATACTGCTAATTTATGGAAAGGAGCCGTCGCTGGCCCTGATTTCAGTTAATACAAAATGATTTCTGTAGCATGATTCGTTCAGCTTTTATTGAGGGAAATATTATGCCTTGCTAGCTAAGAAAGTGAGTCTTGTGAAAGATTATTACGATTATTGTTATGTTTATAGGTCGCAGTGTCAAGTGCGGATAAAAAGAACATAAGAATTACGAGTTCCAACTTCTACTGGTGTAGATTGCAGATAGTTCACAACTTGCATACGTTGCTGTGAATATATTTCACTCTTTAGGTACTCACCCTAAGAAATGAGGTCGCGTACATTATAAGCGCAACTTGTACTTGGGAAGCGGGTATCTCCTATGGGGCGAACTCTTGTCTCCTCTCCCGCGGGCCAACTTATCAATTTATACGGCTCCTCCTCTGATCTGCATAGCCGACCAGGAGCTGCCGCCTTAATAATGGAAGACCCAGGCAGCCTTTTAGGTCCTACCTCCCACCAGCTCTAAGACCCTTCCCCATTCCCAATTAATAAATTGTTGAAAACATTCAGGAAAACGGCCCCGGGGCCCAAGCCGAGGCTAATACATGGATAGGAGATGTTGAATATTGATCGACTCTCAACGGGAAGAGAATGAAACGTGATATCCCTCACACGGAGCTGCATGAAAGAGTAATTCAAAACGGTGGGCTCATCAATCAAAGAATTTCCTATGCGCCGGTGCGTATAAATTTCATCCTTTGAAATATTCGACTCGGTCATTTTCAGAAACCCTCTAACCTTATAGGCCTCAACAGGTGGTCCGCAGCTGTGCTTACAAGCTTCGTAGACCAGATATGCGGATTAATGCTTGTTTTGAAAAGCTACTACACCACTGCAACCCTGAAATGCAATTGAATTTCCAAAAACCTTTCAGTGATTCTAGAAGAATTAGTGAGGGGGGGGGGGGGGGTGTTGAGGCCCCACCCGATTTTATTAACACGCTAGTGCTCAATTCTACAATATATAATGATTACATAGAGAAATTAAATATACAAAAAAGCCATCGGCGAAGATTTGAAAGGAAGATTGTAGGAAGCGCGCCTCGGTGAGTTATTTTTCTTTTCTGACAGTCACGTCGTCGATGCGACGAATGAATTGCAATACGAAATAATTTTACGTTCTTAACCATTGGTCACAATACAAATTAATTTCATGTTCGTCATAGAGACATATATATATATATATATATATATATATATATATATATACACTTGAATCGGACACAAACTATTCACAAAGGAATTCATAAATAAATTTCAAAATTTTTTTATCAACGTTTCGCATTTTGCGTTATCAAGACTGTTGGGATCTGGGTGAAACTCATCTTCTTAGCAATTTGTGTCGATGTTGCTTAATGCAGTGGAGTGTCCATGATGCCGTCTCCATGATGGTCACGCTGGTAAACATAACTACTTTCCCGGAGGTACGATATGAACAAAAAATGTGGGAAAATTTAGAGGTGAGATGGTTTAGATTTTTGATAGAAGCTTTTGAGTTAGAGATTGAAATTTAACAAGAGGCCTGAAATGAATTAATTTAAAAAAATGAGATGGCTTTTGGGGGGAATCAGCCCCGTACGTTCAGTCCAGGCGGAGTGAGGCTACCCAGGACCCATATGCGGGCGTGTTCAGCATAATGGAGGAGAAGTGGATTTTCCTCTTGCAGACGTTTTAATGCACGGACTCTGTAGCACTCATTGAAATTGAGTCCATGTAGGGCTGCATGTCGATCAACAGGCTGATCCCCCCCCCCCCCCTCCCCTGTTGGTTGTGGAGCGATGATTATTCATCCACTCATTTAATTGTGTGGCTTTGCCTACATAAAAACCATTGCATTGTGTGCAGAGCAGTTGGTATATGCACATTCTACTCTGGCAGTAAGCTGTGCCTTCAACTTTGTAGGTTAGTGGCGTATTGGGGGAGGAAATTTCGACTCCCGGTGATATAAGATCACACAGCTGGCAGCGAGGATGTTGACATCTCAGTAACCCAAGTGACGGTTCGACTGGTGGGCGATCAGATTTATGTGAGAGCATGTTGCCCAAATTTCTTGGTTTCATATAAGCCATGCACAGCGTATCGGGGAATACCTCTCGTGTTAGAGGATTGTTATACAATATTGGGTGTAATTCTTTCAGTATTTTGTTGATACGCTGTACACCGGGAAAGAATGTGGTGACCAAGAAGGGTCCTTTTCTTCCTGGGTTCTGGTTGGGGCCACATATGGAATATTTGATGGAATTATCTTCCGCCGAAGTAGGTTTGGAGGGTAGCCACGTTCGATCAAGCGATTTTTCAGCGTTGTGGTATATTCTTCAAGGTCAGCTCTATCACTGCAAAGCCGGTGACCACGGATGGAGAGGGACCGAGGAATAGCATTTTTAGTATGATGGATATATATATATATATATATATATATATATATATATATATATATATCGAGAGATCCTATATATATATATATATATATATATATATATATATATATATATATATATATATATATATATATATGATCTCTCGAAATTTCGTTTAAGGTAGTTTATTTCTGCGGCCCTTATTAGGTTTTTTAATTTTCTTTGATAATTTCTGAAATAATGCTTCAGCTCAACTTAAAAGGTTTTTTTTAACACAGAATGTGTTTTAGCCATGGACTAACTAGCCGAAAATGGAACGCGGGATGGTAACGAAATGTGTGACGGATGATTTTCACGTACAACCGAGTCGTTGCTAGGGATATGGTACTTCGTCGTTTTTCATCCCACAAAATTCGTTGACCATTCGTTCGAAAGCTCTCGATTTATCCAACAATATTATGTTAACTACTGCGAAGTGCGTGTCCAACAAACTGAGTTATGAGCATGGTTATATAAATAATTGTTTACACACAGGTGATCATTCTCAATAATTGATATTGTGAACATGATTGCAACCGCTTGTTAATTTCTGATGATTTCATTGAGCTTGTGTTTCGATGATTTGATTCATAGCAGGTGATCTGAGTATTACGAAAACGGTTTGATTTGTGAAGCGGAGGTTAAATAATTTGAATATGTAATTTCTATACTTTACACTCTAGGAAGCTGTAATTTCGTTTGTAGCCTCTTTAGGACATTTACTTGACGATGCTCAGGGTCCGGATCAGATGTGTGCCTCTTAAAGCCAATTTCTATGCTTTACACTCTAGGAAGCTGTAATTTCGTATGTAGCCTCTTTAGGACATTTACTTGACGATGCTCAGGGTCCGGATCAGATGTGTGGCTCTTAAAGCTAATTTCTATGCTTTACATTCTAGGAAGCTGTAATTTCGTATGTAGCCTGTTTAGGACATTTACTTGACGATGTCCAGGGTCCGGATCAGATGAGTGGCTTTTAAAGCTAATTTCTATACTTTACACTCTAGGAAGCTGTAATTTCGTATGTAGCCTCTTTAGGACATTTACTTGATAAATCGCTCTTGATTTATCACGAATTTATTTCGTTTTTTTTTTTCGTAGTTTCATACTATAACTATATAAATTGATGTTATAAATGAATAGTAAACAATGACGCTTGTTTGGTTGTCACTTGGTTGCGCGATAACGCAAACACATTCTGTGTTTCAATAATTTCGTCCGAAGTATGTAAATAGAGGTAACCGGGGGTCCAGGGGGCTTGCCCCCTGGCGAGGCGCGGAGCGCCGAGTTTTTTTTTTTTTTTTTTTGTTTTTTTTTTTGTATAATTTTTCTTTTTTTTGTATCGAGGCAAGCAAACCCCTTCTAACCCCTGGTTTGAAAGGGGAATCTTTGTTTTTATAAGGTTTTCGGAAGAACTGTTAATGAGCAGTGTCAAAATTTCCACGAAGTTTTTACTTGCTTCATCCGCGTTTGTTGCATTTTTTACAGGTTCCCAGGGTTCAGCGGTCAAAAGTTTACCTAGTTTGTTATAATTGATTTTTTTTTTTTTTTTCTCTGGGAGATTTAGGTTCCCATTTTAATATGACACCAAAATGGTCTGAGATGTGAATTATTGCCGGAGAAATGTCCCCATATCCCCCTCAAAGTTGCAGAAAATATTATCCAGGCATGACTCACCTTCCTCGCTTCTAGATCTAGTCATTTATAAAAAACAGAAATCTGTTTTGCACCATAATATTCAAGTACACTTTTCTCCCCAGAACATAGTTATCATCTATTATATCAAAGGTAATATCCCCAAAAACAAACCCTAGATCCATTATTTAATAACTATTTCTAAATCGTTCAGAATGTCAAGTTCTTCTCGTTGTGATAAACCATGCGATCTGTACAGTGCGACTATTGACAGAGTTTTTTCGTTGTACTTTATTTTCAAGTAAGGATACTACAGCCGTATACAATTGGCTCCTCATCACTCACTAATGCAATACCCGTTTTCACAAAGACCACAGTACCACTGTTTTGATTAAATTCCTAGTTGTAAAGAAATGATCGTACCTTCGATGTAGTAACGAAAAAAATCACTCAACACGACGATATCTGGTTTCCTTTAAGTAGGGAGTGCTCCGCGATTGAGTAATTAAAATTTTTTTCAATACTTCTTATGTTTATATGAAACAAAAACAAACCATCCGTCGTCTAAAATAAATTATCAACTTCCATATTAAACCTGAATTCTTTCGTTTCTACTTGAAACGCATTTTCAATGTCATCTAACCAGTCCATCCAAGTTTACTGGAAGTAGGTGCCTATAATAATTGTTAATACTTCATAAACGACCTTCAGGGAGACGAGCTGAGACTCGAGTTTGTCGATTGTCGAGTTTCTTCCCCGATGAGTTGCTCAGTGTTCATGCTTTCAAGCTGTTTTTGATCAGTTATAAGAACTGGACAAGTGGTTATATCGTCGTATTTTTGTATGCAGATTCAGCCTTCCGAGGTCCAAGCAAATTTATGTTCGTAAGCCTTTTCAAATCGTCTCGCGAGCCAGAACAACTTGCTGTTCTCTGCAGTGAGTCGGTTGCTTACAGAAAATCCTGGATTCGCTGAAAGCGGAGAGCAGATCCTTTGCAGTCATGTCCCTATGCAACCTAAAATTTCTGGACCAAAGTCTCTTAATGCCGATGTTAATAAAAGTCACAATCAGGGGCCCATGCTTTGCAACACCATTTCGTTTAGCCACGCGAATCCTGTACGCCGATACTATATCACTTTCTGCCAAAGCTATCTTCGATTCCTCAGTTGCAGATATCTCTCCTAAGGATAGCGCATAACTCTCCTTAGGATTGAGATAAAATAACCATTCGTGCGCCAAAAAATCAAGCTTTCCAACTGAAAGGATGAGTTTGTTGGCCAGCATTTTTTGACCACATTAAATTGGTCATATTTCAAAAATTGTGCTGAAAAAAATCACTAAAAATCAGAAAAAACTACATTTTTGCAGAATTGTGCTCAAATTAAGTTTATTACCTATAAAATAGAACATCCTAAATGGATGTAAAAAATTATGTTCTAAATAAACTTACCTAAATTTCATAGATATATGTGCCAAAAAAATCGATAAAAATTTCCAAAAAAGTTGAAAATCAAAAATCCACTCATGAATAGCAGATTATTATTTAGATCAAGTTTTCTTACCCTAAAGTTAATAGTTAAAAATTTCTTTGCACTCATAAAGCTCAAATTTCAAGACAATTAGCATTATGCAATCCGATAATGTACGAAAATTCGCTCATACGATCATGCTGCATGACTGGAACTTTTTTGTTTAACTGATCTGTTCAGAGTATAGCCTCAGTTTATGGGTATTTGTGAGAAAATGAACAAATAGTTATGGAACTCCTCAATAAATACAAAACCTTCATCGTCGTAGTTTCCGCCGTTCCGTTTCGTGGTACTAATTCAAATTTATATTTTGAGATTTACTTCCAGAGAAATTGAAAATAGTTTAAAGGAAGAATAGGCTCGGTCTGCCTCTTCAATAGAGCGAAAATAATCTCCATCCATATCTGCCTCCATCTGGAGCTTATTATAACACAGCTTCTTCGCCATATAACTACCAACTACCACTAACTAAGTGTTTGGCTAACTAACATGTATCCCATGTAGTGAATTTGTTGAAGAACCTTATATCAGCAGATGTACAGCCTTCATACCTAATAAACAGTAGATGTACAGCCTTCATACTTAATATACAGCAGATGTACAGCCTTCATAACTTTCAGTGTACCAATGTACCCAAAGCGACAAATCTCACACGTTAAGAATATTTTATATTCTATCGGCTAAACTTCTGAAATAGGGTCAGGGGGGGCAAGTGCGTTTTGGGGGCAAGTGCGTCTCTTCGTTTTATTTCGCTATGAGGCCACTCTATTTTAATAAGTTTCTTAGCAAATGGTAGAACAGGTGTTCATGATCATCTGATAAAAATTTTAACATCCTCAGTGAACAAATAAGCATAACTGGAACCATTTTCCGCGAAGCCTTCGTCCGATATCCGAGTGTGAATTTGAGGGAGGTACAGTTTTCAATGGTTTTCTTGCCTAAAAACCCTTTTTTTCCTGTTTATTCCATTGTTTATCTTTCAACCTTTTGTCTCTGTACGAACTGCGCTCTTGATAACTTCAAGGCTACAAAAATTGATGCAGTAAATCAATAAAACGTTCTTGCCCCTATTTTTTTGACAGTGGGGCAAGTGCGCTTTTAAATAAGGGGCAAGTGCGTTTCATTAAAAACCGCATGAATTTACCAGAAAAAATAAGAAAATCAAGGTCCTGAAGCCTAGTTTCCATTCAGAACCTCTTCCTCAACCTCCACGCACAACCGCATGGTTCTCCCAAACCTCAGTCCTATCTAATTCTGCCAAAATCTGGAGCCTTCAAATTCTCTCTCACGCAAACCTCATTCCCCAGTCAACAGCGAATCAGAGGACAGCCAACAAGTGGATGAGTTTATTGACCATTTTATCCACTCAGGAATTCATGTTGAGTTGCTAAAAATGATCAATTTTGCGGCGTTTTATTTTTCATTAACAATTTATTTCAAATTATACCTAACATCTACCTACATTGGTTCATTTTATTTTTATTATTTTTCGGGTAGAAAGTTGAAAACGCACTTGCCCCACTATACGTACGCACTTGCCCCCCAACAGGGGGCAAGTGCGTTGTTTGAATGCTCCTAGGTTTTTTCCAATTCTTAATGAATTACTAACTTCAATTCATTATATCCACACGTTTTTCGACGTAGAAAGGTCTGGGGAATGTAATAAAACTGTAGTCATTATTCTACTTGTAGTTTGAGGGAAATAGTAGCATCACAAAGTCAGATTTATGAAAAACAGGTACGCACTTGCCCCCCCTGACCCTACTCAAGTGTCCAACCCCATGAAAAGATCCCCAGTGTTACCCGATATTTTTCAACCATTATTGCCTTATTTCACGGTTATTTGTGAGCAAATGAACAAAGAATGATGAAACCCCTTAATAAATACGAAAAAGCTCAACCGTTGTTGTTTTGGAAGACTAATTTAAAGTCATGTTTTGAGTTTTACTCCAGTGTTGTTGGCTGGTGAAGAGATAATGCGGTAAAAGCTTGACACCTCTTGAACAGAGTGGACATAGCCTACCTCCATAACTGTCTCTATCTGGAGCTTATTATTACACAATTTTTTCGCTAAATGACCTATTAACGTGAATCCTATGTGGTGAATTTGTTGGTGAAACTAATATTACAAATGTACAGCCTCCATAACATTCATTGTACCTACCTTACAATGTTCGCTGAACGATAAATCTCTCACATTAAAAATAATTTCATTACTTACATTAGAGGCAAAAAAATCTGTACCTACCACTGAATGCCGAACCCCATGAAAAGATTCTTAATGTATTACACTGACCCCCCCCCCCCCCTTCCCTAATCAAAGTCGTGCCCTCACGAAACTGGTACTGGTCCAAGGGTTTTCGAGGATGCTGAGTCAAAGTCCGAAGCCCGTTTTACTCGAAGACGTCTAATTTTTGAGGCATGGCACCTGCTTTTTTGAAGAAATTTCAAATTTCAGGATAATTTATGTTCTATTAAAAGGTTATAGTCTTATTGGAAAGTTAACGCTGATCACGCCTATACCATGTATGATGGGTCTGAAATGACTCCTTAGCGTGTATTTTGTCTACAATCTGCCAAAAAACTTGATTTTTCACCTATTTTTGACGATTTTTCTACAGTTTTTGGATATTTATTGTACTAATTACAACACTGGGCGACCTGGAAAAAAATTGTGCTATTAATTCGACTATTTCTGAGTCAAATGAGACCGCCAGCAGCTCTGGAGGTGTGATAAATGTTCGTTTGCTATTTTTCTACTCCCGAAAAACGAGTTTCTTGTCAGTGTTTTGACAACTTATTCTTTCTCGGTATATTCCCAAAAAAAACGCTTTTTTTGGTAGTTAAAAAGTAGCAGCAAATCAATTATCACACATTCAGAGCTGCTGGTGGTCTCAATTGACGCAGAAATAGTCCAAGTATTAGCACAATTTTTCCAGGTCGCCAACTGGTGTAATTTGTACAAAAACTGTAGAAAAATCGGTAAAAAACCACATTTTTTGGCAGTTTTTCGGCAAAAGGCACGTTAAGGAGGCATTCAAGATAAATTGCATGTGGTATAGGCGTGTTCAGCGTTAAATTTCCAACAAGAATATCACCTTTTAGTTGAATATGAATTATCCTGGAGTTTATTTTTTTTTTTTTTTTTTTTTTTTTTTTTTTTTTTTTGCAGTTATTTTAACCGATATCAACGAGCATTGCCACAGTTTACGGTTATTTGGGAGCAAATTAACAAAGAATGGTGAAACCTCTAAATAAATATAACAAAGCTTCATCATTTTTGTTTCGTGAGTCCAATCAAAGCTATGTTTTGAGCTTTACTTCCAGGGAGATTGAAAATAGTGAAAAGAGGGTATTGTCTGCTGGCCGGCGAAGAGAGAATAGTAAACGCTCGGTTCATCCCTTCAATAGAGCGGTTATTCCCCTCCGCCTCGATACGCCCGAAGACTGGCGGATTATGTTGGCCCTGAATGATACACGCATTCAATAACATTTCGATAACCAGGCGAAAATGCGCGGTTCCGCAAGAGGCGAAAGCAGGCAAAGCGTAAAGGGACGTCCCGTCCGTGGGAATGGGATCGGAAAAGGCTGCAGAATTGCATAGAGTTGGAAAGTTGGGGGACTAACCCTCCTCTTCATCCGGTTCCCGGGGACTTAATTTGCCTCATATGAATGGACGGCTCTTCAGGGAACACCCCGCTTCCTCTTACATCGCTTCCCCTCTTTATATCCACTTCCCCACCTCCTTCTGTTTCCTTCCCCTCTTCTGTCAACCCCCCCCCCCCCTTCCCGCAACTCAGCTCCTGGACCTTTTATCCCCTCCGCGCCGAGGATTATTTGAGCTGGAGCGGTTTTAGTAACGGGGTCAAACCCGAGCTGAACCAAAGTGATTCTGAAGCTTAGTGTTTAATATTTGCGACCCTCGCATCGTCCTTATTTTCCTCCTCTGCTCAGAAATTGGCGTCACCTTAGTTAAATTATATAGTCCTCGACTCCGCGTTCCGTTTCTTCACTTTGCATAATAACTCGCTCGCTCCTGGAATGAATACCAACGGCTAGAAAGCTCGTCTATTTATTTAGAACAAGTGCGTCTGTTGCTGAAACCTGAGGCTTTCATTTCAATCTCTATTTCTTCAACTCATTTCAAGTTTTTCCAACCAGTAATGCACAATTCTACATTATTTAAACTAGAAACTAAATAAGTTGACCGGAAGAGTTATTGGTTGTGGGATATGTACATTTTAATACATTTGTACTTATTTTACAGTTTTTGGCAGCTTGAGGGGGGGGAGAGAGTGTGTGTGTGAGGGCGAGAGAAAGAGAGAGAGACAGAGAGACAGAATATATCTATTCACATGTATAAGATAGAACCTCGTGGTCCCCTTTGCTTCTTTTACTGATTGCACGATGAACTAATTATAATCAAAAATTGAATCAATCAAAACTTGGCCCTTTAATAAAAATGTATAAGCCATGTTCTCTACAAAATGTCTACACAAAATTGAATAATAACGTGGCTTCTCTAGCCTATTCAATATTTACAATTACAATATTGTTACTCGAATTAAAGAGAAGTTTAAATCGGAGGTATACTATATTATATTATCATTATATCTTTATGATAATTAATGGGTACAATATAATTGAAATTTTAACTTCTTCTGAATTGTGTGCAAGGTTATTTTTGTTTTGGTAAGTTAATTGTTTGAAATGACAAATAAACTAACTAAGACACGACTATTATAACCACGAAAAAAGAAACAATTGCTTTCCTCAGATAGATAAAAGTACCTAATGTGTATACTGCCAACGCATTTGTTAAATCTATCTTGAAAGATTGCACAAAGATTACAGTTCTGCCCCATGTTAAATGCTCAACACTAAAAACATCAGCGATGATGATGTAGTGCATAAGGAAGGAAGGGACAAATAAAAAACACTCGAATTCCGTGAATCGAATTCATTTTGAACGAGAAACATAGACAGGGGGGGGGGGTATCATACCGTCCACCTTAATTTTCCGAAAAACGAAAACTTATTCAGATAAAGAAATTATTTTCGTTAGCCAGTTACTTAATTACTTTTCTATCCTTCATCAAAACACTTGAAACCACTGATTCTTGAGCCACTCACATCCGGAGGTCGTTTGAGTTTGGAAGTCGAAAAAAATATGATTCTAAATGTCTATAATGTCTGAAAACTCTAGAATGTCTTTTACATTTCTGTAACTTTTCGATTATAAGTCAAATGATTTTCACTATTGCACTTCTCCAATAAATTAACACTCCATCGTATTACGAAATTTGAGTAGTGAAAACACATTAAAGTATACAAATCAAATAGGTAGTTAACCTTGCAACCAGAAAAACAATCGTGACAGGGGGAGCATTAGTGTCTACAAGAAACGTGTCCTAATGAAAGGAAAAAAAAACTCTCAAAATCATTCTTAGTTTTTGTTTGCCTCAAACGAGTTTTCAAGAAGTGAAGGTTATAGAACCGTTCCATCGGCTGTCAGAGCGTATCAGCCGAACGTACTGCAGGCCAGATATGTGGGACCCATCAAGATACGTCGCAGCGTTAACATGTTGAGCTATGTTTCCGGCCAAGGAATATGGATGCGTTTGCGGATACGTTGTTATTTTTTTGCTACTAAAACTCTCAATTAACCTTGAAGATGCGCGATTCATTCTGTTTTGGCTCGAGTCGGAGCTTGATATCTCTAGCCGTTCTCAGTGTTTGAGGGGGGAAAAAACGAAGTGCAACCCATCCCCACTCGGTACCTAAACATGAGATATAGTGTGAACTTTTGTTTTATTGATCTGCGGTTTTTGGCGTCTACAAAGAAAAGTGATCCCTTAATTATTTTGAGGTGTGTATCTTGTAAAATTCTTTTGTAACAATATCCAACTCGGTTAATTCATCATTCTTTCAGTTTAAGCCATCCTAGTCGTATATATATAGAGCGGATTTATATGTTTAAAATTTGATATTATTTTGTGGAAACTAAGACGGGCGTTCTGTACTCCTTATGATTTTTTATACTTCAACCCTTTCATTGGATGGAGAGTGAGAGGGAAGAGAGGAATAGAGATAGGGGTGAGTGAGAGAAGGAAGAGAAGGAAAACGAGAAGGTGGTGTGGGGGAGAGAGAGAGAGAGACTGTTTAACTGTTATATTTATTAATATGTACAATTTAGGGCCTTAAGGCCCTCTCTTACAAATGTACACAAATGATTAAACAAAAAATAGTTACAAAGCTTTGTCAGTCACATTAATTACAAATTATATAACATTAAATTTAACTTCTTCAAAAAATAAATCATAAAATAAAATTCCAACTATTAAGATATAAAATAGAAATTAAACGGGTATCTTGCTCACATTAAAAGTATAATTCTTGTCTTAAGTGTCATAGCGATGTGATAGTTTCTTTTTTTTTAAATGTTCTTTTAAACACTGGTATAGAACAATTAACATCAAACAGACTTGGTGGCTCATTATATAAACTGATTGCCCTACATTCAAACGACCTACTGTACATATTAGTTCTATGCTGAGGGCAAACTAATGTGTTCTCTGCTGTTCTAGTACTCCTCTGATGTACTTCAGACTGATATTTAAATTTCGTACTCAAGTACTTAGGTTGTTTCGTTTTTAAAATTTTGAACAGAAGGATTCCTATTCTATGTTCTTTCCATTCGTGTATGTTTAACTATCCTAATTTTTTATATGAAGGAGTCACATGTTCCCATTTCCCAGTTAAAAATGAATCTCACATTTCATTGGCTTTTTTTTTTTTTTTTTTTGCATTTTGAGCCTTTTTCAGTGCATCACATCTTTCTGCACTCATATCACAATAGGCAATGGCTGCTTAGTCTAATATGGGTATTAACATGGCTTGAACTAGTTTTTGACGTACGTCTTGTGGGAATTGATGGGCTAAGCGCCTAAATTGGTATAAGCCTTTATAGACTTTTGAACAAATCCTTGTTACTTGAGGTCCCCATTTCAGTTTGTCATCAATTTCTACACCAAGGCTCTTTACTTTTTGAATGTAATTCAAAATGTTAGAACCAATTTTAACTTTGGGAATAATACTAAAATCAATTTTGTTCAATAATTTCGTATGGCCTATTATCATTGCAATACTTTTTTGTGGATTAATACTTAACAAGTGCTTACTACACCAATCATTTAGTCTCTCAATATCTTGATTAATGAGTTCGATACTTTGGTTGAGATAACCTACATCACTTTCGAGATATATTTGTAGGTCGTCTGCGTACAAAATGTATTTACAATGATGAAAACAGGTGGAAATTCTATTAATAAATATGACAAAAAGCAATGCAGAATTGACAGAACCTTGTGGGACCCCAACTTCTACATTTCCCCAATTTGACTCTCTACCATCTTTTGTTTTTATTTTTTGCTCTCTGTTAGCCAACATAATAATAACAGTTCGTGATTAACTGAGTTAAATGCTCTGGAAAAATCAATTGTACAAAGTACGAACACCTGACGTTTATCCATAGCTAATCTGGCATCATCTAATATCTTGATCAAAGCCATCTCTGTACTACTATTTGCACGGAAACCAACTTGAAAGTCATCTATTATACTATAATTATTTACAAAACTAACAAATTCCTCGTAAATACACAAATCAAAAATTTTACCCATAACACACAGGTTATTTATATCTCTAAAATCATTTTTGCTTTTGGGTTTATCATTCTTATTAAGTGGTAGAACTAAAGCTTGTTTCCATTTAGTAGGATACTTACAACATTTTAAGGAACTTTCATAAATATGACACAGAATAGTACTTACTTGATCTATAATTATTTTCAAAAAGTCAATGGGAATACCATCTATTCCTGTAGCACCAGATGTAATTTTCAGAATATTTTTCTTAACATTTTCAATATTAATTTGCTCAATTACTAACTTGGGATTTTCATTACTCCCTAAATCGAGAGAGAGATAGATAGATAGATAGATAGAGAGAGAGAGAGAGAGAGAGAGAGAGAGAGAGAGAGAGAGAGAGAGAGAGAGAGAGAGAGAGAGAGAGAGAGAGAGAGAGAGAGAGAGAGAGAGAGAGAGAGAGAGTGAGAGAGAGAGAGAGAGAGAGAGAGAGAGAGAGAGGGAGAGAGAGAGAGAGAGAGAGAGAGAGAGAGAGAGAGAGAGAGAGGAGAGAGAGAGAGAGAGAGGAGAGAGAGTGAGGAGAGAGTGGAGAGAGAGAGAGAGAGAGAGAGAGAGAGAGAGAGAGAGAGAGAGAGAGAGAGAGAGAGAGAGAGAGAGAGAGAGAGAGAGAGAGAGAGAGAGAGAGAGAGAGAGAGAGAGAGAGAGAGAGAGAGAGAGAGAGAGAGAGAGAGAGAGAGAGAGAGAGAGAGAGAGAGAGAGAGAGAGAGAGAGAGAGAGAGAGAGAGAGAGAGAGAGAGAGAGGAGAGAGAGAGAGAGAGAGAGAGAGAGAGAGAGAGAGAGAGAGAGAGAGAGAGAGAGAGAGAGAGAGAGAGAGAGAGAGAGAGAGAGAGAGAGAGAGAGAGAGAGAGAGAGAGAGAGAGAGAGAGAGAGAGAGAGAGAGAGAGAGAGAGAGAGAGAGAGAGAGAGAGAGAGAGAGAGAGAGAGAGAGAGAGAGAGAGAGAGAGAGAGAGAGGAGAGAGAGAGAGAGAGAGAGAGAGAGAGAGAGAGAGAGAGAGAGAGAGAGAGAGAGAGAGAGAGAGAGAGAGAGAGAGAGAGAGAGAGAGAGAGAGAGAGAGAGGAGAGAGAGAGAGAGAGAGAGAGAGAGAGAGAGAGAGAGAGAGAGAGAGAGAGAGAGAGAGAGAGAGAGAGAGAGAGAGAGAGAGAGAGAGAGAGAGAGAGAGAGAGAGAGAGAGAGACGAGAGAGAGATAGATAGATAGATAGATAGAGAGAGAGAGAGAGAGAGAGAGAGAGAGAGAGAGTGTGTGTATATTCAGTATAAATCACATATTGAAACTACATTATTAATATACCGACTAATTAATAATTAAAAAGTGAGAGAGAAGGGAAGAGAGAAGAGGAGACGAGAAAGGTATATTGACCCTTTTTAATGAATCATTTTCAATAATAAACCTTTTATGATCGGCCAAAGAAAAAAAAGTCTAACCCCATCAAAATTTGTACTTTTTGGTGTTATGACTCCATTTTATAGGTATCTCATGACGTGGACTGTGGAGGGAGGGGGGCGGGGGGGGGGGGGGTTAATGAGAGATATACCCCAGTTGTGATCAGTATTTATTCTCCAGCGCTTTCACCTGCGTAGGCCTCATCCAGAGCTAATTTTGTGATATGTGGCTAGTTTGGGTTGCCCTCTCCCTATAGTTTTCTCTCATTCTACGTTCTATTCTCTTTGTTTGGCATCATCTGATTAATGGGTGGTATTTTATTGTTCTTTTTCTTTATTAGGTGACTACTGCCATATTTGTGTGTGGGGTCGTTTCTTACAGATTCCTGGAAACTGAATCGAATGAAACGGCTTCCGTATCTGTAAGTTAACGAAAATTTTTCAAATTGACCGAAAACTCTTAATTACCTACCCAATCATTGTTAGCCCTACAGCCAGGTTGGGAATCGGAGATTGTTGACCTCATTTCTGAAAGCTGTCATTTTATGCAACCCATTAACCGTATCTAATCATTTATCAGACTCAAACTTAGCATTATCTAAAAAAAAGTCTGCCAAGTTGGTTGGGCAGTACAGCTTCCTTACATATTGTAACATGGACGTATAGAGTTAGTTGAAGAACACAGTACGAGTCAAAATGATTGATAAGTAAATGTTACAAGAAAATAATGTTTGAGCATGCGCGCAGGCTGTTATTAATTCAACGGAAATGGAATTTATAGGGAAACTTCAAGGAGATAACCGCAAATTCCTCGAAAATGTCATAAAAATCGGTCCGTTAGTCTCGGAGTTTTGTCTATGTCGATCAATTTTAGCTTTACGCAGGCACGATAGTTATTACTCAACCGATCGTGATATAATTTATAGGGAATTTTCGGGGACATATACTCAACCATCTACCAAGTTTAAACGAAATCGGACCAACTGATGACGAGAAATCGACGTTATAAGAAATTAATGTTTGCGCAAGCGCACAGGCTACTGTTGATTTGACGGCATTGCAAATTATAGGGGACCGTCTAAGAGCTAACAATACATGGAAAATACAGATAACGAATGAAAATATAAATCTATACAGAATTTAAAAGTGTCGGTAAAAAAAATTAAATCAATACACAAAAGATAATAATAGTACCTTTTACTAGGTTGGAAATTAGAACAATAAGAAATGATGTGGTTTTTAAAAACGGAAAAACTATTGAAAAATAAATCAAGGCAATTATTCTCAGGTGCTATTAAATTATAATGTCTAGCCATGCGATAAAGGGGGTTATTTAACAGATAATTAAACGGGACAAAAGGGAAGGAAAATAAATCATTACTTCTCGTGGGATGGATCGGCGAACGAAAATCAAAATAATATAATAACTGGGGGCTATCAATTTTGCAAATGCACAAAGTAACCGCATCATTATTCAGCGCTTTCAGAATTATGTTCTGCGTACCTGCGTTGATGCATACAGATACTTCAGAAACGACAGATTACACTATGAGTTGAAAGTTGAATCTGTCAATGAGGTTATCCGCAAGTAAGCCGTCAATCACCTTTTGAGGCTCAGAGATCATGTTAACGAGGATGTCGTTCAGCTCCTTGACACCGAAGATCTACTAAGAAGACTTAAAAGAACTAAACCGCATGAACTAAGTGAAATAAAATGAACGTCAAGACCAATGACTCAATAATCAGAACAATAAGTCTAAAGTGAAGTATATTAGATCTTAAGAAAATGTATAATAATTTATCACATGAATATTGCTTATAAGTTGTTATTACTTGGCGCAATAAAACTTGTAAAAAAAAAAAAAAAAATTGCAATTGTGTAATTTGAATAAAAATAAAAGATCACCCACGACTCGTCTATCTTGGAGTGATAAAAAAACCACGACAGACAGACAGTGATTTACCATGGACAGAGAGTGATTTACCATAGACAGACCGAGAGACTGACATCAGACAGACAGACACAGGGAACCGAAATCGATCAGCAAGCTCTGAAACGCTAAAAGCAATTAGAAATTTTTATTTTGGAGGAAAACAATTTTTTCGGCTTCAGTCACGAACGCAAAGCTTTTCTATCTTTGGTAGTGAGGAAGCAATAACGATTTTCGGACGGATTTTCCTCGGGTAGCCACAATGTAAACAGTTCCTTTCGCGAGCACCCTTTTGAAGTAGCGACTGTAACAGCTCAAAATTTGTTTACGCCCTTTTACGCAGCTAAAACTGAAATAAATTGAATGTATAAATACTTACCAAGCGATTCATACCAACATTTCGGTCAAGTGAGGTCAATCCTAATTTTACTGGTCTTCGAAAGATATAGGTTGTAAAAAAATCAAAAAACATTTGAATTTATTCAACATTAAAATAAATAAATAAATCAGCGGGATTACTGAGTTTCCTCTTACACTGTTTAGAGCAGACATCGTGAAATCCGAAAGACGACTGCATCATTTTTACTCGGCAGTTAATAGCCCACTACAAAACAACTCGTAAAACTTTGTTTCCTCCGTCTTCCTCACAAATCTGTGTTTTCTTGACACAATGGACCCCGGATTATATTGGCACATGCAACAGTGGAAATGAACTTTGTTCGGAGTGGGTCAACTATTTGGTTTCCTTTCTAGCTAATGAAAGCTAACATTTTTAGTGAGGTTTGTTTTTTCCCATTTCGATCGCCGAAAATCTGTTTTTAGGCCACTGGCCGTCCATTTCTTCTCCAAAACTACCGGACCAATTCTTTTTTTTTTTTTTTTTTTTTTTATTATTACCTATTTTTAATGATGAACCATGGTAATCGACCAAAAAAAAAGTGTTAACCCCCACCCCCCCCCCCCCCCCCACTGAAAATTTTCTGATGCGAAAAATCCAAAACTCGAATAAAAATATTTAAACCTTTGTGTTTCATTTTGCAAAGTTGTTCATATATTTTATGTCATTAAAGTATTTTGTTCTATATAGATTTTGTTTTATTTATTTATTTATTTTTAACTTATTTTTTCATTTAATGAAGTTTTACATCCTAAATTAAATTAATACAAAAACGCTGCAAATTATTTCACAAAGGTTTATTATTTTTTCAATTGAGTTTGATAGTAGTTTTAGTCATAAGGCCCGTCCAGACTCCTCGGCGTGTCCTATTTCGAGTTGCCACAACCTATACTTCTATAATTATATACGCATGTTTATACTTCTCGATTTGAGCTCCTATCTATTCAAATAGTTATTGCCTTAATAATATCATTATCTAAGTAAGTACGAAAAGTCGAGAGGATATGTTATTAAATATGCATAGGAAAAGCATTGGTATTACCACACAAATATGACCTAGAAAAAACATATATTCATTCATCGAAGGAACGCTGTACCCACCACAAGGTGCCGCGGCGCGTCCTCTCACGCCACCCCCCGCTCAGCCCCCTCACCACCCACCGTGACCCCCTGCCAAGCGTGCCACGCGTGCATCTACCATGTCTAACACTCAAAGCCCCGAAAAAGACACTTTTTCGCCCGTTTTTGGCCCATAGCATCTATGCGAGTAAAGCGATCGGGATGGTTAAACGTTAGGACCAACTAGACCCCAAATGGAGTCTATGTGCAAAATAACGGGTTTTTAAAGTAAATTCTTATACCTTTTGTGGCCCGGATGGCGAACGGCGGACGGACATTTCAAATTTGGATTCTAAGCACCTTGAAACGTAAAGTGACAAAGTTTGAGGGGGGGTTATAAAAATTTTTTACTACACGATCACATAGGCTTATTATTGGAAATAATAAACCAAAAAGGAATACATTACTTTAATTAAACTACATTATTTCAATAAAGCATAATTTGCATTAAAATAATACATATAGGTATGCCTGCAAAATATAGGAAAACAAATGTCAACATTTTAGTCCTAAGTATACCCCCACTATGGGCAAGGTGTGGCGTGGTAGGGGTAGCACAAAAGAGGCGTGACGTGGCGTGGGAGGGGGTAAAGGGAGAGGTTAATTTAATTTATTTTTTTATTTTGAATTTCAATAAGAGCACAGATCGATAGCATACATAAGAATGACAAAACGATCAAGACTGAGGCGTTTAAAGACAGTGATTTATGAGTTACACTGTTACACAATGATCGAGAGACGAGGGAGGAATCAATTGGAATTTCCGTGGTTAAAACACTCGGATACTCCTCTGGTGTAATCAATCTTAGAATCCCGCCAGTAGGTCACTATTGAAGGATGATATATTGTTCACTCAGCGGTGGGAGGGGTCAGCGGGAACCTGCTCTATTCCTCACCCCCCATAAATAATAACCGCAGATGGCTCTCATTAAGGTATTATTGAAGGTTACTGTTTCGAGAACACCTTTATTGATGGGGGAAGACCAATCATCATTGATTTTTAGAAATTAATTTCATCGAATGCCATCAATTAATCTCATTCACAAGGGGAAGACACGATCATGGGGTAGTGGATTTCAACCAAAGTTTTCCTGTGTGTTCTACTACCACAAAAAACAACCCTTGTATGTTTCACCTTCAGAATGGGGCTATAGACCCCAAAATTGCATAATGAGTTTAAATTTGAGTTATTTTTTAAATGTTTTTCTTTATAGAATTTTCGTGAATTTTCCCAACCAGATTTTAATCAATCAAATTGAAGAATGAATATATTTTCCAAATATTAACAAAAAAGACACATGGTTGTCACCATTGAGAATTCATGGTGACAACTGGTTTTAGATGGAGAAGCGTCTTGTCTTCAACACTTCCCCTCGAGGTGGTTCTCATCCACCAAGGTGCTCCATGAATTTTCGATGCTTTACTGTCGGTAGAGCCTTTGTCAACACGTCTGCTGTACAACGTTCAATGTACTCCTGTACAACTGACCAGTTCTCCACGCATTTTCTGACAAAATGGTGTCGGATATCCATATGTTTAGTCCTTCCGCGTAATTCTTGGCCAGTGATTGTGACCCATGATTATCATTATACACCACTGTGATACTTGAGATGTCCAGTAGGTTTCGCTCAGCTAGCAACTGTCGCAAGTATGTGGCCTCTTTCGATGCTTTTAAACCCATGTACTCGGCTTCAACACTTGAAAGAGCAATTGTTCTTTGCTTTCGTGCTTGCCAAGTGATTGCAGATCCTCCCAATGTGAAAAAATATCCCGTGTATGATCGACGGTATTCAGTACAATTGCCCCAATCTGCATCACTGTACCAATGCAGAGGTTTGCATGCGTTCGTGCATGCCTTTTTCGAAACAATCCATGTGAAAATGTTCCTTTTAGGTACCTTAGCACCCTTTTAGCAGCAGGATGTCACCATTGAGAATTAATGGTGACAACTGGTTTGAGATGGAGAAGCGTCTCGTCTTCAACATTCCTATTTACAGATTTTTTCTGTAGATCAGGAATAAACAAACCCGCTACATGGAGTAAATTATAAGTGGGGGAGATCACGTGTTTTATTTATAACCCACATTTCATAAACTTTGATCCAAAGGTTTCACAGATAAGCCCTGGACGACGGGCGGACGGATTTTTTAATTTGATTTTGGGACACTATAGATCTTGAAATATAAACCAACAAATTTTTAGGGGGTTTTACTTTTTTTCTTAGTCGATTACAAAGCTTTATTATTGATAATAATAAACCAAAACCATTTTACCCCAATAAAATATGTTAGGCATGAAGGGCATTAATTGAGTTGTTGTTGTTGGAATCGTGGCGGAAATTTCATTTCAGCAAACGATGCTTTGCAAACATTCAATTATTTAAGTTTTACCACCCAATGGAATTCTTTAATTAGAGCTTATTTACAGAAGTTCTTAGACTTTTCCCGAATCAAGGATGTAACGGGAGGTGTTAAGGATTAGGTAGACTATAGCCCATGTTGTAGCCAGGAACTTGCGATTCATTTTGGGAAAACAAAAAAATCAAAATTGCTCCAGCCGTTTTGGGGTCAAACTGGACAGATACACGTTCATTTTTATATTATATAGATATTATATAGATTATATATATTTTGTAGTTTTACAGTTATCTGCCTTGTATTGTTCGTAAAATACCAATAAAAAGGTGATTTAGTTACCCCATTCGGCATTGGGTATGTTGCCACGGAGGGTTTAGGTAACAGACTGGGTGATGATGTGTAATGTGCTGTTCATCAGGCGTTGCCTTTTCCGGGTATAAACGGGTATAAATAGGCTTTGTACTGAGTTGCAAGGTTGCATTCTCTTGTTTTCGATGAGAAGCTCGTCATACCTACTTTCTTTTTCTTCTTCATTTATCGACATTATCTGCCGTCTTACGAACCCATAAGTTTTAATTCACATCTTCACCTTTTTGAAATGAAGAGAACGCCAGATGAGAATATTGAAAGATATCATGGAAAGGCAAACTCAGTCTCAGTAGTTGTGAAAGCACATCGATGGTGGGAGGGGGAGGGTGGGAGCATAATACGTCGGTTGAGGGAGTTGAGGAGCGAGATGGGATGGGTTGGCATACTGTTTTGTGTGGTCAGGGGTGGAAGTTAATTTCCCAGGGGGGAGGCTCTAAAAATTGGGAATTTCCATTTGTTTGACACCACCTGTGGCTTCGTCTGCACTTCATTTTCCTGGGTGGTTTACTCCGTTCGGGGTTGAATCAACATTGCCGGAGCTGGAGCTTGACCTATAAAATGAGGGGAAATGGAAATGAAATGGAGTGTTTCACTAAAAACTCCTGCTGATGGGTGGAAAAAATACCAACTGGAAAAATGTGGTTTCCGGCTCCGAACTCCAGAACGTAGGAAAGCTATGTGCTGGGAGTTTATTTATTTTATTTTTATGTATTCATTTATTTTTAATTACTTATTTATTTTATTTTTTCACGTGAAAATGTGTTTTGGATGGTTGCAAAGTGAAAATTATTAATTTGTATTACGCCAATTTCGTAACGTTGTTTTTTCTATTGATTTTCACGTAGAACCAACGTGTCGCTGTGGAGTCCTTAGTTTTCATTGCAATTTATTTTTCTTTCTTCCAATTCTAATGAATATAAAAACATTTTCATGGTCAATGTTTATATTATGAGATAGATTTGTACTCCCAAATTGAAATTTCCACGTTTCTTGCGTATCACATTTTTAACAATTTCGGTCACGTTTGAGTTGTCGTATTGCAGCCCTATTTTTCTTATATATTTTATAGTTATATATAATGATGATATATATTTGAAAATATATTATAATGATCCAATTTATCGTCTGTATGTTTAGTTGTGCGTAAAATTCTAGTTTAATGATAACGTTCTTTTCTTTTTTTTTCTTCTTTAGGACAATTTGTGAAGTTTTTGGATTTTTTTCCCTATAAGAAATGGCTCGTATAGTCATGCTCCATGACTGAAAATTTGTTAATTATATTTTGTCTTTCTTCTCCAATGAATTTACCTCCTACCAGAATCGAATAAAACTATTCCCTTGTCAATATGATGATCTTTTCAGATACGGATATGTTTTCTTCTTTTCGGCCATTTGTCTCCAGAGTGCGGCAATGTGCATAAAACACGGGGAAATAACATGTCGAAAATAAATTTGAATTTATTAGCTATGTTAATTTAGTTTAAGGGTAATGGTAGAATTTGTAATCTATTTAGTTAAATTAACATGAGTTAGCCTGGGGACACTTTCAATTACCAACGTCGTTAGGTGTAAATTGTCATTTATCAAGTTCTTGATGACAAAGAAGAGGGCTGTCAGAAGTAGTTGAGGACCAACCGAATTCTTGAAGTGTTGTACGTAAGAACGGAACCCCCCAAAAAACCTATGAGTAGATCGAAGCACAAGTGTCTTAGACGTTTTTCTGGCGTCTTATTCCTCGGTTTACCTTTGTTGGTTGGGTCGATTCAGTGGATGAGCGCGGCTTGGTGTTAGTTATTGAAAGTTAGTAGGCTTTCTGCTTCTTCGAAGTGAGCCTTTGGAGCTTAAGGTCTTGGAATGTTTTCTTCAGCTCAGGCCGTTTTCTGTCTGAGAGCATCATGTTGGAACAGTTCAGTAGTGTAACAAGAGCTGAGGCCCTGTTGTACTGAAGGATTCTAGTTAAAGGTGTATAAATATCAGGAATAAGGTGAAAAAATGAGTACACAGATTAAAGGAGTTACTTTGATATTTTATTCAAAGATTAATACTGGATATGGATACTACGGGATTCTTTTTCTAATTAACCTGAGAGGAATTTACCAATAGCTGGTTTTACAGTTCAAATAGAAAAAACACCGCAGTGGTCTTTTTTATTGGGTAGATTGATCAACCTGGTGGGATTGAAGGAGAGGATAATCAATGGCAATGGATTGTATACTAATCAAAATCGTCATGCAAATGGGCATAGATCAATGATAACTTAAGGTTGGTTCGAGCGCCAGCAAGTAAGTACGTAAATAGAAGGGCGAAATCTCTCGAAAAGGCTCCGTTCCCCCTTCTGCACGCTCCGACTCTGGATTTGATATCCGTGACTGACGGCCGATAGGTGGCCCAAGCCTGCTATTCGTTGGCACAGTAGTTCCGCTGTCTCTTGTTTGTTGTTACTCGGAGTGACTCGTTTTTTATGTTAATATTGTTCGTTACCTTTCTTCATTCTTTTATTTCATCTTGCTTCCTTCTTGGTGGTGAGATTTGGGTTTCCCTTCGTTAGCCGTAAATGAATAAATGCATCACCCGTCCGTATTTGTATACTCGCTTCTTTATGGTTTATTGGCCGTTCAGAGCTTCCACTGTAGGTCGGTCTCTTGTCACTTCGGTGTAATGGTGATATTCGAATTTTCCTCAATTAGTTATAGTATTGTAAGGATTGATCAGAAACAGTGAGAAAATTCCTATGTGTGGCGTACCTTAGGCCTGACAGTCATACGGTCTGTTCGAGGGGTCAGTCACAAGTTCCATACATCAGCTTCCATCTCCAGACTACTGATACTATGAATGTGTTGTTTTCTTCATGTGTACCAACGAAAGAAGTTTTCTTTCACGATTAAAATTCCTTGGTTGTCAACAGAGGTGGGACTTTTGCGTTGTTCGACGAACCATGGTATGTAAGATGTCAGATAGCACAGTAGTTGCAGATTTTCTAAACTATCCAGTCATCTTTGTGGACAGCCTTCGACTGCTGTTGCTTAAAACTCGCTTTATTGACAGTTAGCGCTAGTATTTAAAAAAAAAAAGTAAAAACAATGGTTGTCACTACCTTGGAATCATTATTGAAATGTATGGAATCCCTTTTTGGGCTCTGCTCTTGTTTGGAAGATCCATTCACTGGCTCGGTGCTGGGGAACAATTAGGCTATAAGGTACAATGGTGGTGAACCGTCCACGTACAAAAAGGGGGAAAAAAGAAGAATGTTTTTACGAGAGTACAAATGTAGTCATTTATAGCCGGGAAGGTCGAAAGAAGAGGATGAGGATGGGGTTTTGCGCGGAATTAAAAAGAGCGATGGCACTCCGGGGGTCGAGGAAACACAGTGATAAAATGGAGATTAATCACTCTGTGGAAGCTCCGAAGAGCAGCGGCTCTCATCCACCCAGTTCTTTTGCATTCGTCCCGTAACCGCTACGTTGTCGGATGAGCATTTTCCAGAGGTGGAAGATACATGAATATGACAACCTGTGTGAACGTGATGTCCACAAAACACCATCAGTCGCCATTTAATCTAGGGAGTGTCCTATTCACGGTTCCGCATCGTTCTTACCCTCGCAATAGCGATTCTTTGTTCAGAGCAAACAGATATTGTTTGGTACAAGTTAAAATTTGAAGATTACGCAGTATTTGGAACAATCAGGAAGCAGAACATCATCAGATATCGTTAACTAAAAGGGATTTTTTCGTACGACTGAAGCTAAACGAACCTTCCACATTACGAATTGGTGCTCATTATGACAATGACAATGGAGGCAGGCATACAAAGTATGTATAATATATACAACAAACTGTTGGTTAGGGAACTGAATGTAGATTTCATTATTGCCAACAAAAGTGTCAATGAAAAGTGCAGGGATACCACGAATTTTATATTATTTAACTTACTAAACATGGTACAATTTTGGTTTATTATTTTCAATAATGAACCTTGGTAATCGACCAAGAAAAAATTTAAACCCCCAAAAAATTATTTGGTTTACGTTTCGAGATGCGTAGAACCCAAAAATCGAATTTAAAAGATATTCTAATAGGTATATATTATAATATTCTAATATATACTAATCATATATTCCATATAATGCCATATGCTAATCATATATTAAATAAGGGGTTCAACAGTTGTAGACCAACGAACTGCGAAGAAGGGCTATTTAAATACAGAAATAATAAACCATTGTGTAATAATTTGCAGCGTTTTATTGTTAATATTAAGTCATTGTTTAGGAATTCGTACAACATTGATGGAATAGCACTGATGGCACTGCCTGCTTATTTATTTTCTTCACCAAACAATGTCAATGAAACCGTGCTTTTCCTCAAACTGTGCACATGGGTGGTGTGAGGAGGCAAACGCAATCGATGAACTGTGACTCTTATCGGAACATTCAAAACCTGAGTCAACAAAGTTAAAGAAATGAAGGTAAAAAACGCTACGACTTATTACACAGTAGTTAAAAATTTTATTTTGTGTGTACACCTTGGTATAAGACTTTTACCCAGCTCAATATCTTTTAGTTTCAAATAATTATTTTTCCGTAGGTACTGGACTAATGAACTTATGACAAAGCAAGTCACGTTCCCGTTTATGATTAATTTACGCGTATACTGCAGCATAGAAAAACGGAAAAACTGAGCAGGACCAACTCGACATAGCTAATATTCAGATTATTTTGTATTTTAAGACTGACGCGCTAGTGGAGTGCAGACTCCACAGTGCTTTTAGTCGTCTCAATCGGTTCATTACAGTGGAAACTTTAAAAATTAAACAAATAACCGCCCTTTCATTTCGAATAATTGTGTAATATCGAGTTCTTGTTTAATTTTAATCCTTAAATGTTACCTCTTCGGGTTGATGGCGAGAGTTCAGGCTAAATGGTGTGTTGAGGTTATTTATCCAATACTAGAAAAAAAAAAACAAATTTACAAATTCAAATTGTATGCGAATAAGTTCGAATCGGTCTAGTTCATGAAAGCCGTTCTAATACTAAGAATGAGCGATCAATCTCGACCAAATTAACCAAACTGTGGTAGTATTGTATTCCAGAGGCAATACAAATCAAGAATCATAGTGGATTTCTCTTGGCCCTGCCAGGAACTGGAACCGATTAAAAGGCAGCTTCTGCTGGGGATGATGACTAGGTTCACCGGCAGGTCAATATTATATCTGCCAATCACACAAGACCTCACCCTGTATCGCGAGCTTTTAATCCCGTCCGAGTTATTACAATCCTCTGTTGGCCGTACATATCACAGTAACATCCTATCTGCCTGTCAACGAATGAATTTACCTCTAACGTTACGGCTGACTGAAACAGCCACAACATGTTTTGCTCATCCTCACCAATCAAAGTAAGAAAATTTTTGCAATGGCTATGGAACAATCTCTCTGTCAGATTGGGCTTTATTTTTGGAACTTCAGCCATTTTCAATTTGTTGGGTTGCGGGACATATAGGTATGTTTCGCGAGAATGCGTATGAGTATATGTGTGTGGAAAATATATAAAACTTATTCGAAGGACCAGCGGGAAATACAACTTGATTTAACAATAATATAAAGAATATTACTCACCATAGGCTGGTTACTCGACAGGTCGACAACGACTTAATATTACACTTTTTGGTAGTGACAGGGACATCTAGGGTCAGGGAAGAGTAGGAATTCCAGAAAGAAAAAAACCAAGTCGATTAAATTTGACTGGTTGTCGGGGACTGTTGTAGCGGTGAGATCGAGAATTTTTCTCTTATAGCTGATTTCGCGGTTCTATCCGATTTACTTTGACGCGAATGAAAGTGAGAGAAGATGCGGAGATCGAAATATATTGCCGATAAAAACTAAAATTAAATGCAGAAGGAAAATTATGCGAATATACTACGAGGAAATCAGGCATGCGCTCGTGTTTTACCACAACAGGAAACCACTGCCCTCTCTCACCTGTTGGCGGGAGTAGAGGGGTAGAGACTCTACTCTTGTCTTCATTTTGACAAAGGCAAACGCCGAAATATTAACAATAATTGTGTAAGTTTCATTCTTTATTTGTGTTTTAATTTTCACTGCACATCTGTGCCAAAAGATGTGTATATATATATATATATATAAATACATATATACATATATATATATATATATATATATATATATATATATATATAACTTAAATGTCCTTTAATCGGGAATCGGTTTTTAAAAAACAATCGTTTAATTCCCGAATACAATTTATTAAAATATGAAAAGAAACACACACGACTACGTACAGAGAGGGAACGTACCGCACGAGAGATTGCCCAACAGCGACTGCCCCGAGCTTCGGGAGGTCCGAAGCGAGGTGCTTACACTAGGAGGGGAGAACTGCTGAAGGCATTAGTTTTATTATTTTTCCTCCCTATGTTAGAGGATCACATAATTCCTCCCTCCTTAAGCTGAAAATTTAGAAAATTAAAAATAAACTAAATTTTCACAAGAAAAGACTTGAATAAATAGCAAGGCCTTTATGTTCTCGTTGCGGTTAGCTTACTCTTCTGTTTACAATACGCAATTATGGTATAAGTAATAAACATGATAATAAGAAAATACAAAATTATAGTCCAAAAGCTTGGAACAAAATATTCAATTATATTTAATGGCTCTAGACGTGTTACTCTGTTTAGTTTGACATTTTTGAAACTGAGTTCTTTTAGAGTAAGCGTTGTATTTGACATTTGTGAGTCTTTAATTTCAAAATTCAAGTCGGTTAATAGTTTAGGTTGGCCTAACGATTCACTTTCTGAATGAAGGGGTTGTCCCTTGTAATACATCCTACTGTTACCTTCCGAAATTAAAAATATACCTTTTAATTCCACTATTTCAGAACCATGCCTATTATTTATTTCTATTTTGTCTCCAAAGGGGAAGACTGCTAGATGCTGATTTGATTCTGGAATTGATTCAATCCAATTATCCTCAATGTTTACTGTTACGTATTCACAATGTTCTGCAGTACTGGAACTAAGTATTTCTTCTTCACATTTAACATTCTGGTTTGATATTAATTTTTTACTACAATGAATGATACTGCTAGCCGTTTCTGGATCTGTGACATCTTCTAGCCTAGCGGAACACTTGACGAAACTTATTTCAGAATGTTTGAAATTTCTTATCATTATTCGGCTGAATTCTTCATAGATATCATTGACAAAAAATAAGGAACATTTTCTCTTCGGAACTATGTAGGTTTTCACAAAGTGAATTATATCTGATTCAAGATTATTTTTCCTAAGCGTTACTGTTATTCTAGTGATTCTTTCAAAAATATTTGCAATCCTAGGGTTTCTGATTTCTTCTCTGTCGGCTACTACAATGATGATTTGGTTAGTTCCATAATTAACAGGTTTTTCGGTTATAGGAATATTCAGTATTGTGTTTCCCTCGTAATTAGAATGAACAGTGGGAGCTAAAGACGCTGAATCACTGGCGTTCTCGTCCACATTGACGACCATTGATTCCGATGAATTATTTACGGCATCATTTAGTTCTCCCAGTACTTCATTCATGAGTGGAGTTGGAGGACTATCCCCGGTGAGAGCATCTTGAACAATTTGCTCAACATCAGGTGAATTTTCGTTGATGTTAATTTCCACTCGGGAAAGGGCATCGGCATTTTGATTAGTGGATCCTTTTTTGTAGTGGATCTCATAATCATATTGCTCTAATTTAAGCCTCCATCTGAATAATTTAGAATTGGGTTCCTTCAGTGAAAATAACCACTGAAGGGGCTTATGGTCAGTAAAAATTTTGAATTTTCGGCCAAAAAGGTATGGTCTAAAGTATTGTGTAGCCCAGACACATGCAAGGCATTCCTTCTCGATGGTAGAGAGGTTGCGTTCATGGTCATTCAGAGTCCGGCTAGCGTACGCTATAGGTAAGTCAGCACCGTTAGTGCACTGGCTTAAAACCGCGCCTAACGCAATGTTCGAAGCATCAGTTGTAAGGTTAAAGGGCTTCGAGAAGTCGGGATATTGTAAAATCGGATCATTTATGAGCAGAGTTTTACATTTCTCAAAACACTCTTTATACTCGGGGTTTTGAAGATCGATCGTCGCTCCCTTCTTCAAACATTGGGTTAATGGTTTGGTTATTTGGGCAAAGTTTTTAATAAATTTTCTATAATAACCCAGTAGTCCGAGAAAACCCTTAATTTGTTTTGGAGTTGTGGGAATCGGATATTTGGATATAGCTTCGGTTTTGAGGGGGTTTGGCTTAACTCCTTCAGGGGTGATAAGATGTCCTAAATAGACACATTCTCTTTTGAGGAACTCCGTTTTATCCAATTGTATTTTCAAATTAGCTTCACGGAGTCTGTCAAAAACTTTTCTGAGACTATTTATATGTTCTTCGAGACTTGTACTATAGATGATAACATCGTCAATAAAAACAGTGCAAATTTCATTCTGCAAACCGCGTAATACATTGTCGAGCAACCGTTGGAAACTAGGAGGTCTGTTTTTTAAACCCATCGGCATTCTACTAAATTCCCAATGACCATTTTCCGAAGAGAAAGCAGTTTTGGCAATACTATCCGGATGCATTGGAATTTGATGAAAACCGCTTTTGAGGTCAAGGCAAGTGAAGTACATACACCTACCAAGTTTGTCGAGCAAATCATTTATGACTGGAAGTGGGTATTTATCGTCTATTGTCTTGTTGTTAAGTCCGCGGTAATCAATAACCAGTCGATACTTTTGTTTGCCGGATGCATCTAATTTTTTGGGTACGAGCCAGAGTGGACTATTCCAAGGTGAAGAGCTGGGTTGAATAATTCCCTGTTTGAGCATATCTTGTATTTGGTTATCAATTTCCTTTTTATATACCTCGGGATATCGGTAATTGCGGGTATACACGGGGATCTCGTCAATGGTACGGATTACATGTTGGACTTTATTAGTACACGTTAAGGTGTTTCCTTCACAATGAAACAAATCTTTGTACTGATATACTAAGTTCAAAATTTGTCTCTTTTCTTCTTCGTTCATATGATCCGTTCGAATATTAGTGGGGTCAAATACATAATTTTGCGTATCATAATAATTCACATTTGGACTTTTCACTTTGTCTAAAATGGGGATTTCTTCAACTTGGATGGGTTCAAACAGTTTGAAATTACATTCAGAATCACTATTATTTAAAATTCCTACGTAACATTCCTTATCTTGAATTTTGACCAGGCATTCAGGAATTTCTAGTGAATTTTGTTTCAGATATGGAATTACTCCTTCCTTTTTTGTTGAATCACAACGTACGGGAATTTTAATCTGCGAAATTGCCCTAGGTGGTATTTTTTGTTCATAGATCGGTTTTTTATTTATTTCTTGATCAACGTAGTGATATTTAAAAGGGATTTTGAAATTTTTTATTATCAGTAACTTGTTCTCATAATCAATATGAGCGCCAAGTAACTCAAGGTTATCTGTACCTAACAGCAATCCGAATCAGCTATGGAATTTGTGAATTCTAAAAAGGAGATTTAGGTTTTTAATTTTGAACATTTCGCCACATGGGATCCTCGCACTATTGCTCCCATATGACAATCCGTGGATTGACCTAACTTGAAATTTCTCTTTTATGATTTTGTCGGGGAAAAATTTTTTAATGACCTCTGGATGCACAAAACTTGAAGTGCTTCCGGAGTCCAACAGGATTCTAATTTTATGCTTCGGAAATACTATGTATGGCAGTTTTTGTCCAGCTTTTGGTTTCAAATGTATTAGGGAGAATGTAGCGATTCGGACTCCTCCTCTAAAAAAGAGTCCTCATCGGCCGGATTTTCCGCGTTGTATTCGGGGTCAGAACTTCCCATACCTTCTTCCTCGGGAATTTCCACATTGTTTAAATCTAAATTCGGTCGAGTCGTTTGCCAAGACATTGGAGTCGACTTTGCAAAATTGGACGTTCCTTGACTTGGAAATTGAGTCTGTGGGGGCCTTGTGATTTGTGAAGTGTTATTTTTATTGGGGATAAAGGGCTTAGATGGCACTTGATTTTGGGTTTTATTTGGGAATGTTTTGGGCTTAAATCCTTGGCCATAATATGACGGTTTGGTTGCCGGAGTCGTATTTTTATTTTCCGGTTTTATCGCCGGTTTGTGTTGGGGGTTCCGATCGAGTCTACCCTTTTGATACTGCATGATTTGATAATCGTTCGTTAGTATCGAAAGGGCTTCGCCCATCGTTTTCGGTTTCCTACTCCGAAGTTGACTCCCGAGCGGTTTCCGTAGGTGCAAGAGTAACGTCCGTAGACTAATATCTTGGTAGTGCTCGATCAATGTCTCTTGTTTCGTTTCAGTTTCATGGTTTTTAATCCAAGCAATAGCCAAATTTAGTTTTGCTTTAATTTTATTATGAAACTGAAAAGGATCTTCGCTCTCCCTATGTCTCAGTCCAGTTAGTTCGTGACATAAAGTAAATATGTCCCGTTTGTCGGAGTACGTCTCTAGCAATGCAGTTTTAATACTAGGAAAGTCCGTAAGTGCGTAATTATCTAGCATATCCGAGGCTGGTCCCTGTATTTTGGACATAATGGTCTTAAGGACCTCCTCATTTTGATAATTTGTGGGATCTTCATCATCTATGAACCTATTAACTATAGATTCACACGTATCCAAAAATTTCCGGAGCTTTCCTGGGTTTCCCTCAAAGGTCGGGATCATGTCCGCATGTTTCTTTTTAAATTCGGGGACTTGGTCCCTAGTATTTTGATTGACATTTAAGTTTCTGAGGGACTCCTGAATTCTTTGAGAAATAAAATAATCTACAAAGTTGGGATCATTAAAAGGGTTACTCGGGATCGGGTTTGCCGCCCCAGGTTGTGACTGTCCCTCAGACATATCAGAATCTTCCTCTATTACAGGTAGTCTTTCGAAAGGTGAGCGAACCTTCCTTAAGAAATATTTTCTATAGTTTTTTGGAATTTTGACAGGAAAGTATGTACTGTTCAGTGTCTACTCCAAGTGTTCGTTTGTGTCAGTATGTAAATATACAAAACAACACAAGTTTATAATATTCAATTATAAAAATGAAATCAAGTATCTTAAATTAAGACAATAAAAATTGATTAATTATGAAATTAACGTCAGGTGACGGGTGGCTTGAAACGCAATTTCAATAATTAAATACAAGTAAAATAAAGTGTCTTTAAATTGAGACAATAAGAATTGGTTAATTATGAAATTAACGTCAGATGACGGGTGGCTTGAAACGCAATTTCAATAATTAAATACGAATTAAATAAAGTGACTTTAAATTCAGACAATAAAAATTGGTTAATTATTCTGCAATACCGCGCCAGATGACGGGTGGCTTGAAACGCGGTTGCAACAAAAACTTGATCGTTCCTTCCCACCAGGTAACGGGTGGTACGAAATGGGGAGGTTTAACGATTATTAGAATAAAATTGAATTGTTCCTTCCCACCAGGTAACGGGTGGTATGAAATGGGGAGGTTTAACAATTATTAAAAATTAAATGAAGTTGAATTAGAAGTTTCTATCTTCCTTCAAAATTTGCCGGTGATCTCGCTACTCTTGAAGAATTAAAAGATGAAGCTGGGTTGGTACTTACAACGCGACGAGAGTAAACATCTGTTTTCTTATCTCAGCTTTAGGTGAAGGTCGACAGAGTAGGTACCTCGGTGTCTTGTTGGCGAATTCGCGTAGTTTCCTCTTGTGGAGCGTGTGATGTTCTCTCGAAGTCACAGAGTGAGTAGAGATGATAGATTTTCTTCTTGGTGAACAGCAGGTTCCCTTTGGGTCAGAATGCAATCGATTTTGATTGATTGATTTGCCCAAAGTTAATTGATTTGTCCTACCGACTGCGCCACTTAAATGTCCTTTAATCGGGAATCGGTTTTTAAAAAACAATCGTTTAATTCCCGAATACAATTTATTAAAATATGAAAAGAAACACACACGACTACGTACAGAGAGGGAACGTACCGCACGAGAGATTGCCCAACAGCGACTGCCCCGAGCTTCGGGAGGTCCGAAGCGAGGTGCTTCCACTAGGAGGGGAGAACTGCTGAAGGCATTAGTTTTATTATTTTTCCTCCCTATGTTAGAGGATCACATAATTTATATATATATATATATATAATACTTGAAATATGAACTTCAGACAATCAGAAAAAATAAAAATTGAAGTATCTAAATTTTTTTTTTTTAGTATAACTTAAGTAACTCTACGTGTAATTTAAAAAATTAAAATAAATTCTGACCATTTTTCAAGAGACCACACAGCCACTCCAGCAGTGTACATTTATTTGGACTTGGATTCTATCAGCCCAGACGTCAGCCACTCTTCTTGTTGCTCTTCTTCTTCCTTTGCCATTCTTCGAAGAAACAGTTCCAAAGATTCTTTTTGTTCCTCGTCTTTCAATCCTGAAGTTTTTCATAGTTTTCCTTTTTAGTACTTTTTGAGTACTATTCCAGTGAATGAGTAGTGCTTGGGGGTTTTCAGCGGGAATAAAGTTGTTTTTTCCTCAAGGAAAAAATCCCGAAGGTTTGTGTGGACTCGCACGCACCGTTTACTTAAGCTTCAAATCATTCAGATCTGAGTCAGCCTCTCATTCGTTGTCATCGATATTGAACTCATAGTAATACATACAAAATATTAACTTGAAGGATTACGAAATAACTCAAGCCTTGCAAAATATAGTCGTGATCTTTATTTTAAAACTTTTTGGAAAAAATGGTCATTGATTTATAGTTGGTGTTTGCAATTTGTTCTTGGGGAATATCATTTCAAGAAAATATTTATCTGTATTCCAAGTTTTTGACTGGAGCGTTACTATCCCAATTTTAACAATAGTTTAAGATAGTGTGCTAATTTGACTCATGAATTATGATCCTTTCCGATGGTAGGAGTGGTGACATCAACAACTTCTTCCAACCTTAATAAAATTATCGGAACTGACTGGTAGGACCCATTCGTCTCATCTGCACATGTATTTGCTCATGGATCCTTCAGTTGTCTTCCAGTTTTGATGAAATGGTCAGATATTTTAAGGTCTGCACCACTAGTGCCCTTTACGTTTGTGACAACTAAAATGTACCGCTCACCTTCGCCAATTGCCATTGCTAAAACTTGGTTTTTCATACTTTCCTTCAATTTTCTCTTATTTTAGAACAAACGAACACATAGCAATATGTTGTACTGTTTACTTATGACCTCTTCATTTGGAAGAACATAATATCGTTCGTGCAGGTCCCAGTCCCATTTCGCCAATTTACATAATCAGTATTCGTCACCAATTATATGGAATCGTGTCACAATTTTGGACTGTGGCTATCGATAAGAATGGCATTAATAATATTCGATAAGATGTATTTCTCACTGCAACGCTTCACAATGCACGGCTTTACCGATACTGACGAGGTTATTCTAACTAAAACATTGGGAAAGTTCCTGCGCAAGTCATCAGAGAACTATACCATCATGTTATGAATAATACTGGGAATCTGAGTGCCTCCTCTAACTAGGCGAACGTTCTTTATTTCGGTTCTGCAGATGACGGAAATTCATGAACATGTTATTGATTGCACTCCCAGAAACTTTAGAGAATGAGCTCAATTTATTACCAATTAAATTTTTTTAGATAATCGTGATTTTAAAGCATTTTAATAATAAATAAAAATAATTATGTTTACAAAAGTTGATTTTTTGATGACCCTATTCAAATCTGGCAGTTTGAAATGTATCTATATCATTGAATGATGCGAGATCTGATGAAATTAAATTCTGTTTCAGGTTTACCTGTGATGTCATGTTGTGGCCATCGGACAATGGTAAGCACAGGCTATGATTTTGGAACTTCTGGTGATCCTGGTAGCTGTGCCACAGATCCCAGGTGACTGTCAACTATGCGACTGCAAGTGGAAAGGCGGCAAAGACTCCGCTATCTGTTCCAATCGCAACTTGACAAAGATTCCAGCGCAACTTGGCGAAGGAAAACAGATTCTAGATTTTACAAGCAACCCCGTGACCAGCATACCCAAAGACGCGTTCAATGTAGCAGGACTTTTGAATCTCCAAAAAATATTTTTTTCCAAGTGCAAAGTCAGAACTATAGATAAGTATGCGTTTCGAAAATTGAACAATTTAGTTGAACTGGATCTTAGTTATAATATTCTATCTTCAGTTCCATCGCATACGTTTGATTCCATACCGGAGTTGAGAGAGCTGAAGCTGAATGGAAACCCGATAAGAAAGGTTTTTAATGACGCTTTTGATGGCGTGCCCCATTTAGTGAAGCTAGAACTCAGTGAATGTCAAATTTCTTTTTTAGAGCCCAGAGCTTTTTTCGGTTTGGAGAATTCCCTTGAGTGGTTGAAGCTGGATCGTAACAGGCTTACTGAATCCAAATCAGGCACAATCACGAGCTTGATCAACCTGCATGGATTGGAACTAGCTGGAAATCCCTGGAATTGCACTTGTCATTTGAGACAACTTCGGCACTGGATCACGAACCCAAAGAAACTTTTCAGCTCCGACCCACCCGGGTGCAAAACTCCGGCGAGAGTAGCTGGTAAAACATGGGACAAATTGTTCGTCGATGATTTCGCCTGCCGTCCAACGATAGCACCCATATCGCCTTACGTGCAGGCGGAAGAAAGCACCAATATTACGATGTCCTGCACTGTATTCGGATCTCCTCAGCCCTCTGTGAAATGGATGTGGAAAAACCGACCAATAGCCAACGCAACTGGGGCTTCGATACCAGCCCACAAAAAGACATATGTGCTCAATCACTCCGACAACATGACTTCCTTAACTATATACTCCGTTGAACCTAGTGATACTGGAATTTATTTTTGCGTCGCTTTCAACAAAGCAGGCAAAGTTGAAGGCAATGTGACTTTATCTGTGATCCGACAAAACCCCGAATCGAAACTTAACGGGAAAATCTTGTTGTCTTGTGCGGTTGTAGCTTTGTTGTTTTTAGTGGCTTCGTGCTTCTTAGTATGCCTGCTAGGAACCCCTAAGAAAAGTAGAACTACAGTTCAGGCTGACAACTATGAGAAAATCGAGATGGACAAAAAAGCAACGAGGTATAGCGACATACCGTCCACGAACAAGGTACATCCTAAGATGTGCGAGTATCGAGGGGTTCCAAGTACTGAAGAAGCAGATGGTGAAGAAGAAGTGGTGACCCCCAGCAGCCAACTGTCTGAGCAGGGTCGAATCGCATTGGTACCGTTTGCTTCGAGGTTGGTAATTTCTAGTTTATCATTTAGTACTGTATTTATTTTTGTATAAGTATGTATGCATGCATGCATTTATATGTATTATGTGTGTACACCTAAATAAATATGTATTGATTTTTGGTCGAAGCGCTTGGAAATAGTAGAAGTGTAGCTGAAAAAAAATGATGACAGGGTAATTGTGGAAAGTAATTATTGGCATTATATCAGTTGATATTTACAAGGCAATTTCTATGTATCCCGGTACCACTATGGACTTCCATACGTTCATGGACTTTAGGCCTTGATTGGCTAATCAATAGATTTGCTAGCAGCGTATGATTTCTTGATGCTGAATTACGAAGGTGTTTTATCGAAGTTCAAGCCCTTGGGGAAAGCGAATCGTTCAACGTGCAGCGTTTCAGGTGGTTTTAATCGATTCTTTGGGATTAAATTTATCATTTACAAGCTAAAAATCATTAGTGTAACTTCGAAAGTTTTCGAGAACTCGATTTTTGTATGTTTAGTCCTTTAATACAACCATTGAGGGTTGATAAAAATTGATGCCGAGCTTCAAGGACCACCTAAACCCCAAATGTTTTTATCACAAGTTTCATCAAGTTTAGTCTAGTATCAACGGACGGAAGGGAAATTTTTCAGGAAGTGTACAATTTTTCTTTCTTTTTTTTTGTCGATTACAAAGGTTTATTATTGAAAATAATAAACCAAAAGCATTCTCTATGAATTAAAGTGTTTAAACCAAATGCGGGGTGCTTAGCGGGAAGTCTTGGTGAAGTTTCAACTTGCAATAAATGACTTTCAGTTCAAAAAGCAGAAGGACAGCGTTAACGAAATGGAGCCAGCCACTTCAAAAAAACTCCGTAATTGAAAATTAATCTCGGCTTGATTCTTTTCTCCCGTCCACTTGATAGCTTTGAGCATCGAGTAATTCTCACTCAAAACCTTCGTTTATTGTTCCAATCAACTTGCCAAATGATTTTTGTTGATTATTTGCAATAATAAACTTTTGTGATTTCAATAGGCATACAATCCCAAAAAACAAGTTTAGAAAATCTGGCCTTCACCGTGCCCCTGGCGGCGTTCGGGGTTTTTTCTCCGAAACTTATTGTACCGCAGGGGTTTAACCAACGAACTATACTACTGGAATGATAACGCTCCCAGTTAACACTTATTTTATGATGATCGTGAAGATGAGGCTTATTACGTGGTTTACAATACATGCACACATTCTGCGACGGGCACATATTTATTGTGGTCTGGGGATAAGCAGTTTGTGCATAGGTTATACAAGCGAACAAAGAACCATATTGAAGCATTATCAAGTTTCAAAAATTGAGGACATTTCCTTGTTCCATGTGGCTTTTCACAAAAGGGACATGGATATTTGAGAGTAGAAGATCGACTTGATCTATCAGCTTCTGGTTTTTCGTTTTTGCATTTCAGTTTCACGGTTGATGGAGGAATTTGTAATGATTTTAGTACCTACTGGTCGATTCTCTGGGTCAAACAATTTCTGATCAAGCTTGACGGATGATGACAGTGATACAGACTTGGCACTGTTGCTTGAAATATTAACTTTCTGTACAGTATTTGAATGCGTTTTAGAAAGTTTAGTCGATCGTTTTGAAAAGTTGAAACTATTTATGGTTGATCTAGCTGGTTGGTACTGGTGCTTCGGCAACTTCGACCGATCTAGAAATAAATGTACCTTATTTATGAGTTCATGAGTTTCAAACTGGTACAATAGCAATATTTTTACAGAAGTTTCCATTTCAAAAGTCAGCTGGACGTTTACGGAGGAGAGAATGTTTTCCATCCCTCGATCTAGTACATTCAAGTTGCGAATGTAATGATGCGCTAGAGATATTGAGCCGATGGAAGGGAAAAAATCCCGCAATCCAAGGACCAAGAATTCCTATCGCTTAAGGTGAATGCTCATTTTACCTTGATAATTCGTGGGTGGTCAATGGAAGGCTTCTGGATTCATGTCGATGAATTTATGTCTCCGGCGTGAATGTCCGAACTTTGTTGGGCGCCACTGCACCGCGGGAGTTTAACTGCCCCATGGTATTGAAATAGTTTATCCCTTCTGAACTTTATGAATCGATATAACTATAAGTATTACACCTGTTCGGTTCGTAGGAGGGATATTTCGTAGATGAACGATAACCGTGCATGAGCTTGAATTAATGCTTCATTAACGTAGTTAACATAAATATAACCACTACAAACTCGTCGCGAAACTACTGACGAAATGTAGTCGGCGGCGATGGGTGAAAAGAGGCCGGTGCCCTACGTTCCTACCAGCTGAATGTTGGTACATCATGAAACTTCCGTAAAAAATCTCATTATGAGACCCGTCGTCTCTTTCGATCACCCCTAAAGGGATTAAATTGGAGAATTTAAACCCTAAAAAATCAGAATATTGAAAAATTTCGAAATACTGCAAGTGTCTTGGATTATTATTTTCAATAGTAAACCTGTGTAGTCGAACAGGGAAACAAAACCCCGTCCTCTCTCAAAATTTGTTGGCTTACGTTTCAAAATGATAAAATCCGAAAAACGAAAGAAAAAAATGCTCTAAACTATTACGTAACGGTTTGCACATTCCGTATTAGGCAGCCCCTCAACCCTCATAACTGGTTTGTACATGTACAATAATTAAACGGTGCATATGGTACTTCATTATTCAAGAATAATTCATAGAAACCTTCCTATTTAAGTTTACCTTGTTCGTCCCGAATAACATAAATCGTAATATTCTCGAGCGAATTCCATTGTAATTATATCAGCTGGTTTGATCGTCGCAGTTTATAAAGGGATGTTCACTATATAATTATGTACTTAATAACTTAATAACACGTGTTGCAAAATTATGTTTTCCTTTTTTCTCTGCACAGAATTTCCTACAAAAAATGTTTTATTTGAACTAAGAGAAAATATTTCTCTTTACCCTAAGAAAGTACCATTTCAAATCCGTTTCAGTGCTGTTAGAACCGAATCCACCAAAGTAGCCGTAATTTTCCATTTGAATTTGCTATCTAAAGAAACAGAAAATTAGCGGTCATTGGGTACATATTCTAAGAGAAATATTTATATGGGATAATCCATAAACATTATACTAAAATTTGTATTCTAATCTGAAAGCATTAATCTTGAGCCTTTGTATAGGTGTAGGTTAGGTATATGGAAAACATCTCGTAAATGAGTGATTAGATATCACTCTGATAACGGATCGATTATTAGGTTTCACAGGCAAGATCATTTCCTGAATACAAATTTCATTGTTATAAATTTATATAAAATAGGATATAATTATGTATTTATGTATATATATAACTATGTATATAGCTATGTATATACCTATGTATATAATTATCAACTGTATCACGAAGAAGCTCTTCAAGCGTCTTCAATATTATCTTACCTAAGTTGATCAGAGTTGGAGGAACTATTAATTGGGAGGGCTTACGAAACCTGTTGTCGTCTTGGCTGCAAGGAGTCTCACGTTCAACTACGATAATGATCTCATGAATATTGAGTAAATAAACATAGGATTGTTATTATAAACAGACTTTAGACGTTTGTATTAACCTCATCGTTAGCTTGCAACACTTTATGAGAGTCGCTGGGATTCATCCTGAAATCAATTCCAACTAAAGGAAGATGAAAAAAGAATATCATGATGTGATAACCTCCTATGAAAAAAGAATATCATGATGTGATAACCTCCTTTTTAGGAAAAAATTATTCTCCACTTTTGGCTAATTATTCTTCGAATAAAACCTGCTACGGTTTAGCTCCTTGGGCACGTGCCGGAATTCGCTTTGATCTGAATGGAACCCTTAGCGAATTATTTAATAATATGCCGCACGGCCTCTGAAAGATTCATGAAAATAGAATGAAAATTATGGGAGTAATATGTTTCACAAGGATTTGGAACGAAAAAATAAAACAGATGTAAACGAGACCAAATCCATTCGGGATACCCTATTAAATACGAGAAATGTAAATGGAGCTCTCAAATAATTGTGTTGCCTCCAAATGATCACTAGGCTTACCCCCTCCTTTTTGTTTGAAATAACTCCATCATAAGGGCGCAGTTTGTTTCAATCAACTGAACGTACGAGTACATCACATTAAAATTAACTGTTAAAAGTAGATGCCTCACCCAAATGAAAATCGGTTACCTACAAAAAACAAAGTAATGTTACTACTTCTCGTTAAATGTATGGTGCCACTGCTGCGTAAAAGAAACATAATCGAGCGGAAAATCAAACCATTAAAGTTTTGTTGCTGCATTAAATAAGACAAGCAAACTTCCTAGCGGATTCCGCTTGACCATTGGCATGAGGGTATCGAGGACTACTAGAGACCGTTTGAAAACCCCATGCTCTGGCAAAGTCATGGAATTCCTAGCAGTCAAATTAGAGTCCATTGTCCTCCCGCAAAATTCGAGGCACTCCAAGACGGGAAAATATATTTTGAAGAACAGAGATTGTTGTAGTCGATATATTACTATTTAGTAGAAAATACTTCAAGGAATCGGGAAAAATAATCTTGAAATACGATCTAGTTAAATCCATTCACTTGCATCAGATCACAACCCACCATTGACCATGGGAAACTTGGGAATGGAGTTGGTAGTAAGGGATCAAGAGGTGGAATGCGGATCACAGCACAGGGGTAGCAATCTTTAACTTTTTTTAGCTATGTCTGCATTAGTTCCTGGCTACCAAACTGAAGCTTGAGCTAGCCGACAACATTTGGTTACTCCTAAATATCCTGAATGTAATTTATCCAGAATCGCTAGCTGTAGGACCGAGGTATGACGATACGTTCACCCATAACCATGATACCGTTTCCGAACGATAGGGAGTCCTGTAACTTGTAATAAGCCGACGATTTAGGATTTGGATCAGATTTAGCAGATTTTTTCCAGCCTTTGGAGAAATAAAACTTAACTTTCTGTAAGTAATGATCCTGTTGCGTATGGGTAACAATATCAGTATGAAGGCGATCTGACACTAGTAAATTGTTGTGAAAAAAAAAAATTAACTGCTGATTCAAGAATAGCCAATTTCTGTTCATCTCTTTGGCTGCAAGATAAATTTCAACCCGCGAAAGTGCATCAGGGATGTAAAAATGTTTCTCTGAGACGTGAAAAACGTCGAAGTTGTTTTGCATGAGTCCAAGTCGAAACCTCAAAATTCTGGGCGTTAAGTCGTGCATAGTTTTGTTCTCAAGAAGAGAAACAAGCGGTTTGTGGTCTGTCAAGAAAGAAAATTTCATCCCTTTTAAGAAAACATCCAATCTTTCACAGGCCCAACATATTGCCAAGGCTTCTTTCTCGATTTGCGCATAGGAGTGTTCTGCGGGAAGCATAGCCCTCGAAATGTAAGTGACTGGCTTAAATGGCTGCAACGGATTCATTCTCTGTTCGAGCACAGCTCCTAAAGCAAAAGAAGATGCATCAGCAGAAAGGCGAAGGTCCGCGTTAGGGTTGAAAGGTTGAGGTAATGACAAAGCATCCTTCATTTTATTAAATTCAATATCCAGCACCTGCCCCCAAACAAAATCCATTTCTGATTTCATTAGTTCTCTCAATGGTTGTGACATTTCCGAAGAATTCGGAACAAATTTAGAGACATAATAAAACATCCCGAAAAACCGCTTCCGCAATTGCTTTGATTTTTAGAATAATGTCGATCGTGTTCATACAACCATCTATTCCTCCCAAGATTTCCTGAAATCGACGCTGAAAATATTCAGAAGTTGAGAAAATCCCAATCGGAAGGCAGTTGAACCAGAATCAGCCATGAGGACTAATGAAAGTAGTGACTTTTTTGGAGAGGTCGCAACGTAATGATGTTAAAATTTCTTCGCAAATGGGCAGAACGTATCTTTCTCTAATAACGCATTCGTTTAACTTCGTATAATCAATACAAATGCGAATAAATCCGTCCTTTTTCGGTACTACAACGATTGGCCTCCCCAGCTTTTTTTATTATTAATACCCATGTCAAACATCCCTTCTAGTTCTGTTTTACTTTAGGAATTAGGGGGACAGGTAGCCTACGTGGAGCTCGGATCGCGTACGGAACTGAATGCTGCATGAGCTTGATCGTAAATGGTTCACATTTAAGACTCCCCGGATATGAAGAGAAATGGGACTGGTGTTTCTCTTCCCATTTTACAACTGACGCAACTGTAAAAGTAGCAGAGACTGGAGGAGCATACGAAACTAAATCAAACGACATGGTAGCTGATCTACCCAATTAAGGTTGCTTCAGGTTTTCAATAACGTATACCGTCTTATTACATTTGCATCCCGAGGATGAGACTATGTTAGTCAAAAAGGTGCCTTCAACTGGAAGGGTCCCTATGCCTGCGTGCTCTACTCTTCCTCTGAAGACATCCAAAACGGGTTTGCCTATATTTGCCTAATTTGCCGTATCCAAATTTTTGATGGTATACATGTGACGTCCGTGTCGATTTTGAAATGAACTGGATGACGATTAACCAATAATGACACCAATAGCGGGGGAGTGACTTTTTTATTCTGAACTGAAAGGGCATGATAAACAACTGTATCAAGGAAAATTTCGTCAGACCCATCTGAATCCTTGAACCCATCCTTGATGTCACGGACCTCCGCTTTCCTTTTCTTTTTACAGCATGCTTCCATGTGACCCACGTCGGGGAATTAAAACGCCGAACGAATCTTCTCTGATGGCAGGAGCACAGAGTATAGTAAGAGTTAAGGCAGGAGTGAAGAGAGTCGTTCCCCACTATGTGACACGTCATATTAAACCTGTCACAATGCGTCCGTTTGCCTCCCCACAAAAGTGTCACAGGGTTGGGACTACTTAAAGTTCCGGTTATCAGCTATCGGACCCTATTCTTACTTATCTTGAAGATATTCGCATTTTGAGCTTCTGGACCATACGAAAATTTCGTTTGATTGTTACGGTTTAAAATTAATCGTACCTAATTGCGTATTTGCACGAGTAACCGTGAATGAATGGTGAAAGAACTCATTTATTTACGTAATACTATACTAACAATGCACTCACATGAAACACCTTGGTCTGCAATGCAGTACCATTAGTGGGAGTTCGGTTTAATAGATCGTATACAGCACACGAGTAATAAACCTAATACAAACATTATCCACCAAAGGAGGTATCTAATCTAATAAACTATAATATATATATATTTGATATTTTGGATGATAAAGAGTACTTACCTAAGTAAGTGAACTGGTAAACTTTGTTGCTTCACTGAGGCACTGTTTTCTGCTGTTGATTTGTTGTAACTACATTACCCAGCACCCTAGTCAACCTTTTCGTGGTGTGGATATGTGAAGGGCTCAAGTTCTCTATAACGAATTGGTATCCAAAGCCACGAGTCAGACATTCACCACAGTGGTAATGCGAGAAACCACTTAGATCGTGCAATGAATCTATTCATGGAGTAGCCCAAACGAAATTCGGAAGAAAACTGTGAGTAATTTTCATGAATTTTTCATAGGTGATGTTTCTCAGATCCCCCATCGGTGATCTTCTATGACAATTTATGGCGTTGAGTCCTTTAAAAGTCGATATTGCTCTCTAATAAACGGTATACTTCAGCTAAAAGTTGTTGGATTCTTAAGAGCTGAACAGTTAATTATTCATTATAAATTTCATCATTGTAAGATCAGTATCAACAACGGTCTATGCACTTTTGGAGAAAAAAAATTCCTTGAAAGCCCCATAACATTTTCAGATTCCTACTTACTTTGACAAAACCTTCAGATTACGAAGAACAGAGCCTCTATAAACCTATGCGACTTACTTCATTGATTACCAGTAGCAGAACATACCGTTCGTAATCGTGAACACCCTATACCTACCGATAAATTATGTTTTCACACATTTTATTGCAGTTTTCTGAATAATCCAAACAAAAAATGATGTATACCTATATTTAATTTTCCTTATTATTTGTAAATTATGTGAACAGTTTATCACCGTTTCCCTGCAAATTCGATAGATTTCTAGCAAATTCATCTGTACCTAACACAAAATAAATTATATATATGTTGATCTCGTAACGATACGAGGAAACTATGTGCCATGTTATTTTTACGTAGTTATTTATTTTTAAATATAAATTTTTTTTATTAACGTGGTAGGTACCTTACCAAGTAGTTCAAGAAGAAGTTTTCTACAAGGCATACAATTCTTTTTACCAACATTGCTACGAATTGCTCTTAGAGTGTTTCTATAGATCAATTCTCACTATAAATAATAGTTCTAAAGTGGGGGATTGTTGTTGCAGGGACATCGCCCCGACTGAATTGTACCCGGAGCTGAGCGGCGTCCAACAGCACATACTGAGGAAGGAAGTCCTCCCCAGTGGCAGCCTCTACACAACAGCCGCGACGACCTACGACGACAGAGAGAGGGAGAGAGATAGAGACAGGGAGCGTGAAAGGGAGAGAGAGAGGGAGAGGAACTACCCGGATCTGGTCTCAGCGCCCCCGGCGACCGCGGTCCGCTCCTCCTACTCCTCTGCTACTCTGCCGAGGTAATAAATCCATTAGCTCTACCTAACAGAACAGTATGAATGTGCTCCCTGTCCTTGCTCCAGTCGCTTGACTCTGAGATTGTTCCCAACTGTGTGCATTTTCATTCATCAAGGGATTGGGGGTCTTACAACAGACATCACATTCTCTCCAATGTGCTTGCAAACCTGTAGGTATTGATTGGACACCAGTGCCAGAGAAAATACGACCTCGGACTTCAATTGAAACAATCCTAGATGGACCAATATCAATCACAGACTTCTCTTTTTACCCCCTTCTATATTATCGGTCCGTGATCGATTCCGTTTCAAATAAAACGGAAGTTAGTGAAAAAACGTTGTCTATTTCCACGAAAAATAAAGAGTTACAATGTTAAATCGATTTCGACGGTTAGGCTATCATCAGTAACGAACCAGAACTCCTATAACAATAACTCATTTATTTTTAAATTAATTTTATTTTATCTCATTTATTTTTTCAATAACTCATTATTTTTCGTGGAAATAGACAACGTTTTTTCACTAACTTCCGTTTTGAAATGGGTTTCCACAACTTAGTCGGGAGTGATTTAGTCCGATTCAAATATTTGGAATCTCGGCTTGTACGAACTGTTCACTATTGATTTCCCAAGAATTCTTTGCGGGGAAAACTGTTAACACAAATCGACAATATTCCCATATTTACATACGTGTATTCTAAAATTGGCTAAAAACAAATTCTAGCCACACAAAGTTTCTCATCAAAGCCTCATAGCTACTGATTTGGAACTGGATAGTGCTCCCTAAAAAAATTCGGTATATTTCCGTGGCCTTTTATCTGTTGTCGAGATTCTATTAGGCAATCACTAAAACGACTCTACACTGAACCATTATTGATGAAATTGTCACGGATTAGGCTAGTAATCTTACATGATCCGGTTGAAAACAATTAGTATCCAATGATCAATAGATAGTTCTGTGCATATACAAACGTGAAGCCCTCAATACACTTTACTTCCTTTCAATTTCTGACATCACATATTTCACCCTTCCTTAAATGTATGCTTCTACATTTGTTGAAATGAGAAGCTATTCGTGTTAGCGGTCGTTTTCAGTATGCTGCGAATTAATACTGGATAAGCATATGTGGAACATGTTGTTATTCACTCTTTGAAAAAGGTCAAACCCATCGAGAAAAACATTGGAGTATTTAAGTTCAAATTTAAACAAAAAATAAATTAAATTAAATTCATGGCAACCTTCTAATTACGCTCTCTGTTCCTGTTTCCCATCCAAATTTCAACCCTGAGGAAACACAGTAACACAGGATATTTATTTTATTTAACGCAGGAAATTTGTTTTCTCTCAAACTTTGTCACTTTACGTTTCAAGGTGCGTAGATTCAAAACCTGCTGTCTGTTCGCCGTCTGCCGTTCGGACCATAAAAGGCCTTTAACTTGATGAAAAAAAATCCGTTTTTTTGCATGGAATCCATTTGGGATCTAATTGATCCTAGAGTCTAGCCAGCCCGATCGCTTCACACGCATTAATGCTATGAGCCAAAAATGCGCCAAAACGGGTTTTTTTCCTCTCATACGTGTTGTCCCCCACATCCCTGGATCAGTTTCAATAGGGTGTCCCTCCTATAATATGCAAAGCCTTACTAATATTACCTAGCTTCAGCTGGACATCCTTAAAACGAATTCAACGATTGAACCTATTTGCCTTAAATCTATTTCAAAGTAAAATAATATGAGCATAATATTATCCAATCTTCGTGCATTATTGGTCTATTACTCGTATTTTCAATAATGAACCTCTGTGATTCTGCTCATAATATTCGAAACGTAAACTTCGAATTTTGAGGGTTGCTAAAGTCATTTTTTGTTATGGTCAACCTTTGTAATCGACCAACCGACAAAATTCGACGTTTATGTTCTAAATTACCATCAGAATGTATAACCTGGATCGTCGATTTTTACTTGAATTGCGAGTAAATCCAATCATTGTACAGTAAACTTTTACTGTAGGAACGCTTCAATAGGGCTCCAAACTTACAAGGTGGTGGTTGACACGACTTTCCCCTTGTTGATACCTTGCGTCACCCCATTTCTACAATTCATTCCCCGCACCATAAATCTCATCAATGTCGGTAAACAATGAGAATTATATTATAATTAAATAAATTATTGTAATAAAGAAACACACGAACAAACAATAAAACCGTCAAAAAAAAAAAAACAACTTGTGTCTGTCACGACTGTTCTTATAGGTAACAAAGGAAGAGTAGATCTCTCCTCGCAGATCTCCACCTCGAAGTTCTCATGTTCGGGTCCCATTGTAGTGAACTAAGGGTGTCATCGGTTTCGCACCCAGTGCGAGAGGAGAAAGTGAAAGTCATTTAGGAAAAGGAGATTTCTCACCTATTGAGTTGACGGGTGTTTGATATTTTGCACCTGAACCAACACACCGAATCTCATTGAAATGACAAACAGCAGGACAAACTACGTACTCGACCATGTCACTTCCACACCTGTCAGTTGTCGAAAATGAAAGATACCTTGATAGAATGTAGATTTTATTTAGGACGGACGTGAATAGAAAAATACAGGCTTTAGGGTTGAGTTCACATTGCAAGGTGAACAGTCATATTAGTGAACGAATTCTTTGGGCAATCGGCTGGCCTCGGCTTCATCCTCGTGAAGTTAGCCATATTTTCTGTGAGTGACTTTTTGGTTGGCCAGATGTCAAGGAAACCCTCAAGTTCGTGGAGTATTTATATGAAAATTATGTTTCTGACGACTATCCTCCACCGTTCATGGCATGCGAAACATCGGTGTGACTAGAACCACTAACGCGTGTGAATCTTTCACCCGCATTTCAATGAAGATTTTACATCTCTCCACCTTAACTTCTTTATTTAGTTTAATACCTAATCTTATATATTACTATCAGCTCATGGTGATGAGTACCCTAAACTGCGATCTATAGACCAGGTTCATTCATTTGCATTGGATAAAAAAATAAGAGGAAAACAAAGTAGGGAAAATATAGAAAATGAATGCTTTTCTTATATTTTCTCAGGTGGCCTCCCTTGTTATTTGCGTCTGTTCGGAACGACGTTGTTACAGTCTATTTCGCTGTAACCTCACGATACCGAAACCGACGGGGAGAAAATGTAGGATAAAAGGCTCAGCACCCAAAGCTCTGATCTGTTTTGAATATGTATGGAGATGGCGTTGTTCCATTCCTACTTATGAAGATCGGATGTGGAATGTTTATTATGTCTCAGAGGTTCCCTATCAGTTTGAACGAGGTCGGATAATGACAGCACTAAACTGTGGCATAAATGCACTTCAATAAAATTGATTAAGCGAATGAATGAAATAAACATGAATAATTTAACGAATGATCATCATGAATTTCTGGCTCAAAATTTACATTAGATGAAGATTTGTCTGGAAATCCCGGCATCACTTTGAATTCATCCCAGGGTTGAAATTTGAGGTTTGAAATTTTCAAAAATCTTTAGTTACTTATCTTGAAAAAAATCATTTGATGAAAGGGAATTTTTTAGGAAGCCCCTCTGATGCTATGTCTTATAGAAGGCTTCGTTGATAAGAGGGACGCCTATCGGAAATGATCAAGAGGGGTGAGGGACAACCCAAGCGTGAGAAAAAAATAAGCGCATACAAATCCGTTTCAAACCATTCTAAGACCGAATCCGTGAAAAACCATAGGTGAAGGTCCATTTTGAGTAGTATGAAACGGAAATTTTATGTTATCGATTTTAAAATCGGTATACCAATGATTTATTAGGTCTGATTCCAAATCAATCCAAAAAAATATTTTTATTCCTAACGATGCTCATCCCTAACCACCTGGAAGCAGAACAATTAGTAAAACCAACAACATTTACCACTCATCAAAGCTTTAAGTATTAAAATATCAAAAGATCGATATCACATGTGAATTTCAACTACGTACGTAATTAATTTAGCACGATTTCGTGAAAAAATAACTTAATGTCCCTTGTTGATAACATTTTCCCAATTAATATTCTGCTAACTTTAAAACACGCTATTAAACCAAGCCATTTTTCGTCATTTTCAGCGATTTTTTAAAGTACTATATTTTCTGAAATTTGTGCACTTCATTGTATTGTCTAACGAGCTCACCCTTTCTTTCCGAATGTTCCATTTTTCAACGAAACAAAAATAAAAAATCTCAGAGAATCTGGAAATCTCTGGATTCTCTGGGTCTGGAATGAGAATATGTATTCCCAGGTCATTACAATAGTTTCAGTTCCATTCATAATGAGCTAAATGAAAATGACTGTGGATGAATTTATTTTAAGTCTTATTGAACCTACCTGTACTTTACAAGTTCATTCGATGATTTTATAAATACCTACACTTTGATTTACTAGGTCTAAAAACTGGTACCCCAGGGTTTCCAGCAGTCAGTCGCCGCTTCTAGCAGGCAGCAGATGTGGAAGCAGCGCTGATGATAGCTCGTGTTCGAACAGAAGATTTTCTGCTGAGTCAAGATCTTCTTCTTATTACAGGTAATATATATTTGCTACTCTTAGGGCCAATTTATCTGTACTCAGTCAAATCTCTAACTGATGACTGATTATAATTAGTCAAGTCATAATTAGTCAGTGAAATCAAAATTAGTCAACTAAATATAATTAGTCAGAGGTTAAGGGCCGGTTTATCAATGCTCAGTCAAATCCTTGACCAACTAAATACGGATTACAACTAGTCAGAAGTTATAATGCGTTGGACTTTCATGTACCGTTTATCAATCTTGAAATGACTGCTGACTAACAAAAACCCTCTATTTTACTTTCAAAAAATCCAAGTTTTTAATCAGTGAACATTGTTTTCACTCAAATTATCCCTACTTTGCCGATCGTCATGTGGTTGCTTGCGATGTCGAGATATTGCACACTGACTTCCAGGCTTTTGTCTTCAGCGAGGGCAAGACTTTCTTTCCAATGTACCTCACGATCTCCCAAAGCTTGTTGGACTTTGTCCTCCAACTTGGTCCGGTCTTTTCCGCCAACTTTTGTTTGAATTTCTGGCCTCCCGTGCTCTCGAGAGTACCTTGTAACAGGCATACAATACATGGCCATACCAACTCAGCAGAGCTTGTTCTATTTTTGTAACCAAAGGAGCAACATTTAAACTTCCTCTGGTGGTCTGGTGCCGTCCTTTGTCATTTTGAAAATGGGCAAATTAAGCCATCTTTATGACGCCGCCATTTTTTATTCCATTAATTTGGTGATGACAAAGATTTTCTCACTCAGAATGGATTAAATTTTCAAAATGTAATCTCAAACCTTCTCCTCAAATTGCTACCTATTTCCTGCTCTGGCTCCTGGACTAAGAGTAGCTTTCGACCACAAATGAGCGCCAAAATCGACCCCAGAAGTACTGACCACCTTATGTGGGACACCCTGTGTACAAAGCTGGGTGCAGAAGAACGACGCAATTTGAGAACTTTTTTAAAACTATCCTATTCTGATAGCTCCTACCATTTATTCATGATTTATTTTTCTTCATTTAGCAGATTACCCATTTTGTCCTTTATAAATTTTTGTGGACAACCTTTTTCCATCCTCATTTATTTCTAGATGTTATGGTTTCAGGTTGATTGGTGAAATTTTAACCTTTATAATATAGATGAAAAAAAATTATAAAGTTCAAAATTAAGTTCACCATGCCGTTAAAAAGCTGAGATTCTATATCTCCTTTTTCATACGCATTAACCAGTTCTCATCAAAATTTGGTTTATCATAAAGGAATTAGAAAATTTTTCTTTGTTTCTAAAGGTACATTTAGCTTTGATTTCACGCTGTATGTTGAGGGAGTTCAAGTGGTGTCGCAAACACGTAGAAAATCTTAAAAGTGATGATACTTTTTTTTTAAAGTTACACGGTTTGCGTGATGGCGTGATGGAATTTGAAGAATGACGAGAATGCGTTCGCGCATTCTGAACTTTTTGCGGGCTTGCCTCCAATATTCATTAAGTGTCCAAGTTCTTACACTAAACGATATCTAGCGCCATCATATAATAACGGTACGGGTTTTTGAAGTACCTGAAAAACGATAGTCCGAAGAGAGCCAGAGCGACAAAACCCAGCTTCCTTTTTCTGATAAAAGGGCAGTATTCACGTCACGACTCCTCAAAGGAAGAAGAGGGACGTTCCCCGAAAACATTATGATTGAGTTAAGCAGGGGATGATACTCCCAGAGTAAACGTGTCCTCCGCCCTTACCGACCCGGTTGAGGCCGAGGGGAGGGACGATGGAATTCCATAGCGGTCTCGACGGCCAACGGCAAAACAATTTAATTTAAGCTGCGGGGAACCAAGGAACAATCCTCTAGTCGTACGTGCTCTCTGAAATCCTGAATATCCCCCTCGCTCGCTATATTACTCAACTTACATATGAAGTTTCTCTAAGTAAGACTCCTCAGCTTTCTCGTAATTTGAAATAGAAAATACTTATCAGTAAAATGACAATAAACAAACATTCAGAGCGTGTGCTCATAGCACTCGTAATGCTCTACACAAGAGCGCTGATGTATACGATCTCTAAAACCATATGTAAACGTATCGTAAAGGATTATATTTATGAATATTGGATTAATATTCATGTCTATATCTCTATCTAAATAAAAGGTGATTACAGGTACGAGGTACATTGTACGGTACACAGAAATTCCTGTTTTGGCGTTGCAAGCTTGTGATGCAAGGGAGGCGGGAAGAAGATAAGTTGGTGCAAGGGTGGGTGCTTTTATTACCCATACCAGATTTTTGGACTTCCAAGCCAAGGTTGAGTCAACACCCCGTTGGCCCGTCACCTTCTTCATAAAATGTCCCATCACTTGGAGGATGTTTTGTCAGATGAGATGATTAAGGTTTATAGCTATGTCAATTGAGATACAAACATCTCTCGCCGTTTTTGATTTTGAAATTTGATTTATTTGATTTGATTTTTTCGATTTTAATGTTCATTTTATAAATGGCCGGACGGTCAACATGGTCGGAATCTGCAGATCAGCGTGGGGCTGCAGGACAGTTTAGGTTCTAGAGTTCAACTACTAGTCATCTGTGCACCCCAATCTGTCTATTATATGCTCGCTTTGTTTTTGTTAAATGAAGTTGTTGTTTGTTTTATCAGAAGAATAAGTTCCTTTTTTTCTCCCCCCCCCCCTCCCCTGCATTCACCCTTATTTTGATTAGATAAGCAATAACTAATTATATTATATAACTGTTTATTAAGTTCTTCTCAATTGTATATCTGAAATATGTTTCTGTAATAAACTATTTTCTTCTCCTTCTATTGATCCGCAAAAAGTAAACTTATAGCGGACCGTCTAGGAGCAAACTCTCATAATTCCTGAAAATGTTATCAAAATCGGACAAAAACTTATTTTTGTTTTGGGTATGACAAGGTTTTGGTATTATGTAGGTTGATCAGCACGCTCTGATACGCATAATTGAAGGGTGAATGCGATTTTAGAGGGAACATTTCAAGTTCTTGCCCGAAAAAAAAGCACCCTCTTCGTTAGTGAGAAAGCAAAATCCTCAGAATACAGTTTCATACATATTGAAGACCATCAGAACATCGAACGTTCAGAAACAAAACCAGTACTTAGACCAATTATTCGTGATTTCAACCGCAATCCACTGGAGTAGAAGCTCACAATTTCATTATTCATCCCGGCGGAGGAGTATCTATGATCCTAATTAAACAATATACCTGTTATTATACTAGATACGCCAATAAAAATTTTCGAGAGCAAATAAAACTGGATAATGCCGACTGCTACACTCACGAACGTTGTGATGAGTGAGTCAATAAGTTGCACTTTTTATTTTTAATTGAAGCTCCTTCATCGAGAGTAATCGTTCATGATCATATTCCAGACTTGCCAGAGTGGGAGACAGGTCGGCCAGCTCACTGAATCTGGACCAGGATTTGAGCAGTCACCCGATGAAAAGTAAGCAGTGGCACCACCCGAGCCTCCCAACTTCCCCAGTTCGTCATCGTCCTGGGGACGTACCCCATCTTTCGGTAAGTCTGAAAACTAGAATAACCAACACCTGCACAATTCAATCAATAATTTCTTTATTTGAATATTTCCTTATAGACGTAATTTTTTGTACCATCAGTGTGTTGAGTGGCCGATGACGTGTAGTGCAATGTGTTGTGATGTGTCAGGGACCTCATTTCAAGGTATTCCGTTTAGTTTGAGAAAATATCAATTAGGGGGCTTGTCGATCCAATTTTTGGAAAATGAAGATTTTAGAGGTTAATTAAAGTTCTACATTTGAAAAGAAGAAAAAAGATACTTTAAGTGTTGCACTATTTGTATTTAAACTATAAAAATTTGCTGTACAAAATTGTATCCTAAATTTTCGCTATATTGAAACAGACCACTGTGAATTAGAACATTAAAAAACAGAACTATGTTGAAAATGTACTTAAATTTTAGTAATGTTTTTAAAAATCGATAAAAACGCCAAAGAAACAATTTATGATTCAGATTTTTAAAAACGGATTATGTTTTATTCCCACGAAATTCCAGTTTCATAGGTCAAATAGCAAAGAAATTCGCTCCGGAGCTCACTCAGATGATAATATAAACTTCAATTATTTCAAATTAGGTAATTATTTGACAGTTTCTCATCCACATGTTATTAACTACCCGCATGTTATTATCATGGCTACGTTTGCTCCTCTCGCGGACCTGCAAAAATTCAAATCACGGGCCACCCTAAAGACGTGAAACATGTCAAAAAGTTTGAAGTAATAACAACGTACTCAAAGATCAAAAATACTTTACTATTTATAAAAAATTTAAAAAAAGGCCCTTCGGGCCTCGCAATGAGCTCCGCCCCTTGACCCCGCCGAGCCTTCGGCTAAAATGCTAAAACATGGAACATGCTTTCTTCCCGCTAATTCGGGAATATTTTATTTTGTTTTCTTATAGTTATGATGTTGCCAAACTAATTAGTCTACCACCAAGCGGCACAACTATAATAAAGATTACCACCGGAAAAACCCCCAAAATATTAGGTCATAGAGAGTTTTCAACTGCTCAAAATGTTTTTACATCGGACGCACATTATTCTTCTGAATTGGAATATACAGCTTCACGTAAATCATGTTTAAGCGGACATGGCTCACTGATAACATTAATTACATTTTCTTACAACCTCTAGATCTAGATAAATGTTCAGAACGGTATAATTATATTCTTTTTGGGCTATCAAATAGTACTTTCTTACAGTTAGAAACAATTATACCAATTTATAACTATTGGTATCGCGTTCTCATAAAAACAAGGAAAAATCGAGGAGCTCAAATTTAGGAGCTCATTATAATTTAAGAGCTTTGGAAGATCATCTTTCTTGCGGCGAGTTCCTACTGGTTTCAAACTTTCAATTAAAATGTTCTTTGAACGGAAAAGGATGCTTTGGCGGAAGGATTGGGTGCTTCGTGTTGCTCCCACTTCTCCATTTGTCGTTATCATCCGCCAAGTAGCAAAGCGAAATGGATTTTGATATACAGGTGGATATTAACAAAACAATTCGCTAAACATGGCAAAAATTGACGTCGCCTCGCCGGATCTTTTCTCTTTTCTACTGTGTAGAAAACGAGGATAATTTGCTATGCAATTCGTCTCACGAGAAAAAAAAAAAATAAAAAAATTTTCAAGCCTGACTGGGATTCGAACCCACAACCTTCGTCTCACGAGAAAAAAAAAATTTTTTTTTTCAAGCCTGGCTGGGTTCGAACCCACAACCTTCGTCTCACGAGAAAAAAAAAAAAAAATTTCAAGCCTGGCTGGGATTCGAACCCACGACCTCCCGAGTTCGCGTAGCGGGACAAAAAAAATTATTGGGGGTCGGCCTAAGAATTGCATAGCAATTAATATAAATTGTGGTGAGCTTCTGACTAGTCGAATATGAGAACTTGAGGTTGAGAAATTACCAAGCTAGACTATGTGTGGAGTTGTTTATTCTACGACGTTTCAGTCCTCTATTCATGTAGGTAGATTTAGAGGTATGTAATTTAGTTCTTCATTGGCACTAAAGTGGAGATTACATTCAGGTTTGTTGATAGTCAACATGAACACTTAGAACTAGGAAATATTCTTGACCTTCTTGGTACTTATATAATGCTTTTCCTCTTGGAGGGAGAAGTGGCCGTTGTAAGGCGGAAGGGTACTGGCTAGGATCACTTGACACCCTTGCAATTGTCGTTTCAGCAACACGTGTTACGAGGTGAACGGAGTTTTTAATTGTGAAATATAAAAATTATATATATATATATATATATATATATATATATATATATATATATATATATATATATATATATATATATGTACGTGCACAACAGGTAATATGCCATAAAAATCTAAAATCTTCGAGAAGTTTCCATTAATAAAAGACTGTTCTGTTTTGTTTTTCTGTAGTAAAATTGTCAACAGTTTCATGCAGATTTTCAAACGTTTGTTCACAGGGACAGTCGGAAACACCTATTCTCAATCTTCTTGGGACCGCCGTTTACGACTACCACGCCGCTCAACTAGAGAGGTTCCTTGAAGAATATCGCTCTCTTCAGGATCAGCTGAATAAAATGAAAGAGACTTGCGAAGGTTTCCTCGAACAACCCAAGCCAGAACTCGCGCCGGACCCCTATGCTCACAACCGCTACACAAGTAGTTCTATTTACAACGATTTATACAGGACTTGAAGTATACGCAATATTGTTCGATAGGAGGTTATTGAAAAATATCATCAAGTCTCAAAAAGATAATGTGAGTACGAACATTGACAATGTTTCAGTTAAGTTGAGAAAGCAGCAGGTGCGGTTACGACCCATTGTCGTGTCATGGTTTCAAACTATGCTGAACGGTTTGTGCAAGGCTTGTCGATTTATTTTCCGGTGAAACAGTTCCAGTGTCCCGTTTCTGATTACAGATCAAAAATGCACGTAAAGTTTTTACAACAGTAAACGTAAAGGTCGCATTTCTTGGAAACCACCTGTATATTAAATGATATAAATGTGCTATAAAAACGCAATTTTAAATAAGAAAAAACATTCTAAAAACCGACATGTTTAGATCAATACAAAATACATTCATCAATGGTACGCATTTGTAACTACTACATTAATTTCCTCTAACGAGACAAGAAGATGTAACTGGCTACCGTTTATCAATGAATACATATTGACATTCTATCAAATGGTTGGACGTTGTGTCTTCCATATTTTGTTCTGAATTAAAACTTCTATAGGACTATAATTGTACTTCCTTACTTACAAAGCTGCTACTATAACCAAAAATGACAGTTTTGAAAGGTAGATGGCCATCAGACAGATACCCCATTCCAAGGTATATCGAAAGCTACCTTGCAGATCGAATGATTCTTTCCTGATTTACTTTCACATTAGACATGAATTTCAATATGTATTCCATGTGAGTTATACGAATTCACATTCTGAGATGGATATGGTGAAATCAGCCAGATGAGCCTCAAAATAGGCCTACCAGTGCAAAGAGCTCAAAAAGCTCTTATTGGACGTGTCTAATCTAAATTTTTCGTTTTCCAAGTTGATTTTTTACTTGTAAAACGGAAAATTTACGGTTCGTTCACCTTCAAGTAAGCCCAGTTTAGGAGAGTAAATTTAAAATGTCTTTTGTCAGTTAAGTTTATACGTTGTTACAACTCCTTGGGGTTGCGGAGTATATATAGTTTATGATCGTCAAGTTATTTATTAGAAAAAAATTAGTAGTTAAAAGTAAAGATACGAGAAAACCGAACTTTTTTAAAATATGATTAATAAGCTAAATCATCCTCGTATGTGTGGGTAGACGTATGGGAAGTATCAACTTCAACCATGTGTTTGCAAATATGGTAGGTATGTATGTATTATAAGGTTTGAAATTCTTCGAATGCATGACGGATTTTCATTCCATACTACTTCCAATATCCTTGCAATAGTTTCATCATGTGAGAAACTCGGTTTTCGTAATACATGTGTCATTTTGAACTGAGTTGTTTTTTTCTTTCCACACTCCTTTCCTTTTCAATTTCGTTCGTGATTTCTTCACTCAGAGAGAAATAAACGAATGCGTGTAACTTAATTTAAAAGTGAAACAAAATAAAAGTACTACCTGCTACACTCCCAGATTCAGTGGATAAAATTATAGAATATCTGTGCTAGAACTTATTCTCTATTTAATTTTGAGCAGTTTTATATATAACAATTTATTGTTCCGAACATAGACACCCAAGAAAAATGAGTTCGAAGTTGACCATCTCATGGGCGGGCTCCCACTGGTAACAAGAGAGACTGCTCCTTCCAACTGTTCAAAAAACCGGAATAATTTAGGATTTGGAAGCAATAAACAAACTTAAACCCAAAAAAAACCTTCGCTAGCGAACTATAACCCTCATAAAATCCATAGCATGATAATATCATCTACATATCCATACCAATAGAGAAGATTATTTGTATTACAAGTTGTAAAAATATTTGTTGCTCAAGATAAGCCATGCATACACATGTGTGGATGGATCAAAGAAAGAGAAATGGATCAAAATTACTTTTTATTTGGTGGGGATGTTACACATAGCCAGGGGTTGCTATGGTTTCTCCTTTATCTCCTTTTCTTGCAGATATATACATGGATTATCTTGAGCATCAAATATTCATCTATTTAAATATTTAGCTACAAATAATCTTATCTTATCTAATAATCTTAATTATCTAAATTATCTAATAATCCTAATTATCTTATCTATTGGTATAGATATGTCGATACCATTCCAAGGAAGGGCACATATAGACAGCCAAATTCGTTTTACGAAAAAATCAATAAATTAGATGCCTTTATCAAATTCACCCTCGAATTCGGCCGGAATAAACTCAATTTTCTTGATCTGTCCGTCGCTTTGGTAAACGAGAAACATGATTTTTCAATTTATAGCAAAGATACATAAAGCAATATTACGATCCATAGTACATCAAATCACCCTTTAGTCCATAAGCATGCAGCTTTCCATAGTATGATCAGCCGAGCCCTATCTATTCCTATGAGTGAACAAAATTCATCAAAAGGAAAATCCATTATCAAAAGCATAGCGGCTAGTAATGGATATGGAGGAGATCTCATTGATACCATATAGGATATGGTTCTTAGGAAAAAGAGTTGAGAAAAAGTTTCCAAAATGGTTAGGGAAGATGTAACTTTAGAAGAAAAACAATGGATAAGTGTACATTCTTATGGGAAAATTTCTGATAAAACCAGTTAAATTCAATCGTCGAGGGATTACAAAGTGGGTTTTAAAACTAGAAATTGTCTCAGAGCATTACTAGGTTCCGTTAAAGACAAAATCAATGTTCAGGATAAAAGTGGGGTTTATAAACTGTGACGGGGGACAGCAAGCTTAAGCTATCTGTCGACCGCCCGTCACGGATATCGGATCCGGAGTCGGAAGAGTGTAGAAGGGGAAGAGAGAAAGAGTGAGCGAGAGAGAGAGAGTGAGAGAGCGAGGAAGGAAAGGGGGGACGGTGTTGCTTCGAGTGACTCCGCCCTCCCACTTCGACTTGCTCGCTGACTCTCGAATCAAGTGTAAGTTGCACTTGATCATCTATCTTTATTTTGCAGGACGATTTTGATATCGCATATAATACATACCTATTGATTATCCTCTGTTCCAATCCCACCAGATTTGATTCCTCCAAAAGGAAAACCTCTGCGGTCTTTTAGCGAATTTTTGAAGAAAATTAAGCTATTGCTCTCGCCTCAAAATTTGTAGAATGTGAATTTTTGAAAAAATTTCATGCAGAAATCCGTTTCAGACTATTCTGAATCATATTCTGAAGTTCAACGCATTTTTTTAATGTATGTATGTATGTATATGTATGTGTCATTACAGACGATAACTGTCCGTAGAATTGTGCTAGAAACTTCAAACAAATTTTAAAATGTTAAGGATACAAAACGAAAGTTCAAGTTCGTTGGCCAGCATGATCGGATTACATCTTTGGGTTGAAATTTTCAAAAATGTAGTCAAAAATATTCAAAAATGATTTTGGCGATTTGTTGTGCAAAATAATTTTTTCAGCATACTAACATATGGTATATTCGGAATCAGCGTAAAATTTCCTATAAGAACTTGTATCAAGTTTTCAAAAATTTCAAAGTTGAAAAATCAGTCAAAAATCGAAATAATGCCGTTCGCTAGTTGTAAAAATCAGTAATATTTGCATGAAACATTGTCCAAATTCAGATTGAACTACTCTTATGGAAGTATCCCTGTATAACCAATCCTAGAACATGCTGTTTAAAACGTAGGTAGGATTTAATCCTAGTATTAAATATTTTCAATTTCTTTCTTGTTGCTACGGAAAAGCCAAGTGACACTTCCCCATAATTTAGGCTGTCAATAGATGCACAGAGACTGCAGTTTGTCTGTCAATTTCTTGCTGTAGGATACTAGATTCGAATGCAACTGACTTTATATCACTCGTAATATAAAGCCTCATCATCGATTGGCTGTGGAAATACGTTTCTTTCATATGACGTCGGTATGTTATTTTACTTTATGTCAAGATTTGATGATGTTATGATAGGATACTGTTAAGATTTCAACTGCCTTCAATACTGACCACATTGGACATCGAAATCTATGAATATTTACCTACATTTGTGTTTAAATCTACAAGATTAGTTTAATAATAATAAAGTATGAGTACCTCCTAATTATTTTTAATAATTTGATTCCATGTTTGTCTATCAAAATCATAAACTAAAATTTCTCTACACGATCAATAGCGACTGAAATGTCGAAGATTTCTTCAAAAATTCGCTCTTGGGGTCATGCTGCATGACTGGACTTTTTTTTTCTATTCAAACTAAAACCAGTTATTGGTAAATTTCTCGTGGGTTTGTGAGATAGATCCCGTAGAATCATTTTAGAGCAACACTTACGTCTTAAATAAAAGATCAAAAGTAATCCCCTTTAATCTGTGTACTCACTTTGTCGCCTTATTCCCGATATATCACCTATCATAGAAAATACAGAGTTTGAAGTGAAAAGTGGTTGCAGACCAAAAATTCAGTTCAACAGGCCTTCAGGCCTCTTCTTCTTCTTCTTGCGGCTACGAATTTTGGTAGGAAATGCAGGAAAAGAATAGAAGAGGAGGATACTGAGGAGGATTTCAGGGAAAATAAGGGTAGGTCGACATTTGCAAAACATCTTAAGGAATCCAATCATACTTAAAATGTTGATTTGACAGATAGACAGTTTGCAGAATATCTTCGTTTTTGTCTTAAGAGAGGTATGTTGAATGTACTTGAAAATTTTTAACTTATCAAAAGTGACTCAAGTGATTCAATCTCCCTTCACCTGTGACTATATAAGCTGTGTCCTTTCTAATGTGTGTTCAGTTATTGTTTGTTACTGATGATGGCCTAACCGTCAAAATCGATTTAACATAGTAGGTAGCTCTTTATTTTTCTTGGAAATATACAACGTTTTTTCTCTAAATTCTGTTTTTATTACTCTAAGGTCGCCTAAGATATTTGGAGTTCTTATTCGCGTTCATGGCTTACACAAAATAATAAATTTTCAATCCGACCTTTTATTTCATCTCAGTACGAGTACATTGTGTGTTATTAGGATGGGGGATATTAATAGAACCTTTCGAATGAAACTTGAATTTAGTTTTCACTAAGAAACATCTAGTGCGGGGCTTCATACTACTTTCCTTATTTGTATACATTTTATATGGATGCTATCATGATAGATCACATCTTACATGGACGGGGTTGTTATTCGATTGTTTGTTTTTCAAGTGTAGGACTCCATTAGTCCAGAAGTTTCTTCAGGTGGCTGTCAGTAAGAGATCGATGAACACCGATTTTATGACTTCCTGTATTTACTTTCAGGGCGAGTAGGAAAGTTATAACTTTCTTCTAACCAACCCTAATTTTTCAATGAACTGGTTTTGGCAGTGAATGAATAGTTTTGGCAGACATTAAACATGAATAGAGTAAATTCAACATTGAAAACTCTTTGCTCGCCTGATGTGTTGAAGTTCGAATCAATTTAAAAAGCCATCCCAATTACTGTTTTGTCGTCCAAACAATAAGTTATGCTTCATTTTAAATTTTTGCTGCGGTAAGTGGCTACTACTTTCTGACCCACCCAAGGGGTAATATAAGAAAGTCGAGCGATCTTCTTCAAAAAAGATTTATGCAACTCCCGCAATCAGCACCTTATCTGAACACATCTATACGAACCGAAGAGATATATTAATGTATAAGCCAAGGCAGTCGGTCGCGATAAGAATTTTGGCAGTGAGCGCAAGCTACGTGCTAGAAACGTTGATGACAGTTCCATTAAATGCTGCTGGTGGCCATGCCAATGTCTCCGCGAAATATTGAATTGAACTTTGTTATCTAAAAAACTTGTACTGTCTTGATTTCATTCATCATACTGGAAAGCTTTTTTAAAAGTCAGCAAAAGCGAGATAGTTAACTCAGTTAAGTACTTATATAAGAAATCGTTTTTGAATCTGCCCTAAATGGCCATTTTTTGGTATTTATCGGCTTATTCCGCCTATATAGTATTTTTCTGGATATATGTGAAATGGGTATAATTTTCATCTATAGAAGAATCTCTTAAGCCTTTTCGACGGAAACTACGTTTTTCACCTAATTTGGGAAGTTTTTTGCTAATTACTGCTTTTTTTATATTCTAAGAAAGTGCTAAAAATTATTATTATATATTTATTATATAGCTTATTATCCTTGGGGCATCTTCCTGGCCATGATGGGTATCTATAAGAGAAGTAACTCCCGTGAATTTTCTCTCTTATCCTTCGAGACCAAAAAGGAGCTAAAAAACTACGTTTTTAACCCTATTTTTGGAAGCATTTTGCTAATTACCTACCTTAGAGAATTTTTCCAAGTATGAGAGGTATCTAATATAATTTTTACCCACAAGAAGATTCCTGTGAATTTCTCTAAAATCCCTCGAGCCATTTTGGAAAAAAAAAAAAAGTGCTAAAAATGACGTTTTTTCACTCATTCTGATTTTTTAATCCCCTAAAAACAATCATTTTAAGCTGATTTTTCTACAGTAGCTAGCTTAGCTCTTGGGTTTAAAAACCCATCCCCGAAATTGGAATTTTTTAATGTCGTACCGTAAAGTCGCAATCGTATACACGAGTTACATTCATACACACACATACATTTTCATGAAACGAATAGGTATGGGTTCAGGTTGAACAAAATACGTATCCTAGCAAGAGTTTCAGAAATCGATTTTCAGGCTGATTGCAAGACTCCTTTTACCCTTCGGGTTAAGTGAGGAAAGTAAAAATGATTAACATACTTTAACCTGCTCTTACTCCTTGTAGTATTTCAGCCCTTAGGAAAACAATTTGGTAACTTTATTTTGTAAATAAGGGCACAACTATTAAATAAATTCGCTTTTCAAGAGTATTCACTATAAAAATTCATTTTAGGATAACTTTTATTACTTCAACATATTAATAACTTGGAATTTAATAGAGAGTCTCTCTGAAATATCAAGTGACAAATGATATATATAGCATCAGAAGATAAATGATACGACGACCTCTAGCCTAATTAGCTGAGCGAGCTAAATTCTGTTATGTCCCCCCTTGATGTTGAATTTTAATAGAGAGGCACTCTGGGACATCTAGAGGCGAATGAAATGACGCTCCGACCTTATCAGCTGGATGAGCTATAGCCTGACCTGGTATTGAAAATTTTCAGGGAATCTCTCTGTTACATCAAGAGATAGATGAACGCCCTTTATGAAGGGGGTTCAGCCTGATCTGCAGTACTTCGGTTATTTTAGTCATCAGAAACCTGTATTGGTTATTACTTCTGGCAGTGCACGGGAATAAATATCTAGTTTATTCATTTGCAGTTACCCACATTAGTAAAATTTTCCGGCTTAAAATGTAAAGCATGTTCCTTTTTTTAAGCCGTTTGGGCTTAAGTGTAACTAAACGAGGCGCAGAGCATCAATTTTTATTTATTTATTTTTTTTTCACTTATTCATTTATCCTTAATTTATATTTATTATTTTATTAATATAAAATCAGCTTTTTTTATATTTGATGTAGAATTTGTTCATTCGTGACCTTATAATGGATGTGCAGTAATGTTTTTCTAATTTAAAAGAGTCTATTGCCATCTGGATCATTGTCTTTTGTCACTGATAAAAGTAATAAATTGTACCTAGTTGAAATTTTTGACCACCATAAAAAATCTAACAGGTGTATGGAGGTATTCCTTCAACATGACATTGAAACTTTTCAGCAGAATATAGAAATTAATATAATTTAGAAATACCTCTGAGTTTGATATGGTCATAGAATGTTTATAATAGTCGCAGAACATTACAATGTAAAACATCAATAATTGCAAATTTCTATTTCTCGACTTAGAAACCCTTCGGATGGTCATTATAATGTTTGAAACTGCATAATTTCGAAGTGTTAATGAATGAGTTGAACCAGGTACGATAAGTTTCTTAATACATCAATATCAATGTAAATAGAAGCATAACTTTTGCAAACTATTGCACTTTTCTCTATCCATAATATTGTGTTTTCATTGATTCGGCACTTTGAATTAAACCTTTCGCTCACTAAAGGTATATTCATTTTAATATTAACGCATTCTTGGAATGTTTTGAGTTGAATACGAGGAGCTTTTAACATAAATATAGAATGTTCACTATTTCACCAATACAGAATGCGGATTTTTCAAATTTAAATGCATTAAAGTCTGACCCATAAAATTTATGAATAGCTACTTAGTAACTTTTACGTATTACCACTCGGTCAACGTAAAGAAATAGTGGTCTGGTAGAATACATCCAAGAAGGTCAGATAGTACCGGACCCTACATCAAGTGTTGAATGGGAAATGAGTGTTTGAGCAAACTGAGCAGACAGTAAATGAATGTGAGGTGCTGGAACGGAGAGTAGGTATTTCATGAAACACTGAGCAATCTGAAAAAGTTCATTTTTCTGCTTTCCGCAATGAGATTTCACTCTATTTTTAAACCGTTCGCAGTCAACTGAATTTTCCAGAGCTCCACCGTATATGAGACTCTTCTCCAACACAATCATCGGACGGATCCAGCAGCTGATGATTTTCTTCTTGACGTTGTCACATATAAGTGGGTCAGAGTTTAGCCACTTGATGATGACCTAACAGTCGAAATCGATCTAACTTTGTAACTGTTTATCGCGGAACTAAACAAAGATTTACATTAGTTTCCACGTTATCTAATTTGCGTTGAAACACGCTGTTGCAATGGCAACAAAAATGATAAACTCAGAAATTTCTTCATCTAAATCCGTTTTGGGACATTCTGAAACGAATCTTGGAGTTTAATGCTTTTTTACACACACACACACACACACACACACACACACACACACACACACACACACACACATTAATTATTATTATTATTTTTTTTTTATAAAACTCTCCTCAAAGGCGGAGGGGCACACCAATAAATTGAAAAATAAACAAATAAATCAATAAAAAGTGGGGAGGACGCCCAGGTTTACTCGACGCCTTCTCTAGGGATAAGGGATGTTGCAGGATGAGGAGGAAGAATAGGATGAAAGGAAGTGCCCCTATAAAATGACCACCAGTTCAAGTATGAACCCCTCAGGACGCGGGTGGTGATACCACGGAGCACTCCTGCTGAGATGCCCAACTCGAGTAACTCCGTGGCACTTTTCCCGCACCGCTACCCGCACCATGACACGGTTACAGCAATAACCTTGATATTATTGGTCGCCACTCCTTTTATCTCAGAAATCGCTTGCCGCAGGTCATTTCTGTCATATTTATTTATTTTAGCCCACTAGGTCTGCTCCATGTCCACGCTGCCACTGACAGTATGGGCTCACACTCACACACACCGACATGAACACATACAGTTTTCAAATCGATTCAACAAAATATAATAAGATAATTAACGAAAAAATTTTCATATGATTTCCTACATGACTAGAACTCTTCTTCATTGATTTACTTCGTAGTCTTTTGAATTCAACCTATGACGCAAGGATTATCATTTAGACTGCTGAGAAACAATACAAGGGTAGAGAGCTTTTCTATTTATGCTACGAGGATTTCCAAATGGGGCCATTGAAGGTCTGGTGTACAATCAAGGTGATGATGAGATATTTTATTCAGAAGCTAATTTCTTTTTTATTTAGGTAACTTATCAAGCTGACCCTGATGAATAAAGCGAGAGCTTTGGCTCATTTATTTCAAGTTAAACCTACAAGGCTTGTATTCAAAATTAAATTCTATCTACGGAACTGCTGGGTTACAATTCACGGTAGAGAACAGCACTGATCAGGAAACTGAATTCTAAGGATAATTAGCTGAAGATATTTTATAATCTACTCGACCTATTAGACTGGATTTCAAAATGGAGCTTTTCTGATCGTCTGCTAGGCACCTAATGAAAGTGAAGGGAGCTAATATGTTTTACTCTTCAGATAAGGGATCTCCAATTCTGACTAGCTTAGTAAAATTCACATGCCTGAAAATAATAATGACTTGTATGTAGGCATCTGTTACATAAAAATAATATCATGTTGTATGATAGTTAGTATCCGTTCAATCTAAAAGAATTCCAGTAGATTTCATTTTATGAATGACTTGTGATATTTTGGTGTCCCTCTCAATTGTTACTACGCTTTTTATGGCGACCAGGCAAGTCACGACACGAAAATATATTGTCATCTTGAATGGGAGTGAAATTAGAAGAAAGAAACGTAATAGAAGAACAGTGTTATGATATCAATTATTAGAGGATGTGGAATTTCAAATATAAAAACCACCACGTTGGAGTCGGTTCGTTCTAAAAACAACTCTATGCAAAAGAGTCATAAACATGGAGATTATCTAGAGCCGATCTGCAACACACGGACCACAAAAATCCCTCGTGTTTCCTTTTTTTTCCGGCCATTTCTTTCATTTCTTTTTTTAAGCTCTCGGAACAGGGGCCTTAGGATTTAATCGCTAATAGGATCACTACGATTCAATGGCGGTAAAGAGGAAGGAAACGCCGACCGGTGGAGCGTGCGAGGTCTGTGGAAATAGGAGAGCGAAGTAACGACCTCAAGATTACCTCCGACCACCCTCTCTTTTGAGGTGTGATTGAAACGTTACAGTTAAAAGGCCAACGAAGATCCCGGAGACCCTGCTTTTTTCCTGTAGTTTTTTTTTCTCTCCCTTTTTCCGTTGCTAAGTTTAGAAAAAAGACCTTGGAAGACCTTTGAAAATGCTCGGCACGTTCGCGTTTATGTACAGTCTATCAGCGTTACCACCCCGTAGCCGCGGGTGGAGAGAATTTTTATCGCTCATTTAGGGTAACCACATCTCCCATATCCACCACAACACACAGGGAGAATTACATACACTTGTCCTCAATTTTAGGACTGCCTCTTGAATTAGCCAAGCGCACGAAATTCATAGGAACAAACGGAAGATTGTAAACAAAGTATATTCCTCTGGTTTCTTTCATATTATATTAAATAGCGTCCTAGTCCTAGGGGGAAACAAATAAATGTATGTATGTAATTGGTAACGTAGGATCTATCCTTGAGGAACGGCATGAAAATCAAAATATATAAATAAGTAAAAAAAAAGGTGAAGTTTGTGGAGGGCAGCACTTAGATTCATCGTCAAGAGATAAATGGTAATAGTAAGAATATCAAACATTCTCCTGAGTGACTCAAAACATCTCTTGGGACTCGGATGTTATTGTGGGTGCAAATGATATATTATACGCTCCATCCGGTTTGAAAAACTTTTTACTTTCTTGATGATGATTCTATGCAAAAAATAATGGTGATTGCGCAAAGGATTTCCAGTAACCAAAATCCAAAATCTCTTTTTGAATCGCATACGATAGATAGTCTAATAAAATGCACTCATACAATTATGCTGCATGACTGGAACTTTTTTTCGAAGGTTTTAACGAATAATATTCTCAAGTTTTGAATATTAATTTTTAATTTCTATCTCTTCTTATAAAAAAAAATGAATATTTAAAACCAGTGGTACAAAGTTGTCAGTTTAAAAAAGTATGAGTACCGGTTTGTCAAGTCTCGAAACTAGAAGCATTCTTTACACAACTTAATGCTGAATTTAGATTATCAACTCGTTCATTCCGCAAACCCCTGCAAATATTTTCTTTCAATTCCCGGAAGCAATTTGCATAATTTGAAACAGTGAGTTTAATTTAAGAATGGCCGTGAAATATAAAAGCCGAGTGAAGTAAGATTATTTTTATACCTATCTAGTTCCTAAACATATCTGGAAATTGAATATTCCATGGGTTTTAATAAAATAATTGCAAAGTTATCATCCATTAGACCAAAATCACATTATTATTACTTTTAGTTTACTTCATCAATGATAAGATTAGGCTTCAAAATGCTGTTTTCTCTCTCTATTTATCTTATTTCTATTAGTTTCCGCTTTAGATAGGGCGATAGAACCGCAGTATATGCATTATTGTCGGTTTTCGTGGATTCGGACTTTTTCCACCAAAACTCCTAGGATCGAAACACTGTGCGTCGTTAGGGAAGTTCGAGATGACGACAAAGTAGTTCAATTATAGTTGACAAAGTGAGATCTTCGAAAATCTGTGAATGAATGACACTCATTATAGTTTCTGGTCGATTTGTTTAACTAACATTATATTACACAGGAAATCATCTCGCTGGATTGAAGCTTTTTTAAGGGTAGGAAAGGCCTTGAATAATGTCTTGGCGTGGGACACTCTTTTACCGGGAATAAAAGAGTTATGCGTTACAAAATATTGTCACAAAAAAAAAACGAGACGGAAGTAGCGGTGCAGGGGACAGGGGGGGGTACCTATAAAGCTGGAATTTCGAATGAAGGCCTCGTAACGAATCATGAAATACAGAGCTACCCAAAACACCTGAGTGAGATTGCTGTAGTGTTCTTTGCTATTCAACCAATAAAAGCTGAAATTTGAAATGGAGGCCTCATGGGACGTCTAGAAATGAATCATGAAGTCTAGAGCCACCCAAATCAGCTGAGTGAGATTCGTTGCTAAGTTCTTCGCTATTTAACCTCCAAGAAGCTTGCACTTGAGATGGAAGCCTCTTGAAACATCTTGAAATGAATTATAATGTCTGAAGCCCCCTAGATCAGCTGAGTAGGCTCCAGAGTTAGTTGCTTTGATGTTCAAACTATGAAGCCGAAATTTGGAATGGAGCATCTTACACGTCCCTCCAATGTTTTGCCGATGCTCAAGGTGAAAGCCAAATGAAAACAAAATTAAATTTTCATTTAGCAGGCTCGCCTTGCTATGGAGCTGGAATTTTAGCATAATCAATAATTCTCATTCTTTCACAATTTTTTTAATTTACTTATTACTTCATTTTGTGATATAAATAAATACCTATTTTCTTCAGTTTTACTTAGCAATTTCAATCTGTTACATCAATGGCCTCTGCGTTTCTCGATGGGCAGAGGTGATGCTAATTATAATGATGAATTTATAAAACGACAGAATTAGTCGAAGCCATTTAAATTTTGTAAATAAATGTAGGCAGGTTAAGAATGACAAGGTACAGAGAAAAACTAGAAAACTCAATTTAGAAAACTCTCTAGCTAACTTCTATCTGAATAATACATGCAACTGTTTTCTATTTCTATAGTGGGATTAGTATATATCCTTGATTTTGGGATTTCATCCTATCTCTGTAATATTGCCGTAGTTATATTCGATTCTTCAATTTTCTTCATTTTTCATGTCAAACATAAGGCCGTTCCATCCCCAAAACCTATAAGATCTTTGGATCCTCGCAAACACATACTCGATGCCCGGATTACTGCTAAGGCGATTCGCGCTCTCAAATAACCCTTGACGATGCTTTGAGGACGTGCCCAGAGTTCTACCAGACGCTCAGCCAATACCCTCACAAATGATAACATCTGGGGTGCAAAATGCGCATCCACTGAGAAGCGTGACGTGATTCACATGCACCCACAAGTTCCCACACGCCTCTACACGCCAGAGATCCTGTCAGACCTGGACTATTAGGAGATGCCTCTTCAATGATGGGCTCTTTGATGCAGTTGCCCCATGTTGTTGACATTATCATTCCAAAGATCTCTCAGTTGGCTGTGGCATCTTGAAATGAGCCCTCCTGTCTTGCAGCTCAGTGCATGTTCAACAGAAAAATGTTTGCTCCCACACCCGTCACACGAAGTTGGCATATCTATCTGAATAATACCCTACAATTTGAAATGAAGCCTCTTTGGGACTGCCTGGTTAAAATTACAAGGTACATAATCACCATGATCAGCTGGTTAGACTCAAACCCTAATTCCTTCCTTATTCTTCCAACGAATATGAAAATATAAACGGCATTTTCTGTTAAGATGTCCTAATTCTTGCACCCGTAAAAACTATGCAAATTATCACACAAATATTTATTATTTCTGCGTTAGATAGCCCTTCTACTCAGATGATTTGTCTATAATTATTATTGAACCCCATAGGTATGTAGTAAATTATCAAAACTTGAAGTATCGTACCTCTCAAAAGGGTTCAAACCTTTACAGCTCCAGGACATCACGATTTAAGAGTTTATAGATGTCGAAAATTTAAGAAAAAATGTCAAAACAACACAAAATTTCAAAAAGAAAAAGAAAACATCAGGTTAAAAAGGAAAGAAATAGACCACAGAGGCCACTCAGCTGATCAGTAACCCTCCGTACCTCGTAACTATTTTTGAGGTGTCCCAAAGGAGCTCCATCTTAATTTCAACACCGTGATTCGTATAGGAAAGAAATTAGCCTCAGAATTTCCAAAATTGATCAGAGTCCCTCCATAGTTTGTCAGTTTATTCTAGATGTCCAGAAGGAGAGCCCAAATTTCAAGTTTCAGTATCATAAGACGACTAAGGAATAAATTAGGCTCAGATCCCCCTCAGCTGATCAGTGTGCACTGATATTGAAATCCAGATATCACAGGTGGTCCATTTCATGTTGTAGATCCGTAGGTTGCCAACAATATGCCTGCATAGAAATAGGCACCTGCAGAGGGAATTAGGTAATTAAAATATCTACCCTTTACTAGTCCCCCTAATCAAAGTATAACGATTTTTAACCAGGTAGCTAAATACCGACTGAAAATGAAATGAATGTATAAATCATTAAACTGGTTTTGATAATCATGAAAAACTCCATAGCGGAATGTAATAAATCGAGATTTATAACGTCATTTACGAAAATGTAACGTAAAACGTCGAAATGGTCATTTAGAAACGATAAAATGATGCTTGAAGTAATTCACGTTAGCATATGCGTAGGATGGAGTAATGATTTGAGAGGAATGAAATAGGTAGGGTACCATCTACAGCCTAACACTCACATTCCCAAAAAATGTCTTCAAAATCGGATGAAAACAATAAATTAAGCTTGTTCCAGGAATTGCACTTTCGCACATGCGTAGTAGCTACTAATGATGCAGTTATGTTGAAATTGATATGAATGATTAACCCCCCCCCCGGCCTTTCCACCAAATTTGAGCGAGATCGGACGACTAGGGCAGAAGTAATGATGCTTGAAATAATTTGTTTGCGCATGCGCTTAATGTAGTAAAAATTAGAGCAGAAGAAATTGATAGGGGAAGTTCTACAGCCTAACCCATACATTTCCTGAAAATATCATTAAAATCGGATGAAAACTACTGGAGAAAGCTCACACTAATCTCTACCACCTAACTTCCAAATTTGAGCGAGATCGGACGACGGGGGAATTTTTCTTTTTTTTTCCTTGGTCAGTTAGGAAGGTTCATTATTAAAAACAATAAACCAAAAAATTGTTCATCTCCCTCAAGTGAAAAGGCCTTTGGAATTATATTAGCTGATACGAGCATCTTTGGTTACAAGGCGATTTTTGCTATATTGCACCAGTTATGAGTTGCTCCCATGTTAGTAATTTTTTTCTGCCAATGTTCCTCCCAATAGGGGTAGCGAACAAATGAACGAAAAGCGACCTGGCCGTTTTCGTCCGATTTTTTGGAATGATATTTATAACGATATTTATAAACGAGACTCGAAAAAACGTTACCTTGAAAGTACTTGGGATATCGGTTTTCAATATTGTAGCTCTAATTTTCTACCCCTTAGTGTTGATCAAAATTGATGCCGGTATTACTGGCGCATCCGCAGCCGATTTATGATTTTTGAGCCCGATTTTATTAACTTTGGTCCAGTAGTTTTGGAAAAAAGCTCTGGACGGACTGTTTTTTTCGGCTTTTTCGTTCGCCACATCTTGAAACGTTAACCAACAAGTTTTGAGTGGGGGTTAAATAATATTTTCTTGGTCGATTGCACAGATTCATTATTGAAAATAATAAACTGAACTAAGGTTGAAGTCACGTTTTCAGCCAATCCATCTGTCTTGCGTGGTTTTATTGAGGGACCTCCTGACCTGGAAAAATCTATGTGAAGGATCAGCATACAGGGTGGTGTATTCCCTAGTAAGAGACAGGAATATTTCCACTATTAGTTGAAGGGAACTACGTCCCAATTTCAAGGAAGAATGACGTTTTCTGGGGGAAAAAAGGACCATGACCTTTTTCCAGTTGTCGATATAGTACCTACATTAGCACCTGTTTGTTTATTCCGTGAACTTTCTATTTACTTTGAGATTAAGGTCTTTATGGCCACCCTGCAATTAAAAACAAATTTCATTTTTGACGAACAGAGCAATCTCTGCTTTGACTCAGCCTGCATCCGTCAGTATGTATCTGTCTTTCACTATTTATCTGTTCCGCACTACAGACCCCAATTTTAGAGCTAGGCATCGACTTGAAATTTGGTAGGTAGATTCCTTAGACATCCGGAATATGCTGTATGGTTTCAGGTACCGATGCAACACGACATAATGAAACTCCCCAAAAATACGTCTAAAGTACGGAATACGATAGTTCTGAAGTGTGAAACGTGTGTTTATTGTAGTTTTTTGAGTTTTCGGCATGCCTCATCGAATGGAGTAACACTCTTTAAAGCTCAGTCTATCATCCTTACCAAAAATATTGACCAAATATCAGTTTTGGGTTGAAAAATGTGTTCATTTACTTGTTTCGTACGTACAGTATCAGATGTAAAAAATAGATTCCACTTCGTAACCCACTAGTTGATAAACTTAGTGTGCCATCTAGTTATTAATCATATCCAACAATTTGTAACTTATACCCAACTTCCAGCTCGATAACGTGATTTCTTATTACCCATATCTCGAATAGTTTTTCCGATCTGAGGTGTTCAAAGTACGACCATGGGAAGGTAAAATGAAGCCTCGCACCACATATTTTTTATCTCGGGAGGGAGGAAGGAAGCCAAAGGGTTGGACGAACGAGGTACAAGGATGCGCTACTCTTTTCCCTGGGCTCGGGCTAACGAGGGAACTTGGATTGGTTCCAACAGGCTGAGGTGGAAACTGCGGAGTGAGTCGACCTCGGTTTTATTGAAAACTCATCCTACCAATACCTATGGTATGGCGCGGTGAAAAAATGGATTATTGTAGTATGCCGAGCTATCATCAATCGATGTTTTTTTTTTTTTTTTTTATAAAAAACTTATCAAAATGAAAACGGAAGACAATTATGTTTATTTTGATGTGTGTCCTGGTGACACCTTCTCGTGATAATATGGGGCATTCAATTAATGAATTAAAGAAATATGTTATCCAAAATTGGCCACAGGAGGTTTTGGGTCCTCTATTCGATAGTATGACCGTTCTTTCAATCAAAATTGAATTTCATTCCGAAAGTCGATTTTAACCACCCAAAAATGTGTTTTCTCTCAATCGGGCCTGTAACATAGGTTGTATTATGGTACATCTGTAGAAGGCTGGACCAAAGAAATGTGTGGTTTTCTAAATTGACCATTTAGGGAAGTTTTGGACCCTTTGGAGAGGAGAAATTTCTCACAAATTTTCAGAACGATTTGTCGCGTTCTCGCTGCTGTAGTAGATACTCTTTACCGTTTCTGCCAGGGTAAAAGACAGAACCTGTATCATTTGGTGTAAAAGTTTCCATGGACTCACGGTCGCCGGATTCTTCGTCGTGATCCGGTTGTCATGCAGATAGCAGGTGCCCAGTCATCCAGCGGTAGGGATGTGGAAATTTTTACTGACACCCTAAGGAGTCGTACGTAGGACCAGGAAGAGAGAGTAATTCCACCTGATGCGGAGCCGGCTAAGAGTGGTTTAGGGGCTGATCTGCCAAGTAGAGTGATATTGTAGTACAATCCTCTTAGATAGATACCAATTACTCTGTTACTGCTTCTGCATTTTATTTCTCCAGTAGGTTATTGAAAAAAGTTGTCAAGTATGGGCACGGGACAATATTTTTCTCACAAGGTAATTTTCAGTATTTCACTCAATTGTTTCTGACTTATTGCTTGAAATAAGGTTACGTAGTTCAAAGTATTAAATACGAAATTGACCTTTTATAGGAGAAACATATACTAAACACAACTAGATATTTGTATGGACTCACCGTGGTTTAAAGAACTAAGTGACTCTCCAAAAAATATGAGTAATATGAATGAAAGTATATTGAATTGATCACAATTAGGTATTTTTGATACAGAGCGTAAATTAGCGAGTACCTAAACAACAAGAAGTAATCCATATCAAAATTCTCGCTGGCTTGAAAATGATATCGAGCAAAAAACGAGCGGGATAATTGAAATGTACCAAGAAACACATGTCATTCAAAATCTGTATTTCAATAATAGTTCTTTCTGATCCAAACGTAAGTTTTTATGACATCTTTTATATCTTGTCCTTCATAAAGAAACTTACCCTCTCGGCGCTATGGAGAAATTATATTATTTGAAGAACATGATGTTTATCTTGCATACCTTGAGGTCCCTTGGTTCGTTTCTGTATTTAGCCAGATTTTTAGTATCATCATTCATAATAAATACCATAGTATGCTAGCGATGTCTATTTTAAACTTCAGCTCAATAGGTTTTTTGTCAACAGCCCGCTCAACGTCATGGTACTTTTTCATCGTAATCCTTAGTCCCAGAAACACTTTCTTCAAAATTACAGATTGAGTTAGGCCATCAACAATGTCTATGAAATATCCGTCTGCCAGTCAGTACAAATACCTATTCATAAATCCTAATCATTCCTATTCTTCCTATCCTAAACATAAGTGTTGCTTTGCATTCACCCCAAACTGCGAGTTTCAAGGGTGGAAAATCTAAACAATCTACATCTCAAAAACTGTAGGAAAAAAAAAACGGTAGCAGGTATTGATTTTAGATTTTGACTGTTTATTCTAAAAATCTAATATGCGGGTAACTCTTTTGGTAGGTGGTTGTGTAGATAGTCAGAATTGCACCTAAATCGAGAGAAACATATAACTTTTGCGTGATGATTTGCAGCATTTATCTAATTGTTGTGAGGGCTGGAAAGAAGTGGGGGGAGGGGGTGTTAGTTTTGATACTTGGTTGAATACCACATTTCATCATTAAAAAAGATAAATCAAAATTGCAATGCAATTCTGAATCAGTTACGCCTTTGAGCAAGGGGTAATGTTGGAAGAAAGAAATCAGGAGCATCAAAGGGTCTCACATGATAGAGGAACAAGTGCTCTAGTGTGATGGAGGATGTAAAACACTTGGCCTAATTGGTTGCACAGAGTTTTCCACCATGAGTATAAAAGGGGAGCGGATTTATCAAACGAGACTTTCCAGGAATCAAGAGCATGAAAAGATCAAGGTAGAACAGCAGCTTAGTAGTATGAGATATTCTAATCTGCAATCAAATTAAAAAATTTTCTTCCAACGATAAAACGTAATTAAACTAAAAGCTGGTATTAAAAGCTTATTGTGATTGATCACTTTTCTGTCTTTCACCTGGGAGTAATGACTTTAGTAATAGGTACTTAGGTAATTAGGTAGTAAATATCTTTGTAATGTTTCACTCAATAACCAAAAACTTTGCTTACCTATGACTTTAAGAATGTTATAGAGGATACAATCTTGGATCTTGTGGAAATGTTTAATCTTGAAATTGGGATTACGCAAGAATAAATAAAGCTGTTTAGAATCATAAAGCTTAACTATATTGGGCACAATTCGTATTTATTTTATTGACTCTGAAGTGGTGCTTCGAACTCCTACGTCGTAAATTGCAACGAAAGTGTTACAGGGTGCTTTGGGGTCGTGGCGTCAGCATTCAACCTAGATAGCAATGCCTCATTTTAGCTTACTAGTTTTACCCCTAAAATCACATGAAATTTGTCATACCAAATGAACTCAATTTTTTTAGTAAAGGTGTAAAATTCTGTTATAACGGGGTTTGGGAGATATTCAAGAGCTATGTACTGTTCAATTCAGCGTGAAAAAAATTGTAGAAACCGACCCCTAACTCGTATTTTTAAAGAAGGTCATTTTTCAAGAAAACCCTTGATTTCATTGAAAAAAACAATGTTTTCCAACATTAAAACATAGTTTTCTCCCTTAATTAGCAAAGTAAAAGTAAAATTGGCTACACCGTTGGAAAGCTGGCACAAAGTTTAGCACTACATGCTGAATTTGACATGTAAAATTTCATTGGACCTACAGAGTATTAAAAAAGTGGTCATTCTGAAGGTTTGACAAAATTCACTTTTCAGATTGATTTTTCAACAATTGAACCATCTTAAAAAACTCCAAAGGTATAATCTAATTTGAATTTTCTTAGGTAATTGAGGAGTTATGGCCGTTTTAGTGATTTAAGGTTGAAATCACAAAAACAATTCTTAAAAATCGAATAACTCGAAAACAAAGCATTTGAAAAAGAAAATCTTTTTGAGGAACTTTCGATCGGAAATTATTTACAGAACATGTGGGTGAAGTTTGCCGGATATAACGTGAGACACCCTGTATAGTCGTTGAACAGCAACTATCTTTCTATTCAAAACATCCTGACTCCCTCTTGCAAATGTAACGTTGTAAGCTTGCATTGCCTTAGACGTTTAGATGTGAAAAACGTCCTAGGTTCATTCCGAATCATTGTCTGTGTAACAAGTCACACAGTCCTCAACTAGAGTCTCAACAAGAGTCCTCAACTCGTGGCTCATTTGGAGTAACACACTGGATACATACTTTTCAGTATTGGACACTCCAAACTTCAGGTAGTCATTGATTGAGTCGCCGAGCAGAGCCACGGTAAGAGCTCAGTATCATTACTAAAGTCCATTATATTTGCGATTTTAGTAACTTGTTTCTCCTAAACAGCCTAAAAGTCCCTCTGACAGAAACCTCAACACTTTTGATAGCACCCCCAAAAGTAACGTGTTCCCGTAATAGTCATTTATCACAATATTCCCCTTAGATACCAACATTTCTCAATTAGGGATAGCAACGCCCTTGCATACAAAAGTGTTCCTCCCATTCGGCACAGTGTTAACAGTGAGTTTAAGAAAGCCCATTACCCCTGGCAATTCATCTCATCACACCCAGTACCACCTATACGTCCCCCTTAGGCATCTTTGTGAAGTACCAGTAATAGTCAGCCCCTCAAGCAACTGTATCGTGGTAAGGTCGTTCACTCCTTCAATGGTAACATCTAACCAAGGTATAGTGACTATTTGGTATCATCCCCTCATATTAGAGTCAACCCCATAGTCACTCAACCCCTCTTTCTCCCACTAAGAACCAGCCTACACAATTATATATAAACATCGAAAAAATATGCTCAAGAGAAGGAAGTCGATAACTTCTGTTAATGTGAAGATCTCTCCATCATCATACATCCTGAATTGCAACCCTCCAATTCGACCCAGGGTGGTAGATTGGCTGTCCAACAATGCTTAACTTTGCCATATACTTCGGTGTGACTTGGAATGGAGGCATCAATTAATACAAATATATTCGGTCTTGAAGAGGAAAAATAAGACGCGAACATTGATTAGAAAGACTCACTGTGGTTGGTTGTACGGTCGGTGTCAGCCAATTTTGTTGCCCATAATGTTGGAGCAATAACCAATATCTCTGACGGATCTACATTCTAGTTGCGTTTAAGCCCAAACTCCTCGACTCAGTATTTACTCCGTCCAGGGGTAGGTAGTGCCCTTTTGGGATTTCCACCCCTAATTCCTTATCGGGGTCAAATGAACATTGGACCCGGAGTAAACTGTCCATTTATTGTTTATCGCTTTTTTTCTAAGGGCTATTGCATTCACTTTGTCCGTTTATTTGTGTACGTATGTAATATCATAAAAGCGCTTTAACTCGAGAACGGCTTGACCGAATTTGATGGGATGGGTCGCAAAATGAAAAATGAACGCTAATCATTCAAAATAATGTAGTTGTAAAAATCGTCATTGATAACACTGCCCAACAAAAACACGGCGATCCACACCTCGCCAGGGGGCAAGCCCCCTGGATCCCCGGTTACCTCCATTTACATAGGTACTTTGAATGAAATTATTGAAACACAGAATGTGTTTTAGCTCACGCGTTTCACATTAGCCCGTTTTGCTGTGTATCTTATCACTACTATGTCAAGTTGTTTTATTTATTTACCACCAGCGCAACTATTCACCACCAGCTCAATAAAATCATCAGAAATTAGTAAGTGGTTGCAATAATGTTCACAATATCAATTGTTGAGAATGATCAACTGTGTGTAAACAATTATTCAAATAACCATGCTCATAACTCAGCTTATTAGCCACGCACTTCGCAATAGTTAACATAATAAATGGTTGGATAAATCGAGAGCTTTCGAACGAATGGTCAACGAATTTTGTGGGATGAAAAATAACGAAGTACATTTCCCTAGCAACGATTCGGTTGCAAGCGGAAATATTGTAAATTGAGGCAACACATTTTCGTGACGTTTTCGGTTGGAGATGGCAAGGCACATACTGTGTGAAATATTAAACAAATTAGTTGTCAAAAAACAGACAAGAATCACGTTTTTCAGTAGTTCAAAAATCGCAAAAGATCAATAATTACACCTTCAGAGCTGCTGGTGGTCTGATCCGAAGCACAAATAGTCCAGGTAATGGCACTTTTTTTCTTTCAAGTCGTCAAGTGGTGTAATTAAAAAAAAAACAATTTTAGAAAACTGTTGAAAAATCATCAAAAATCTGTGAAAAACCACGTTTTTGGCAATTTTTAGTCAATAGACACGTTAAGGAGGCATTTCAGACCATCAAATGGGGTGTAGGCGTGTTCGACTTCAAATCACCAATAAGAATGTCACCTCTTAATTGAATATAAATTATCCTAGAGTTTAAGTGATTTTTGCAAAAATTCAGGTGCCTAAAATTAGACGTCTACGTAAAAAACGGGCTTTTGATTCGGATTCAGGACCTTCGAAAACCCCCAGGACCCGTACCATTTTCGTGAGGGCACGACTTATTTTTATTTTATTATATACATTTTTTAATTATTATTTTTTTGCGCAGTGTAATCATCAGTGGGAGATGATTTCGTGATACCAAAAAATCCATTTTCTATGCTTTTATCATACGAAACAGAAATTTGGAACGGAGCCTCTCTGAGCCAAGTAGGATAGGCTTTTAACTTGCCGATCCTCGCAAATCAGCAGAGTGAACTCTTAACACTAAATCTATACAATTTATACCACGACGCTGAAATTGTAAACGGAACCTCTGTGAGACAGGTAAAATAGGATTTTAACCAAATAAATCACCCCAATCACCTGAGTGAGCTTTTAACGCTATTTTCTATGCTATTTATCATATGAATCTGAAATTTGGAACGGAGTCTTTGTGAGACAGGTAGAATATGATTTGCACTTGAATAACCAACCGAATCAGCAGAGTGAGCTAACTCTAATTTCTACTGTATTTATCCTACGGAGCTGATAAACTTTTATTTTAATCATATTTTTTCCGTTGATCTGCAACTTTGTCATAAATGCTTTTTGTTTTTGCTTAAAAACAATCAGTTGTTACTTCAATTCAAATTGTTATTGTGATAAAAAATAGTCAAATTTTCATATAAATCAACGCAGAGAAACCTAAGATCCAAGTCTTGCTGTCCCAACTGAGTTTTGATCGAACATCATGGACTTGACCGACAATCAAATCTGGCATGTTAGCATTTAAAATGTAGCCGTGTTCGAGTTAACTTTCGCGGTATTCTCCACGCTGGGAGTGTTAAAGGTTGGATGAATGCCCAACCATTAATTTTCGAATCGATGACACTTCAATAGGCTAAATTCAGGACATTAACGTTTCTCAGCACAGACGTAGTAGACTTTGTTAGTTCCATCTTGTTCATTTCCACGATTGCCAAATTGAATTTGGTCCCATATTACTTTTTACCACGTTAGAGTTGAGTGACGGGTAAGTGCAGCATGATAAAACAACCTTGACTGCTTAGGCTTCCCTACGTCGATTTATCTGAAATTTAGATTAATTTTTATTTGAGTAAGTTAATTTTAACTTTAATAAATAAACGAGAGTGGATCCGTCAATTAGTGAGGCTGTTCAAGGATAAGAAGGTCAACCATGTGAGGTTGCCACCTAGTGCAAAAAACATAACAAAATCGATACCCGGGAATTCATCGATAGTAGTAGATGCCCGTTGGACATCTCGAATTTTTCAAATGAAAATTGGCAAATAGATATTTTCAAGAGTGCTGTTTCTGGTCTCATATTTATCAATTTCCTATTCAACTTTCTACGCGTACTTGTGTATTGCGGTAATGAAATAACAAGATTCAAAAGAGTCTCGTTATATTTTTTTTTACATTTCCCTTCGTGTTGCCGTAGGCCTCCTTTTACAATTTCATCCTCTGATACGACGGGGGCAGTAGTTAGCAGATGCACCGAAATCTTGTTAAGCTTTCAACTTGACGTGTTGCATTTTAATCAGTAGAGAAGTGACTGAAAACGTTCTCGATTGAGGCGTCCCCCACGCCAATGTCTTTCGTCGTGTTAAGAGACAGCTTTGAGACGTCGTTTAGGAGGATTTCCCTTATCTTTTCTTCGCCTTTGAAAATAAAAATGTAGCTAGAATCGACAATAATTTTAATTATAAAACAATGAAGTATATTGATAGTCATATATCTCCTAGGAAAAATCTGCTGAAACAAAAATCTGACTCCAACGCTTATGTTTACATCCAGCCTCACATCAAACATAATGTTCACTCAGATATTCTGCGACTTAATCTTCTCGAACTCACCAGTCGCAGGGAGGTTGCATATCAACCGTTTACATCTTGAACAAGAATGAAATTACCTCCAAATTTCATAAATTAACTGTTGGGTGAACAAATGTAGACATCTTATGGAGAAAGGGACAAGGAGGGAAAATTTTTGATGTTGAAAATTATGCGATATATGGAGTGCTATCCAACAATTAGTGAACTTTTTCGTAGAGCTATGGAGTAGTCCACATCATTCTCAGAACTATCCCCGGGTTCTCCTTAATACATCAATTTATCAGTCTGATTAAGGGGGGATTGAGGAAGGGATTTGATGCTGCTGGTCACAGATAAAAAGAATAATACCTAAGTACTTAAATGGGCAAAGATAGACATTGTACGCTAAGTCAGCATGTAAATAATGTTATAGATTGTCGAATTAATACGCGGTCCAGCCCATTTAACCAACATACGTTTAAATACGTTTAAAGAGCTGTTACGACTCAAATGTCGGTCGTCCCGACATCTCCCACTACCACTTTGTGATCACGCCACATCCTCCTCTCCAGAGCCTATAAATACCGAAGGCAAACCGGCTTCGGTAATGTTCTATGTTCATACTTCCTGATGATCTGGTGATGTACCTCAACTTCTTATACTCTGAGCCTTGTCCCTTCTTTCACTATTTCCCCTAACTGAGCCGTGAGTTCCGGGCAGTAATAATTCCCTCAGTTTTTTGCCTATGGAGCTATCAGTTCTGGACCGAAAAACTAACTCCAATGTTACGCCTACGGAGCTCTATGTTCCTGACCGAAATATTCCCTTTCATACTTCCTCGCATAGCATGCCAACAGAGCTAAGAGTTCAAGACTATGATATTCAAGCATTACTCCTACGGAACTCTCAGTTTCGGACAGTTATACCCCCTCAAGGAACACTCCTATAGAGCTCTTAGTTCTGGACAGTGAACCTTGTCCTATCGTACCTTTCCGAATAGGGCTTTACAGATAGGGACTACCAAAATTCCAAAGCGCACGCGTTTTCAGTGTGGTTTTTGACCCTTCTGGACAAACTATAACTCTGGTAACCCTTCCAGATCAATCCATAACATACGATTCACAACTGGCTACTTACAAAAAATCGTAATCATAAAATATTAACATCAACCTCCTTACACATACCGAATTGAGGATAGTATTTCTGAAGGGTCCTGTATTTTGATCGAATGAGCCAAACGTTGTAAGCTTTATTTACCATTTCTTGCCTTTCTTTTTTTAGTTTTTCCCTTTCATGCTGTTCCTGGATGTGTTTTCTCATTTTATCTACAAAGAAAAGAAAAGGAACTAAATATTTGTATTACTTCAAAAAGTAGAGGAGATAAAGACGCTGCACTTTATTACACAACAGTATTAGATAACCTTCTACGCGGAAAACTCGACTAAAATTATTAAATGAAGTCTATTAGACATTCTCTAAATAAAGCTGCATAGACGTAACACTGACCGAGGAGAAATTAATTCCAGCACCAGTATATAAAAAGGGCTATGTACTTACAATAGTACATCAAAATCTATGAATATAGACATCCAATTGAAAATTAATGAGATGAACTAAATCGCCTCCCTACGTTCACTAGTCCATCTATAGTCTAGACAATGTGGGGAAAATAGAAACAAATGGTGGAGTAGTTTTGTTCTGAGCGTATTACCATGAATCTTGAGGGGCTGAATCCGAATCCGAGGAGGTCTATTTTGACCCAAGTTTCATCAACTTTGTTCCAGCTGTCTTGGAGAAAAGCGCTTGACAGTGCAGCCGTCGGACGGATTTTGTTACTCGGATATGTCTTAGCTCTGGGGGTCATTCCGGATTTTCGTCCGACAGAAAATATAATCACGCTTAATTTATACAATAGTTTACTTCCAACCAATCGTTACAAGGGTAACTCGTCACTTCCGGATTTCCCATTCCACAAAAATGTTTCACCATTTGTTGGAAGAGCTGTGCATTTATTACTCATGACTCGACGTTCCCACGAGCTAATTTCCCTCTCCTGATAAGCCTAGGAACAGGCTTTTACAGCAAACTTAGTTGTTGTAAATCTTGAAAACCATTTCATCCTAGGAGAGTTAAATTCATCGTAGGAGAGTGAAATTTGATAGAGAACCTTTTTTGGACACTAAGTGACGAATGAAATGACGGGGCTCCATCCTGATCAGCTTTAGTGAGCTGACGGACTACATTCAGATCAATTGAGTAAGCTCAAAACGGAAGTTAGTGAAAAGCGTTGTCTATTTCCACGAAAAATAAAGAGTTACAATGTTAAATCGATTTCGACGGTTAGGCCATCATCAGTAACAAACAATAACTGAAGGCACATTAGAAAGGACCCAGCTTATATAGTGACAGGTGAAGGGAGATTGAATCCCATTGGTCGAGAGAAAGGAAAGGGGCAGGAGGTACAACCAAATAAGTGCATACAAAGTGAAAGGGTGATTACAGCTAATCAGATGAAGTGAAAGGGGGAAATAACTAAATATGGTTTCAACAGTGTGAAGGGATAATTCCAAGCTTTACAGAAATGGTCCTATCAGTGGTGAAATATATTGAGGTATACCTCATTTAAACATTTACCAGACCTGTCACTTTTGATAATTTCAAATTTTTCAAGTACATTCAACATACCTCCCTTTGGGCAAAAATGAAGAAATTCTACAAACTGTCTATCTGTCAAATCAAAATTGTAACTATGATTGGATTCCTTAAGATGTTTTGCAAATGTAGACTTACCCTTATTTTCCCTGAAATCCTCCAGATGCTCGTCTATTCTTTCCCTAAATTTCCTACCAGACTGACCGCAATATTCCTAGCCACAAGAACATTTTAATTTATAAACTCCACTTTTATCCTGAACACTAATTTTGTCCTTAACGGATCCTAGTAATGCTTTAAGACTATTTTTAGTTTTGAAACCTACTTTATAACCTCTCAATGATAGAATTTTGCCAATTTTATCAGAAATTTTCCCATAATAAGGTAAACTTGTCCATTGCTTTTCGTCTAAAGTTACATCTTCCCTAGCCAGATTGGAAACGTTTTCCCTACTCTATTTCCTAAGAACCTTATCCCATATGGTATCAACGAGATCTCCTCCATATCCGTTACTAGCCGCTATGCTTTTGATAATGGATTTTTCTTTTGATAAATTTTGTTCACTCATTGGAATAGATAGTGCTCGGTTGATCATACTATGGAAGGCTGCATGTTTATGTACTAAAGGGTGATTTGAAGTACTATGGATCGTTATATCGCTATATGTATCTTTCCTATAAATTGAAAAATCATGCTTCTCATTTACCAAAGAGATGGACAGATCAAGAAAATTTAGTTTATTCCCGCCGAATTCGAGGGTGAATTTGATAAAGGGATCTAATTTATTGATTTTTTCGTGAAAAGAATTTAGTTGTCTTTCTGTGCCCTTTCATAGAATGATGATATCAACGAAATAGCTATACCAATAGAGAACATTATTTGTGTTAGGAGTTGTAAATATTTGTTGCTCAAGATAATCCATGTAAATATCTGCAAGCAGAGGAGATGAGGAGATAACGGAGAACCCATAGCAACCCCTGGCTGTGTATAGCATTGCCCCTCGAATAAAAAGTAATTTTGATCCATACAGACAGACATCAAATTAAACAATTCATTATTTTCGAAAATATTAAGTTTAGAGCCGTGAATCAGCCTGCATACCACATCTTTGCAGCTAGCTACATCGATATTGGTGAACAGACTAACCACATCAAAAGAGGCGAGTTTAGATTTGGAGGCATCTGAATGTCCTTAATTTTGGAGACCAAATCATAAGAATTTAGTACAGTATGTTGAGGCCGAAAGTTAATTTTGTTTCTAAATAAAATATTGAGTTTTTTAGCCAATTTGTTGGCAGGAGCACCAATATAAGACACCACCGGTCTCATCGGCGCTCCTTCCTTATGAATTTTAGGGAGATAGGATAACCTGGGCGCATGAGGGTTCATTTCTACAATTCTTGGAACGTACATATTTTCCTTTCACATACATTTCCCTTCACACTGTTGAAACCATATTTAGTTATTTCCCCTTTTCACTTCATCTGATTAGCTATAATCCCTCTTTCACTTTGTATGCACTTAATTGGTTGTACCTCCTGCCCCTTTCCTTTCTCTCGACCAATGGGATTCAATCTCCCTTCATCTGTCACTATATAAGCTGTGTCCTTTCTAATGTGTCTTCAGTTATTGTTTGTTACTGATGATGGCCTAACCGTCGAAATCGATTTAACATTGTAACTCTTTATTTTTCGTGGAAATATACAACGTTTTTCACTAACTTCCATTTTGTAATGGGTTTCCACAACTTCGTCGCGAGTGATTTAGTTCGAGTAAGCTCAGTTCTCTCCTAAAATGTTGGAATTTGGTAGGGAGCCTCTCCTGTACAAGATGAAAAAAAATTAGATGACAGCACCACCGTTGTCAGCCTGTTTTGCATGTTCTAGTTACATCCTTACAATTTCTTTGAAAATGGGACGAACGAATAGTAAGTAGTATGGGATCCCATCACTATCTTTCGGATCTTTCATCACCCCATACTCAACTTCTCCCATAGAAAGTAGGAAATATATGAAGTTAAAGGGAGACATTTAGCTTGTATTTTTTCATTAAGGAAGAAATTATATATTCTTTTTGACATGGAAGTTTGCATCACGTTATTTATTTATTTTCCCCCCAAACAAACAGTACAAACAAACAAAACACTGCAATTACTTTCTATTGAATAAAACAAGTAATCTTTTTGGCATCTACATTTGTTTAAAATTATGGCGAGAAGACTATTTCTCTTCCCTCGGACTAGGTATTCGGCGTCAAGATGAAACAGATACTTACTAAATGAAGTTATTTATGACGGGGTTACCGCGATCCATCCTGATCTGCTACGAGAGATGAATTCTCTCTTCTTCACCCAGAAGTGTGAAAATTAATAGGAAACCTCTGTGGGGCATCACGAGATGCTTAAAATGATGGGCTCTTTTCAGATAAGCTGAGAGAGCCAAATTCTCTCCGGTTCATCCTTGGGAATATAAATTTGACAGGGAGTATCTCTGGGAAAACAAGAGTCTACAACGTCTAATCCGTCTTTCTGATTTCCTTGAAAATTGGAAGGTCAGCAAGTAGTACGGGATTCCATCTACCTATCATCATTTCATACACAATTTTTCCGCAAGGTATTCTCAAAAATGAAATATTCAGGAAAGACATATCCATTATTATCTTTTGTTTCTCTCATTAAGGGAGAATGATTATTATTATTATTTATTTATTTATTTTCCTCCTTGGTCGATTGCAAAGGTTTATTGTTGAAAATGATGAACCAAAATAAATAAATGCTTTTATACCCACCGAAGTTCAACTATCAGATTTATGTATCATATTTTTGTTGAAACGTACATATAAAAACTATGAATAGTTCAATGAAGAAATCATAAATACAATCATTTAGATACCTCTTTCCATAATGTTTTTGTTATGAAGCCATTCGCGAAACGTAAGTTTACCAGATTCCTTGATGATGAAGTCGTCCGACTTAGCAATTTCCTTTTTGTTTACCGGTGGAAGCAAGTTCTGCCCACTGATTTCCTCAATATATAAACAAACAGTTACCATTATAAAGAAATGTTAGCTACCTAATTCAACTAATAATAATTACGAAAGCTTACGATGATAGAATACATATTCTGAATGAATATCACCGGGGTTGTAGGTATCTAGTGAACTGTGTATTCTATAATGAAGACAAGTATCAAGACGTTTGATCGATCAGGGGTGGGGGAGGGGCTTTATAAAATCGATTTCTTAGCCAAATTTCGTAGAATATGAAGTGCATGTGTGTGTGGGCGCGTGTACCTGTGCGTGTGAGTGCGTGTGTGTGTCTGTATGTGTGCCCGTTCTTTCGCCAAAAAATCAAACATTCCAAAAGAAAGGATTCTTTTTTTGGCCAGTACTTGTTTAGTATATAAAATTGGTCACATTTTGGAAAACGTGCTGACAAAACCACTAAAATTGCCTAAAATGGCTAAAAAAAACCATTAAATTTAAATGTTTTAAAGAATATTACCTACTCAAAGGAAGTTTATCAACTATGAACTAGAACATTGAAAAATGTATACATAAAGCTATACTGGAAAATGAACTCCAATTTCAGCAATACGTGCTGAAAAATTCAACAAAAACTGCAAAAAATGCTTAAAAATCAAAATCATTGAGTAGCAGATTATTGTTGAACATTTTTTTCCTCCTTACGAAAAACTGATACATAGTTAACAAAGTGCTCAACTTTCAAATCAATTTAGCATAAAATGTAATACGAGAGTTTAAGAAAATTCGCTAATTCAATCTTTGACTTCATGTCATAAAAATGGTCACAACTCCCTTCAAGTTCAATATAAAATGAAAAATAACCACCGTGATGGAAATACCTTGAAATTTCCTTTCAGAATATTGATATTTCTGTTCATCATAACTATACATACTCTATAGGTACATATGAGGAATTTGTTCACAAATTAAAGAAATCACTTCACTCATCACCTTGTTTTTTGTTATGCTTCAGTATAACAATTCATAATTAAAATACCAAGTTCTTGTCGTGCAGCATGGCCAATTGATCACATTATTTACTGTCAATTTTTGTGAATTTTGAACCTTCTGGTTGCAAAAAAAATATTCATTAAATTTATGGCTAAAAATCTCCATTGAAATTTTGCAAATTCCTTTATTAAGCCTATGAATAATGAAATGAGCAATTAGAGAGTGAGGATTAAATAATGTACCAAAATGCAAAATTTTCATATTGATTTGAATAAATGAAAATATATAGCTAGGATTTTGATTCTGTGGATTGATTTGAATTTTCACCTGGATTGGGGTTTTGTGGGTGGGTTTGAGTTATTCACTACTAGCCGTTCCGACTCGCTTCGCTCGCCTCCACGTCCAGCCAGGGGGGGCAAGCCCCCTGGACCCCCCTTTAAGTTGCTCGCTTCGCTCGCAAGGTATGGTCTCCCCCATTCAGGTGTATTACAATTGAAACATGTAGCGGATGTTGCTCGCTTCACTCGCAAAATGTAAATTCCTAAGGGAAGGTTTAATTTTAATGAGAGAAAAAAAAAAAAAGTTTTTCGTCGGAATTTTCGAGAAAACGGGTCCGCAATCTTTCATTTTTTGACGCATTTCCCGATACTTTTTTCGCAATCTGATCGCACCGTCTTCTTGCTCGTAAAAAAACCTAGGAAACCGGTATTTTTCCGGAATTTTCGACGGGTTAACCCCCCTCCCGCCGTCCATCCCGTGGTTCAGGTGAAATTATAAATTTTAAAATCGCTTAAACACTATTCCAGAGAAATCCAAGAAGATCCCTCCACTCGTAGACTCCCCCCACTCAGCCATTTGGCATTGCATAGACACGACGAACAAACGGAGTTTCTTTTTTATAAAGTAGTATAGATGTCTATAGGATATTTTATGCACAAACAACGTCATCATATTGTCTGTCAAATACTGTAATAATAATTACTTTGGTGCGAACATCTTGACTGTTCTCGCTGCCTCTTTTCATGATTTCGTTAACAGGTGCGTACAACCGCTTATCACCAAATCTGTCTGTAACGCTGCCTATTTCAACGATTTTAATTTCGTGTTCCCTTTTCACTTCTCTGTCTTTTCTAGCCTTCCATTCATCGAACGTGATTCTCTTCTTCAAATGCTGAGAGAAAACCGTAAGTGAAGTGACTAAGTGGACATAATCAATTAAATTTATATTGAATTGGGATCAATATGATCATTATAATACTTTAGGCCAGTAAGTACCCACTACATTCATATAAGTGCCACATTCCAAGCATTCCTCTAGGTACAGCAACTTACCAATTGGTGCCTCCGCATTTTTACAAATCGCTAAAACTTTAAAATATGGAAGGAATTTCGAACTTGAATTTCTTCAAACTTGAACTTTACAAAATCTCTTTTCAAAAATCATATTAACTTGCCGGCAGGGAAAGTTGAATCAACTTCATGGAATTGCTATAGATATACACAATTCAATAAGTTACTCATAAACTGTGGAGTACACATTAAATTGCATTTTATCATGTTATGTGAGTAACATATTTTTTCCCATTTCGGTTAGTAATTTTCCAAAATGAACTTACCAAATTGACTGATTTCAGAAAACGGAAAGTTTCAAATTATTGTTTTTTGTTCAAGCAGGACTGTTTTTTAGCTCTGGCGACATATTAAGTTCTCATAATTAGTTTTGGCACTGCTCTCTCAGACCGTGGTAAAAATTTTTTGAAAATCATTTTTAAACTTTGCCAAAAATTAATAACAACTAGATGACGTCATATTTCATTTGACTTTTTAATAAGAACATCATTCTTTTTACTCAACGGCCGAGTGAATTTATTCAGGTGGCCTTTCCACGCCTCTCAAACAAGATTTAAGCTTCAACACAATCAAATATTTAAATCGGTCGGCTACGTCAATATTTGACATTTCTTTCAAAAGAGACAAATAATATACCTTCGACACACATCGCGCGACAATGCTTGTGTACATCAAAGTGTGCATACTAATCATGTCTCTACGTAATCAGGCAGGTGACCCTGACGCTTTCAAAGCTTGTTCCATCGGGACAGTACTTGTCAGTCCTGTGAGTGCGAAAACAGAGTTGTGAGTGATGTCGTATCCCGGATTCATAGGACTATTGGCAGTTTTGACTCTAGCTGCAAGTCAGAATGCGGTCATTCAACTGAAGGGCACAGTGACCAAGACGAAATTCAAGCTGCCGACTCTTCCTAGCCCAGATGCTCAAGTTAGAGCCACGTACACCATTCTAGCTCCGGAAGACAAACGTGTGTTGTTGCGGTGCGAAAATGGAGGAGATGTTAGTACTTTACCTATATAAAAAAATTAAGATATTACTTTATAGAAAAATTAGCGTATGTCATTCAGAACCGCAAACTATACAACGAATATGACCCTATGCACGCTCAAAACCAAACACATGGAGGGGCGTACACAATTCATTGGAGTTACTGGATTTAGATCCTATTCCGAAATGTAAATGTATAGTCGAGGAATCAATTTTAAAGCTTACTCAGCACAAAAAAGGGACATTTTTTATAATCCCTTTTTGTGGAGAGTTTTACATTTTTTTAGCGAATTTTCGTAGAAAATGAAGCTATTGCAATGGCTCGGAAAACTTTTAAAATAAACACTTTTGAAAAATTTCATCATTGAATTCCGTTTTGAGACACTCTGAAACGAATCCTAGAGTTTAACGAATTCCATGTATATATATGTATGTATCATTCCAGACGAAAACTCTCCTTAGGATTGTAATAAAAATTCCGTTCTTGAGTCAAAATATCAAGCTTTCCAAACGAAAGGATGAGTTCGTTCGCCACCACTTTTTGAGCACATTAAATTGGTCAAATTCCAAAAAATGTACTTAAAAAATCACTAAAAATGGCTAAAAATTGTTAGACTTATATTTGTTGGCAGGATATTGCTCAAATAAAGTTTATTAACTATAAAATATAACATTCAATTGTCTATATGATCTAACTTCCGAGGGACGTCGTCATAACTACACCAAAGCACATCTAAATCACTACATCTGAATATCCTCAATGTAAATGATTCCTATATAACAGCCTTCCATTCACAGCACCAAAGTAGTCCGTCACATCAACCAATGACCTCATCAACTTCCACTCCCCTGGCACCAATAGCGCTTCAGTGGAAACAGCATGGTGACTTCCTGGATGGTTACCATGATTAAATAGCATTTTTCTCATCAACAACGATTCATGAGATCTCATAATACTCACATTCACGTTATTTTCATCCATTTTCCTTGTTCCATAATTTCCAATTTCCTCAAGTAAATAATAAAAAACGCTGCAGATTATTACACAATGGTTTATTATTTCTGTGTTAGATCGCCCTTCTACGCAGATCATTGGTCTATAATTATTAAGCCCCTTATGTAATCTATAATCAGAACATGGAGAATAGTGAAAACCACAATTTATCAATCCCTCCACTCACGCGGAAACTAACACTACCGAGGTAACTAGAAATTCGAGCGCTAATAGTATTCCCCCATAAATATAAATTTGCTCACTTGCCTCATTTACTGGATCTAAGGCGGACAAAAACATAGCGGGAAATACTTTTTTTTTCTTCATTCCCCAGATATTCTCGCTGATTACTCCGGGAATACAGACAAACAAACAGACAGACAGACGGAGTTTAATTCTTATAAAATAGTATAGATGGTTAAATTTCCATTGGCTAAAGACTTGAAATTTGATAAGACCGTGTTAGTTTCCTTTATATCAGCCTGTAATTGCAAAAAATAACTAAATTTTTCTATATTTTTCCTCAATATTGAATAAAAATTCTGGAATTGCGTCGGTTAATTCCTACTGTGCTAAACATCAAACGAGGTGCAGTTCTCGCAAAATTTGGTGCACTACCCAGAGTTTCATTCAATTATATTGCACCGCAGAGAAAAATAATTTAGAGTCGATCAACACGTTCGAAAGTTATCGTCCAGATGGCGGACGGACGGATTTTGTTTCCCCCCTTTTGGTTTATTATTTTCAATAATAAGCCTATGTGATCGTATAGAAAAAATTTGTTATAACCCCCCCCGACCCCCCTTAAACTTAGTCATTTTACGTTTCAAAGTGCGTAGAATCCAAATTTGCAATGTCCGTCCGCCGCCCGCCGTCCGGGCCATAAAAGGCCTTAGAATTTACTTAAAAAATCCGTTCTTTCGCACATAAACTCCACTTGGGGTCTAGTTGGTCCTAACTTCTCGCCAGCTCGATCGCTCCACACCCATGGGTGCTATGAGCCAAAAATAGGTGAAAGTGTCTTTTTCGAGGCTTATGAGTATAATGACATGATAGTGCTACAATTTAATATTAAAATCAGGTTAAATGCAAGTCTAACGACGACTTGCGTTTGCTAGCGCGTGATGCGAAATCTTACAATTACTGCGTCAACTACTGAGGTTCATTAGTTACCGCTAGAAAGCGTATTTGGTGGTAAAAGTAGGTTGTTAGGTAGGTAGGTACTCGTCCGTGTCGAGCATTTAGTTCACATTTACATATAATTTCAAAACAAATCGAATGAAATCATTCAGAAGGCCGTACGATCTTCCGATCTCTCACTACGAGCATAATGGAGCCGCGACTCAATTATTTGTCTGGGAACTAACGAAGTTTCATCAATGACCCCTAGATAGCAAGCTAGCGGCACGTCATGCTCGCGGCCGCACACAGATTCCTAACGACAAAAACGGGACAAAAGTCTGCAAAACAGTAAAGTTTGCCTCAAATGTTCTTTCCCACATTCGTAATGAAGGTATAGATTGCCCTTGATGAAAAACTGGTGAAGAACATTTCATGTTAGATACATTTTCCAAAAACAGCGCAAAAATAATCCGAAAATGGACACAAAAAAACAACTTTCACAAAAATCAAGTGTGACCCATGATTTTCAATGTTTTTTTTTTTTTTTTTTCCTGCTGAATGCAATGGTGTTAGTTTACGCGACCTATTCAACAAAAAAGAAAATATTGGTAAGTTTTCCACCAAGTCACCATTGCTTTTATTGCTTAGACGGATTGAAAACATGCAATGACGTGTATTATTAATTACACCTTTTTCCTCTGCTGGTGCCTATATCTACGCAGGCATATTGATGTCAACCTTCGGATCTGCGATTTGAAATGGACCTCCTTTGTAGTATCAAGAATGAATTCAATATCAGTGCACACTGATCAGCTATGGGGCTTCTAAGCCTAATTTGTTTTTTAATTGAGTTATGATGCTGAAACCTGAAATGTAGCTCTTTTTTGGAGATCTGGAATACAATTACAAAGTATGGAGGGACTCAGATCAGCTTCAGAGCCTCCGAGGGTATGTCCCATTCGACCCACGATATTGTTATTTAGATGGAGCTTCTTTAAGACTCCTCGGTAACTATAACGAGGGACACACATGTACATATTTTAATATTTTGGTAAAAATTTTTTACGGTGAAGCGAAAAATTGTGGGGTCTTGGAACTGTAAAAATGTTCACTCTTCTCGGAGTAACGATGCGCCACGTTCTGATCATATATTACATACGGGGTTTAATAATAAATTATAGGCCAATGATCTGCGTAGAAGGGCTATCTAACACAGAAATAATAAACCATTGTGTAATGATTTGCAGCGTTTTTAATTATGTATTCAATTATTTCTTGAATTTATTTATTTATCTAATTGCATTTGTATTATTATTTTTATTTTTTATCCAACATTTGGATTCCACGTCTCTAACGTAGCTCAAATCAAAATTAAATTTTGAGAGGTGGGGAATAAACAAACTATTTCGATGGAGGAACACGAATGTCTAATATTAGAAATAATAACTGAATAGAGTGACGTTAAAGGCTTTTTCCCATGAAAGTTCGAGAGAATTATGTTCATCAATGACTTTCTCTCGTAATGAGCAATACGAATCTAATATAATGATTTTTCAAGTGAAAATATGATTCACAACACCTTTTATTTTGAATTAATAAAAAGTTTGCTCTCCACTATATCAATTTACTACATACAACTACTTATGTTGTAAAACCACTGAAACAAAACAGAACTATATAATTTCAGGAAAGACGCATTGGTAAATTTTTTTCTTCCAGGTCGTGGAATGCACGGAAGGTACTCTCCAAGTTATCAACGGTTTACCTAAAGGATTTTCTTGCAAGAGGAATCTCAACACGCTACAGACCAGAGTGACGCTCTCCATAGTCAATTACCACCAGGTAGCAAAAATAGTATTTCACTATATTATTGTTAATTTAGATTAATAATTGCATAAGTCTCACCCAGTTTGAGCAACAAATAGTTTAGCTGAATTTTATGGGAGCACAATTCGCCTATCGTTTCCTAGGCTACAAGGAATTATCGGAACGCTCCAGAGGTCACCCAGAAACCAGACGTTCAAGAGCACGGTTCTTCCCCATGTCAGCAGTAGAGTATAACTATAAATGTAACGATATATACTACTGTAGTTGTCAATGCACTGCTAAGATCTGCAGTAGCCGTGTCTCTAGCGTTTCTGTCTGAGGAGCAGAGGGTTTCTGGTTCAAAACTAAAGCCGCGAAAATCCGTTGTTCCGTATTTGACCCCCGAAACATATTTTATACGTAATTCTGGTCTATTTGTCAAACCAATTCATATTTTACTATAAGAATTTTCCTATGTACTATGTAAACAAGACAGTGAATGTTTCCCAACAATGAAGCTGTTGCATCCTTTTCGATAATATATTATCATGTAAGTGCATGATTGTGTCCTACAGGTTTTCCCCACACTTTACTAGCTCACCCTTCGTGAGTTTCTTCATTCGCACGAGTGTAAAAAGAACCTATTTGTACTGTTCAATTACAGCAAAACTCTTAACCCCACCTCAAAAAAATAAAAAATAATAATGTGTGGACATCCATATTAATTTCCAGTCTTTCGAATAGGTCAGTGATAAAACGACTTGCGAAGCTTATTCAATCGCTGGTTTGTCAGCCCCTGCAGCTTCAGGGGAAGAGGAACAAGAATCATCGGCTACCAAAGCCTCTAAGCGGACGTCGTGCGACTGTGGATGGTCCAATCAGGTAAGTGATTCCATTCACAACTTCATTTTGATGATTTTCACAATTACATATAGGGAAATATATTCAAACACAAGAAAGAAAAAATGGATTAATAATACGACAAAATTGAAAATACATACATCATTAAGTTTGCGGGCGATATTCATGTATTTTCACGTGATTCGTTGAATGACATAAAAGTTATTTTATTTTTAGACACATAAAATGCAATTTCGGCTGAAATATCAAAACAATTCGATATTCCCATCGTATTGTATTATATCGTGCTACTAATTTGAAAATGGAACACTTAAACAGGAGTAGGTAAACAGTAAATTATCTGAATGAGTCGCTTCAAAATGCTGGGGTAATTGAAGCAGTAAAGGTTAAAACATTGCTGTATCATGCAGTGTCCACATGTATCTGGAAACCTACATCACTTTGAACTATGTGCTAAATCAGGAAAACGGTATATCATCTACAAGCGATACCCTGCATTTTATAAGCGAAGGATCGATGGAAGGCATGGGGCAAGGTCAACCCATCCTTTATGTCCCAAAGTTCGTGCGGAAATTGTATAACATCGACGCCGTCCTAACGGACTCGTTGATGTTGATTTTCTAAGTCGTATACGCCTAAGTGTCTACAATATTGCTAATTACTAAGCAAATTTGTGGCCATAGATGACCCGAAATATTGAATTTATTTTGAAACTTTCCTCGAAGAAATCCATTGTGCGGACCATGAATTTTAAAACTTCTACCTAACTAAATATAATATATTCTTGTACTCTAGCAGGCAATCCATATATAAGAATCCGTATATACAACTCAGTTTGTTTCTATCTATCTATGTATGTATGTTCCTAATAGAAGCCTAAACCGCTGGACCGATTCTGATCGGAGTGGTCGTAAAATGATCAGCAAGTTCCGACGCACAGCACAGACTAGGTTTGAACCTACAAAATAACCTTCTACTTCTTAAACGGCGCTACTCTTCTCAACCGATTTGTTTGGTTCCCCTTTGCTTGGCTCATCGTGCTGTTTGGTTTTGACGATTTCGATCAGCTGAGTGAGCTAAATTCTCTCCTGTTCACCCTAGGAAGTTGAAATTTGAGAGGGTGAATTTTTGGGACATTAAAAGACGATTGAAATTATGAGCTTTTTTCTAATCAGCTGAGTGAGCTAAATTCTATCCTGTTAACCCAAGGAAGTTGAAATTCGATAAGGATACTCTCTAGGTCTTTTTAAAAGACTGTTGAAATTATGTGCTCTTTCATGATTAGCTGAGTGAGCCAAATTCTCTCCTGTTCTTAGGAAGTTGAAATTTGATAGGGAGACTCTCTAGGTCATTGAAAGACGATTGAAAGGATGGTCTCTTTCATGATCAGCTGTGTGAGCTAAATTCTCTCCTATTCACTTTAGGAAGTTGAAATTTGATAGGAATACTGGCTGATCAGATGAGTGAGCAAAATTATTCGCTCCTGTCCACCCTAGGAAATTGAAATTTGATAGAGAGACTCTGTGGGTCATTATGAGACGATTGAATTGATTATATCTTTTCAGATCAGCTGATTAAGCTAATTTCTCTCCTGTTCACCCAGGAAGTTTAAATTTGATAGGTTATCTCTTTGGGACAATAAAAAACGAATGAAATTATGAGCTCTTTTCTGTTCAGTCCGGGACTGATTTTGCTTACTTTATGCATTAATTTGGCATGTAGCTTCTGTAATTATGAACACAGTCTGGATATGGTTATTTCAGCAGTCTATGTACCGACTAACCCTGCTAGTATGTATATAACCAATGAATTGTGGTCAGTTACCAGGAGTTCATAGATTCATGTATCGAAGAGCAGCACATTTAGATCGAAACAATTTCAAATTTCAGAAAACGGTACTTGAAAAAGTTTTATTGTGTCACTATAATACGATGAAAGTTAGAAAATGGAATATACCATAAATTGGAACGTCTTCTCGTTTATGTCTTATGGTATCGTTCATTGTTTGATATCTACGTTACTCAATCATTATCATGCACTTTCAGAAAAGGATAGTAGGTGGTACGGTGGCCAAGCAGAACGAATTCTCATGGATGGCTGGTCTGATTCATAAGAGCACGGGGTCGAGATTCTGCGGTGCTGCCATCATCTCGGACGACATCATTCTTACTGCTGCTCACTGCTTGGATAACATGCAACCCAAAGACATTGAGGTGGTTGTTGGTGATTACGATATGAAAGGCAGTAAGTAGCGTTCACATTACTCGAAGTTACACAATATGTAAGGAAATGTATGAGACAGTTCGTCGCCTACCGCAAGGCATTCATAATCCAAAGGTAATTTTACTCCTTGCTCCGTCAACCCCCACAGAAGCAAAGCACTTTCGTCCTAGTAATATTCATGTTAATACCCATTAAGTTCGAAAATTGATGAACTCTTCCACACTCGTCGCCTCTTGTACCTCCCTTTACGCAAGTTCAGCATCATTTTACCTTGATATGAATCTTTTTTCATTTTCAGGAATCCGATCCAAATCTGAGCAAAAGATTTCTGTTCGGACGTTGGCACAACACGAGAGATGGGACACGAAAAAACTTGTTAACGATATAGCGCTCATTAAAGTCGCCGATAAAATCAAGTACAGCCAAGAAGTTGGTCCCGTATGCTTGCCGTCTGGCAGATCGTCTCTGGTTGGAAGGACTGTCACCGCTATGGGTATGATACATTCTTTCATTACCGTCACCCTGATTGATCGATGGGAAGTCACTTATTACGCAATGGTTGGTACCTGTATCTACCAGTACTCAACTTGCGTTAGATGTAAAACAATCTATATAAACCTCTCATGTTACCAGTTTATAACACTTTAGCTCAAAATTTTTTGTATGCTTTTCATGTTATGCCCATCAACAAAATTGTTCCTTTATGCCAATTTAGGTTGGGGCTTAACTCAGACGCTCTTCGAAAGAGATAGGGGCCTACTGAGGAAGGTGGATCTGAACGTAGTGGATATGCCATCATGCTCTGCGAGCTACGGAAATACTATCAATACCCGCCAAGTGACACAGCTTTGCACCTACGGAAAAAACAAAGATACTTGCCAGGTAATCGAAATTTCGTACCATTTTCACTATTATTATTAACTACTGAATGAACACGATATTATGAAGTAGCTCTTGAACTTAATAAAATTTGCAATATATCACTGAAAATCAAAACCTTACTCACAACCTCAATCATTTGTACGACGGTTTTGGTATCAAAGTAAATCTGCCAAGTTGGGTGTGGCACATAGCTTCTTCGTTAACGTTACATGAATGTATAGATCATTGAAAAGTTTTAAATTATCTTGAAAAATTCCATTGCGGAAAAGAGTACCTAAATCAAGATGTAGTGAGAAACGTCATAATTGGTCAATTGAGAAACGAAAAATGATACTCGATGTAATTTAAGTTCGCGCATGCTAAGAATGAAGTGAAGATCCGAGAACAATGAAATTGGTACGGGACTGTTTACATTACATTATTACATTACATCGATGTTCTTCCAAGTTGTTGTTGCAAATATCAATAAATGGACATCAATTCGAGGTTTAGCATGAAAAAATACTCCAAAATCATGTATTACATGTGGCAATTGAGTATCTTTGGAAATTCAGCTTTTTTGACCCATTAATAACGATTTTAGCGGGGTTGGAACCTTTTTGGGGAACCCTGTATATATACATGTACGAGAAGTTAGAAATTTCCAGTCCAAGAAGTTGGTGAATTTTGAGCTTCACCAACCCCCCCAAATTGTTATTAATGTGACGGCCCTGAGTGGGCCCTGAGTGTGTGTGCATGTGCACGCGCAAACTTGACTTTCTTATAACATCAGTTCCTCTGATCTATCGGTTCAATTTCGTTGAAACTAGAGAAGTTTTTTTCCTCTTTTTTTCCTAGACAAACCCCTATACCTTGTATTGCAATTGGATGAACAGTAGCTTCTGCGCAAGTGCAAACTTGAATATACGTAAATATGTGTACCTTAAGTGGTAAATGCCGTTGGATCATAGTAGGGTTTACGCTTACGAACATGATTTGGCTCTATTTCGAATATCTTGTATTTACCATATCATACTAGGAACCGTTCTATCTCGTTTTCAGTAATTTTGCTCGTATTTTGTTCTTAAAATAATTATATACATTGATGTTACAATAGATGAGGAAGCTATACTTCCTGCTCAACTTCACAAACTTTTTTTACTACTTACCTATTTATTTATTTATTATAATTTTTTATTTTATCATTTTCTCGTATTCAAGTATTATTTTCAATAGTCACTGCACACTGGATTACTAGCTGAGTTGAGCTGTTTCACAATAAATTATCAGGACTATGTTGTTATAATGAGAGGCTTTCTTCTAAATCTTTGTTAAAACGATCTTGGGATTCCGTTAAATATTGATGGGATAATAATTATCAACTAATTAATATCGTCCCATTGGTCTAATGTTGCTATGACAGGGAGATTCTGGCGGTCCCCTGGTATGGTTGGACCCAGAGCTGAATCGCTACACTCAGGTGGCTCTTGTCTCTTACGGGAAGAAATGTGGTTCCGCCTCACCCGCCGTCAACACCGACGTGTCTGCATACATGGACTGGATCCGAACCAACATGAGAAGTACGTATAACTTTGACCCAATTAACTCGCACCTTTGTCCAAAAGCTGAATGTTAATTATGTTCATGCTAGATTGGCGTACCCTAAGAACAATAATAATAAGATGATGTACCATGTGCGTAGTGTTTTAGGGGTGATATTAAGTTTTAATCAAACAATAATCAGAAAATAAATCAAAAAGTTTTGAACAACCCAAAGGAGAAATATTGGGTACTTAGAGAAAAAATTCTATTTTTTGCCGAGTGGAACTTTATTTTGAAGATTTTTTTAGTGCTGAAGCTGATGGTGAAAACATAATTGTAATGTCTTATTCCGTTCTCGGATTAGATCTCATGAACCAAGATGAAGCGCGATGTTTTCGAAAGTACTTTAAAAAACCCGCATCTGCGCATTGCGCAAGATATCGCAATTCTGGTTTCATCATCGTGTTCAACATTAAACACCTTTAAAATGAGATATCACTCGGCAAAAAAATGGAAAAAATTTTTTTCGAAGTACCTTCCTAATACTCCGTTGGGTAGTCCAAAAACATTTGGATTTTTTCCTGATTTTTATTTGCTTATAACTTAGTATCTGCACCCCAAAAATGCTCTCCAAGTTTCAACTGTTATCTCAAAATATATGGAAGAAAGAACTTTTGGGACCCTCTGTATTGTGTATGAAATACTTAATCATATTCAACTCACAAGATTATATTAAAGCACATTTTGTAAGGTGTAGGTTGAAGTAAAAGGCTCAATACAGTCAGTATTTAGCCGTGAAGAACCGTCAATTATCCCAATCCTCAGACGACCAGTCCATGCAACGTGGAAAAGGTGTGCTAGCCCTCTTCCGCCCTCCACCTTCCACCTGAACGCCAACTCCTGGAAATAAGTTTATGGTCTCTGTGATAAATTTATTCGGCCTGGGGAAGATGAGGACATTAGTTCCAGCCTTTGACGTTTGTTGACTGTAGTTTGTGGCGTATTTTCAATACTTCTGTGAACTGCTGGCTCTTCATACTTAGGCGACTTCACATCCCATGGAAAACACAGGTTGTTTACCCTGGATATCGAAGGGTTGATTTGGAAGCCAGGAAAGAGCCCGTCATACCTTTAGTTCACTTAATCTCCCAACTCCAGGATGTCATAAACAATGTAAAGACTTATCTCGTGAATGAGTGGACATTAATAAAGTATGGTGATAGGAAATCAATGTCTCCAGTACACCTACTCAAATTTATCTACAGATGCATTTGGCTATATATTTACGTCCCAAAGCTTATCGGATGAGAGAACAATTCACAATCCCGTATAGGATCCTAACGGTTCATGCGCGAGGATGGCTATGCTAAAATATGACATGATTGAAATCGATAAAATCCTAACGGCCCATTTCTACAGCCAACCAATTTCTGCAAAACCGTCAGTTTTATATGTCCAGTCGACTTCCAAAGCTTTTGAGTGGACATCATATTACATGAACGATATGGTAACCTTTCAACCTTTTATTGTATGTTTGTAAACATTCCAATACAAAGTTTTCAATAGGCTTATTCTTGGAAATCGGTTCAACAATTTAAACTAATTTTTCCAACCAAGTAGAGAAATCCTACCCCACACGGAACTCCCTTCCCGTCTTAACCGCATTTCTGGAGAATGGAGTGATGTTGCCAGTGTTGAACAGGAGCTTCGCGATGTGATGACACTGCGCGACATGATTTTATGGTCCTCATCCGTTCGTAAAAATATTAATTTATGAGCAAACCTAGTCAGTCGAGCTCAAGTCCCCATCGCGAATGTTTATTCTCCAGGCTCCACCACGTCTCCCAAATTTTGTGTTGGTACATCAAAACATACCTACTCGTACTGAAACAAATACCGATAAATAGTGGTTATAAACGTCTATGCTTACATCAAACAGCATATATCCTAATCACCCGTAGGTAATTATATAAGGTTACACAATGGCTTCAAAAGTGTTAAAATAAAAATACCTGAATACCTAACCTCAATGGGTTGGGACAAGCGATTCGTCCCGAAGGAGTTCAGTGATCCGTAGTCCCCTTTCTTGAAATGGTAGACAAAATGTCGAGAAGAGAAGGTTGCATGGGGCTGCCCGGGGACTGGAACAAACACATCAAACGGTAGGTGAGCTGGGTCGATCTCCAGAATCGTAACACATTTGTTCAGCTAACTTGATCACAGCAAGCTCATGGCAAGGCACGGGATTCAATTGCTTGAGGCTAAAGAGGCGTGGGCAATCGTAAATTATTTTACCCCATGTTTGCGCTATGATTCTGTTCGCGTCGTTCCAGTTATTCCATGGACGTTAGGAATTTTTCAGTCACCTGCTGGGAAAATCACAAATCTTGAAATGCAACCTGGCCAACATTCAACTCGTTGAAATAGTCGTCGTACCTAGTGTAAAGTATAATTATAATACGGTAACTCAACTGACCAACATTTTGTAGTCCGGTGTAGAAACACAAAGATATGCTCAGCAAAGTCTGGTGAGTCCCATTCAAGTAGTTTTCAAAGCAGCTCACGAATCTACAAAGACCTGCAGGAACTGTAATGCTCCTGTAGAACATAAAATCTATGCTTTTCACCTTATAAACTTCATTAAAACAACATACAACAAACGGTGATGTAAAATATGATTCCATGATGTAACGATTAAAACCTTCTCTAGGTTAGATAGAAATCAACATTTTCTCTCCCAAAACTTCAATAGGGAAGGTTTTAATTCCAAAACTAAGAAGCATCAAGTCAATTATCCGATTGTATTCCTCATAATTAGCAAATCGAGCTGTAAAATCATATGATGACATTATCTGTATGACGAAAGAGAACACTGGAAAAAACTGTACAGAACTTGTCTTTAAAGTTCATAAAATCTAATTCCAAAACTTCTGCATCCTTTTGTACTACAAGCTCACTTCTTCCTACCTATCTCGTAGAAAAAGTGTTTCTAAAAATACGTATCTTTCCATGAATGGATGAATGATTGTTTTATCCTTCAAAATTTTGCAGGGCTTTCTCCAGGAAAGGCAGTGTGCACTAAAGTGTGAAATGAAACAATTCCATACTACAAAACTGGATCCAGAAGGACTTTATCCTTAACATTTGGGTGATGAGTTGATCATTCTTGATCAATGATGATGAAATGATGTATATGTAATAAACATTGAAAATCTTGTTTTCTTGAATTATTTATCACGTAAATTGTCTTGATCATGGCATTCATGGCCACCAACTAACAGGTTTACCTTGTACCTACTAAAACTACTCTTATGGCTTCAGATTTTCCCTGGTTTGTCTGTCCTGTTTGCAACTGCTAGTTATTACCTACATCGGTTCAGTTATTTTAGTCATTAAAAAATAAGGTATTATATTATACGTTTCTATGAAGTAGTATCAATTCAACTCAAAAATTCTGCCTGAGTTTATGCAACATTAGTTTTTTCGTATTTTGAGATGAGCTTGTCACTATGTATGCAAGTATCATAAATATGGAGAACAAATTAATTCGAAAATTAATACTCCGAAAGGATCAAACTTACTGTAAATCATCTAAAAGGAGGTCTCTAGGCTTCATCTATGGCAATTTTCATACTGACGCGTTTAGCATGGATTTAACATTTTCATACATTCTAAAGCATTGATTTAAAAGCAATGAAACTTGTTCAGCATAACATGGATACTCAATGAAAACTTTAAAAAAGTTCACGATTCGCTCAGAATAATATTATGTCTCATGGATGGCACTTTAGTGGATCGAACAATAACACCTGAGGCACTTTACAATCAACCATTCGCGCTCTGCAGAGGAACAAGGGTTAAAGTTAACACGACTACGGACTCAACTTGGTTACAAATTACAATAGTATTTTCGGACGCAAAAATACGCTGATCTTCAGCTGATTCAGCTCGATCCTAAACCATGATTGCTAATGCTATTATTTCAAGATTCCTAGTGAAAATCCTACTGGAAAGTAATGTAGTAATTTATTAAAGAAGAATAATTGAATGGGGGAGGAAAGTAGGTTGATCTGCCTAGAAGAATAATTTTTAAAAATATTAGCGCATCTCCAATGGATTGGATGTGGAAATACCTATACTCGCCGGGGGCTCATATTTTCATCCTGAAACCGCCCCACCTCTTCGATTTATTTTTAACTACCTTGACATGGAGAGGTCGCCATAGATACTAGCTTGTTTACGAAGAGGATATCAATGTTCCCAGACCGCGTTGCTAATGGGGTTGTTTTCTCGAATCTCGTTTTCTAAAAACAACGTTCCTTACATTCGGTATCATTACGAGTGAGTTTTTTTTAGCGAAGCAGATATTATTCGATAATACTCCAAGGAGAAAAGAATCATATAGATGTGGCCATCTTCAGGAGCGCCGCCTGGACGTAAAAAACGCGTAAGGTTAGTTCAGCTACTGCTGAGTTTAATCTCATAAGCATTATACTTTGTAGGTAAGACGAAAGTGAATACGATGAAGCCTATAAAATATTACCTATTTTGACACTTGCGCAACACCCATTCCATTAATATAAATAACGAACATCAAGTTCTAGTTTGCTCATTTGGAGGTATGAACGTCGGTAGGTCAGGTATGGGTAGTGGCGCACGCGATGTACGACTTTCTAAGAGTTATGCCATATGTTAGAGTAACAGAAAACACTGACGCATGTCGGCGATCTTAGGATTACGTTATTGAGATCACACGATATAAGCGCACTGGATAATCCTAGAAGTTAGGCAAAGAAAATTATAGTAGGTCCCTAACAGTGTTGTATTAATAACCGCTCTTTCACCTTTTAGCCACATTCCACTATATTTTCTAATTACTAGGTATTATGTTGAATGTATCCATCAAATGTGTGCATTAAATGTCCAAACTAACCTAAAACATAAAACCACCAACGAAATAACTTTGTTTTGATACCTACACTAATCTTTTCCGGATACTAGCTCCATTTTTTGTCGTTTCTCAGGATGATTACGATTGGAATTGTGAAATCTATAAGAATATCTGTCGGATCTAATATCATAGTATAATAATATATAATATCTGTAGGATCCGAACGTTGATCTCTGTCCGGCTCAAGTAAACGTAATTCGCTATGAGATTAACACAAATCTGACTTATTCGTCTAAAATAGGTTCTATCCATTACAGTATTAGTAATCCTCAGAATCAACCAGTTCTGTAAAACTCGCTCTCTCTTACCATAAGTGCTGAACATGAGTTGCAATCTACCTGGAGTAATTAGAGGTACTTTAATTTGATCAATTTGATCATTAGTATCGGTAAATAGATAGTGTAGTTGTGCCTTAAAACACAGTTCTCTGTGAAACGGAAAATACTATAAATCGGCGCGAAAACCTATAAAAATAACCACACTCTAATACAACATTCTGAGAACTGATATTGGGTAGCTAATAGCTCTACTTCCCTGTACCAAAATTGTATTCTATTCTACTAAAGTTGAGAGTAGTTCATGGTATCTCATCTAATCTTGATCTATCGCCTTTTTCATATATAACTTCAGATACTGATTGAACATTAGAGGTATTTGTAGTAGATATTCAATATATTTGGACCCTTAATCGGGTTATAGTTTGACGTAATATCATAAAGCATTTTAGTGCTTAAAAATGAAAAATGTGGGTAGGTAGGCACGTACTTCATATTTTTAGAGGCTATGCGAATTCATACGATAGAATTTTTTGGCTTGAATAATCAACGCCCCAACATTTTTTGGCATTTTTGCCTTAAAATAAAAACATGGAAAGCTTAATGATGGGCATTAAATAGGAAAGAATTGAAGTCGATGAGGTAGCAAATGTCTCAAGTGTTTGTAGATTGTTACACAGCGGCCAATAAACTACTGTTATTCACCGCAAAACTTGAACACTGTTACAACCGTTAGCGACTTAAGATCAATCCGAATTTGTCATGTTGTGTTTCATTTACATACTGAAGATCTGTCGATGTACCTCTCACTTTTATGGGGCAAACCTTACCTTCAGTACAATCCTACAAATGAAAAACGTGAAAATAGCAATAGACGGTTCCTAACGTAAATTTCTTAACTTACTCTAAGTAGGTATGTTGATATCCTATACTCGGCATGTTTTTCACTCAAATAGCAAAGATTCATAAATATTACTTTATATTAACCTAAATCATTATAACGTTTACAGAAACAGGTTACCATTGCCTCAAGACAAAGTATGTTTCTTGACCCCACATCGAGACGCTTTGAGATACTTTGGAGGAATACACATTGACACCGAAAGTGAAGTAAGGTCTTGTCCTATTAATCCATAAAATGTAGAAAGAGTTAAGTTCAGTATAATCGGTATCTACTCCTACCTACAACATTCCATCTACCGTCTTAGTCACTCTGTTCCGTCTTTCCAATTTCCAATATAAAACCTTTGATAAATCGACATCGGCGGTGTATAGTCATCGAAATTGTTGTGGCTGCGTGCGTGAATGAATTTTAATTACTCCAAAAGACATTGAATTGTGGATTGATCATCTGAACCAATTAACCTGGGGCCGTTGCTGAACCATGACTTCCTATACTTAATAGCAGAACGACCTATTAGCCGGACATTCTACCTGTAGCTCAATACCCGGACATTAAGCCCGTAGATCTAACAGCTTGACATGAAACCCTACACACTAATTATCAGACCCGAAGCCCGTAACACCAACTACCTGAAAGCCAAAACTAATACCACTGCAACTTGAATGAAAGAATATAAAATTGTAAACTGTAAAAATACAATTAATGAGGCAATTGCTCGACTAAAATAACCTGAGTACAACCTGAGGGTGAGGTTTGAAGAAGGTGTGTAGAGAAGGCAGGTTGTTTGTTGTTTAATAAAACTATCAGATTGAGAATCTGGCTGGTGAGTAGAAGTATACCATTTCCAGACCAAATTAAAAGTTATCCAAACCAATTAAACCTTTTCCAAACCAAATTTAACCTTTTCCATACCACATTAAACCATTTCCAAACCAATTTAAACCTATTCCAAACCAAAATAAACTTTTTCCAAACCAAATTAAAACTTTTATTTATTTAATCACTAAAAAATCTCTCAAGATTACCAGCATGAATATAAACTGACTTAGAATGTTGTGTTATGGACGTATGAAGACTTGGAAAAAAGATAAAAGCCTCAAAATGACAAACTTGCATAATAAGGTAACTTTTTCTAACAGTATATCAAGATACTCGGAGAGTTTATCGTTTTCGGGATAGTTTGACGTTGATTTCCCTACCTCGAATGGGAGATAATTCGACGAACTTTCTGGTTACCTTTAATTCACTGTTAGAAAAAAGTTGTATTATAATGCAAACTTGTCATTCGAGGGTTTTTGGTTTATTATTTTAAATAATAAACCTTTGTAATCGACCAAGAAAAAAAGTACAACACCCCCTAAACATGTTTTGGTTTAAGTTTCAGTAAATAGGTTAGCAACCAAAACTGGTTGCTAATACCAGGGGCAGCTGTCCTATCCCTGCCTAGAGTTTCAGTTACGCTTCGTAGAACCCTTTGCCCCGAGTATACCTCCCGTTGCTGCTGCCACTAGTATTACCTCTGTTTCTAGATACCGGGCCTACAAAAAATTTACAAAATATCACTCATGATCTACTTCATTGATAAATAGTATGAAGGCCTATGAAACGGAGGGGAATACAGACCCCTGTGAGGGGAAAATTACAAAAAAAATATCGAACGCACGAACATTTTTAATGATAAGAAAATTAGTAGGGAGTTGAATTTTCTCCAGCAGACTTCGCCTTCGGAACGCAAACGATCTCTAGTCGACCCAGGTCCTGGCTTAATCCGTGGCCTGGTCTAGTCCCTCTGTTTGAAGAAGGTATCTAACCACCCACTGCTTTAAATCTTAGTTTCTTGTGTGTCAGTATTAATGTATTTATAATGTAAAAAAAGAATATTCCATTTTCAAGGATGAAGTTCGTGACAAGCACAAGAAAGCTGTGCCTACGAGTACCCATGATCACGAGGAGAGCTTTGGCAGACAAATTGGTAAGTTGTAATCATGAAATGCAAAAAGTGACTTTGTCATCAAAGTACTAATTCCAATAACTTACGAACTACTAGCTAAAATAGCTTTTATGATCAAGCACATAATTTTTACGACTAACTGAAACTATCAGCGTATTAATATTGATTAAGGGAAAGGTGCCCATATCGAATCACTTTTCGCAATATTTCAATTTCTGATTTTTACCTGAAACTAGGATTATTAATTGAGTTTTGCAAACAACAGCCGATTTTCCAGAAGCATCCACTCCAACTGGTACGATTTTGGAACCTCAAAAAGTCACGAATCAGAGAACAACCTATCATTTCATACCGTCATTATGATATTCCTAGTGATCTCGCAATTTTATATCGGCGATTTTGCGTGCGTTATTGCGTGTGTTACTCCATAGAAAAAGTAAATTTATGAAAAATTACATGGGAGACAGCTGGAGAAGCAATGGATCAAAAATAAATAAAAGCTGGACATCGCAAAGATCGTTGGGTGGCTGCGCAAGCACATTGTGACCATCCCCTCCGTGAAAAACTGAAGTGGTACTATTTAGGCGTCATATTCCACTCGGCTCCGGTGACCGTACCCACACGGCTCCCAAGACAAGGTGGCTCGTAGGTAACGTGGAGAGATGGAAGTGCACAACTCGCGGTCACAAGGCATATTTCAATTCCTAGCGTTAGGTATGAGAGAAAGCATATTTCGTACAAGAAATCGTTCCAAGCTCTGACTGAATACTTGGGAACTGAAATAGTTTTCGCTGATTTTGAAGAATTTGGCAACTCACTTGAACGACAAGGACTCAGGATGTGGCAAAGCAATGAAAGATTTGTGTGGGCATCTATTTTTACACCCATCTAAGGTGATGAACTGTATCATAAATAATTTTATGGCCATCAAACGAGTCCGCGCATGATCGCGCAGACGAAAATTGGTAAGACCCCACAAATGTGGAAGTACTGGAGCCGAGTGGCTCAAACGTGAGCCATATTATGAGGTCCAACCAATAAGGCTGATGGGAAACGACAGTGGTACCTACCTACACATAATTATGACGATGCTCAAAATTATTTTAAAAGCCTATCTTCGAAATTTTACGTTAAAGTTAATTACGCATATGCCCCGTGTTAACGTCTGAAAACTTTGAAACAAAAGGATTTTGAGCTGCTTAAAGTTTCCTGCCAAGAAATTATGAGAAATACTGAGAAGAAAAATAATTTTAAATAGTGAATAGGAAAATAGAATAACCACTTCATTTTCTATGCGAGTCGTATTGGCATCAGTTGTTCATCAAAGAGCCAGCGTAAATAAAAAACTAGTATCTTAAATAATAGTAAATTCAAATCATACGATGACTGTCCGTGAACAAATACAAAAGACACTTCAACATTTATTGTTTCTCACTAAACATTCAAATTTAGAGGGTAATTCACACATTTCATGACTGAATTAAACGAAATTTCTCTTCACGTCAAGTACTAGGGGCAAACGAAAATACATAATTTATGTTCCAGACCTTCCTAGTCATCACAATGTTCACACGCACCGTCACTTGATTGGTCAATTTAGTGGAAGTATAATCTGCATAATCCGTGGCCTCGTTTTAGTCTAGACATCGGCAGCGTGGAGAAGAAACTCTTACTTTTTCTACAATGTTCCGATACCAGCAGGGTGACGTTAGTACTGCGGGGAATAATATGCTTCTTTATCGGTTCGTAGAAGTATATACATCGTGGAACCTACTGATACAAAGTTTCCGCAACACTTCTCTGAAATGAACATTCAAATCTGTGTATGGAAGAGATACGGTAGAAGTATCCCCTGTGTCTAGATAATCGGCGGTTTCATTACCTCTTAACACCCACATGTACCTCCACCAAAACGAAACCTACTCATCTTCCCCGATCATGTAGAAAAGAAAGATGCGACAAAATACCTAGTTCATTATATTGTTGCATAAAATTTAAATTGCCAAATTATTGTCTGACATAAAAAGTAAATTAGGTACCATGTAACTTAAATTAAGTATCAAAAGTCGAACTCATAATTATGCACTTGTGATAACAAATATTTGAAGTGATACATGGCGCACTGGGCACCGTTACGATATGTTCATCTTACCCCTAATTGACTGAAAAATACGGTAATAAAAGACTCGAAGGTGATATTTCTTGTGAGTATTAACTTCTTAAAAATAATTATTTCCCTCACTTCCTACATAACCTAATTTAAGGTTCTATTATTCCTAGTCGTTCATCACACAATGGACTCGCCATCCAAAAAGAAGATAACTTCTGCTAGAAGACAACGATCTACACTTCCTGCCGCCAACGTTCTTAGCGGTGAAGTCCACATAAAAACTGTCATTGCTCAAATGCGTACTGATAAAACCAATAATTTGTTGTACATGAACTATGCTCTTCCCGTGGATCATAAAGACTACAGCCCTTTCTCGTTCAGGTAAGGAAATCTTATTTGAATGAAAGAAATAAGACTAGTATTACATCCTTTGCTGGTCATTACTGCACCATTATTATTACTTTTTTTTTCCTTTCAGAATCGTCACATTTTGGAACATTAACAAAGAAAAATTCTTAACTGTCAGTAACAAAGGTGTCATAATCGGTGGGGGCAGTCAACCGATATTTTATACGTTGGATGTTTGGGAAAAACAATACGATGATTGGGCAAAATTAACAGAGGTATGCTTTTATTTATTTTATTGTATTTTTTAAATAATAATAATATGCAGCAAGTAATAAAATACCTTATAATCATATGGCGCCTATTCATTATTATATTATTATTCTCACCATATATACAATTATATTCTTGTTTCAAGTTCCGGACATTCAAAAATTTTCAACTCTTTAAATACTTCGTCCTATGGCATAAAAAAGTTAGCAGAAAAAGATATGTCAGAAGGAAAAACACGTTGGAGTCTCGCCTGATTTACACTCGACGTGATCTCAGAGAAGCGCTAATGAATATACAAGCAATAACTTGTGCAATGGGTGAACTTTCTTTTTTCACGGCCGAAAAACTTCAGAGCTCGACATTGAAACATTTCTTGAAGGATCAGGTATAATTAATTAATATTACCATACATCGTACGTTCTTCAATGGTTAGCATGAGAATAGTGAGAAGTGTAAAATCTAAAAAGTATAGCGAAGTAGAGTTGATTTAAATGGAAGAATAGTGGTTTTTATGTCGAAAAACGTTATTTTCTCGTAAAAATCCTTAACAAGTCATATTTGGTACTAGATTGATATAAAAAGGTGCGGTTGGCAGCATGCTACTCCATTTTCTTTCTACCGAATTGTAATTTAACACTCTGAACCGACCACCTTGTAAATGTATAACCTATTTACCACTGGAAAGCCCGTGCGCATGCGCAAGAGATAACCCATTGGTTCAATAATAATTTGTACAGTTTTCAACCAATGAAATTTTGATGAAGTTCTCTTAGAAGATGTCGGTCAGGGTCAATGCAAATGAGATTCAGAGGAACTTGACACTAGCAACCTCAGAAAATGTTTTCAAATTAAAGTGAAAATTTGTAGAGTCGTGGAATAATAGTAAATATTATTTTTCTGGCCAGGGACAGCAGTCCCAAAAAGTCTCCGTTTGAATTTTAAGCATTAGAAGTTGAAAGAAAATTAACCTCAGAGCGCACATATATCGAATTATTGAGGTGGCTCGTACCATGTAATTTTTACCTGTCAATCCCATCAAACTATGTAGGTACATTCAAAACTTCAGAGAAGATGATCAGGCCCTATATGGCAAAACAAAATAATCGATAGGATGTAATTTCCAAGAATATCCAAACATTATATATGTATATATAAGTAGTATAGGAATGCCAATCCTGGACCACCGACTTCAATCTCTGTTAAAAATGATTCTGACTTCAATCTCTGTTAAAACTGATTTTGTGATAAACCCTGTTAAAACTAATTTTGTGTTAAATCCTGTTGAAAATGCTTTTCTGTTAGACCCCTGATAAAATTTTTCAACACAAAACATCAGAACACATTTTTTAACACAAAACATCAGAACACATTTTTTAACACAAAACATCAGAACCAGTGACTTTTTCTTTTTAGCGACTTGAATTTCTGTTAAAACTTTTTTTTATCACAAAACATCATAACCAGTGACTTTTAGGGGGGGGTATGTTAAAAGAATAACTTTTATAATAAAATGAGTAAAAGCGCATTATTACAAAAACTTAATTTTGAACAAACATACAATAAACTCTCGGATTTGGATGTGGGAAAGTCTTATCAGATTCTCGGTGGAGAATTTAAGAAAACAAAACACGGTGAAGCTATTCTCCTCAACTTGGAGAACGATTTTAATGTTTATTTACCATCTCGATACAACGATATTTTAACTAAAAACGATTTAATTAAATTGGTTAAGGGTCAATTTAAAATCGTTTATAATGGTATGGAAAAATATAAAGGAAAAGATATGCATGCTTTAAAATTCGTAGAATGATTTTTTTGAATGTGATCTGTTATTTTTATATAAAGAATTTCTTTATATAAATAATCCTTTCCCTCCAATCACCACAAATTCATAAAAAAATGATTTTTTTCTATCCTGAAAAATGTCTTGAAAAAAACCATGTTTTCATGGTTTTTTTTTTTCAGAAAGAGAATTGTAAAGCTGTTATTATTTTCCTAAATGAAAAACTCTTAAGATTTCTAGAGTCTCATGCTATCTAGCTTGGTGTTTGTGAACTAAAGGAAATGATAAATAATGCGAGATTAATATTCCGTACACTATCTCAAAGGAGGTCAGCTAGTTGACCTTGCATTCCCATTTCAGATAGAAACGGGAACAAGACGAGTCAAGAGGCGATACGCAGTTCAGTTATCTTCCAGGCGTGAATCGCTCTGCACACAACGTTTCAACCTAAAGATTATTTGTAGTTAGCTATTGTTGAAGACTTTTATTTGGAACTTCAGAGTTACAAAACGTACCATAGTGAGTGTATTATGAGTGTATAGACTTTATTGAGGAAGTGGAAAGTTAGGAAGTTGCAAGAACTTTAATAACAGATGGAAACATTAAGTGCTACTGACAAAAGTATCAATTAATAATGAATTATTTGTACTTCCAATAACAGTTCTACGAGTGGAATCCATGTTAAAGATTCTAGAATCCATGTTAAAGATTCTAGAATCCATGTTAAAGATTCTAGAATATAAAACATTTTGGGAAACGAATTGAAATGCATTTGAATCAGAAGGTTGTGTTCCCCCTCCAAAAGCGCTCCTATAGGAGCGCCTTATCTTTGAGGACCGCGGGATGATATGACGTGATTTCCCCCTCCAAAAGCGCTCCTGCAAGAGCGCCTCGATCTGAAAGCGGTCCTCGAGGGCCGCATTCGTTTCTAGTATTATTATTTTATAAAACTACTCGATGTGACGTGATTTCCCCCTCCAAAAGCGCTCCTGCAAGAGCGCCTCGATCTACAGAAACACTCTGAAGAGGATGAACCAGCTGTCTCAAGATTCGAGTGTAAACCTTGAAAAGACTCTGCGTTTCTAGTTATTCTTTTATGATGTAAAATAAAAATGTTTATTATTGTTTAATGTTATTGTTTATTGTTATTTCCTTTTCCAAAACTTAGACTTACAATAATTATACATTGTGTTTTTATAAGAATTTCTTATAAAAAACTGACTTAAAACCCTTTTTTTCTTACACATTTTTAAAATCTGCTCTGAAGCTCCTTCTGTGATTGATTCCAGTTTAATGTGTAATGTAGATGAACACAGCTCATTAAAAATAAAATCTCCTTCATACCCCAAGCATTCCGAACTTTAGCAAGCATGAAAATTATCCTCAAACTTCTTCTTCAGTTCGGCTTTACTCTCTTTATAATCCAATTCTCTAAGTTGATGTTCAGTAGCATTTTTAGGAACCTTAATCTTTTTTTCATTAAGGTATGTCTTTACTTCCTCCTTTGTACGGAGAGGTGGTTTATCCTCGACACCAAATAAACGTAATTTCAACAACACTTTACTAAGTCTATACTCCTCCAATTCATGTAAAATATTCTGTAGTGCGTAAACGTTTTTTTCATAAAATTGAAATTCAGGTGTCTTTACAAACTTCCAGAAACCTCCATGTTCTTCACATAAATTTAATGCTTCGTTGTCTAAACCCATATCTCTTTATTTATTATAGAAAATATTTTTTTTTCCGGGACCCGGTGATTCACCGGGTCTCATTAAAGGCAATACAGATGATGAGTAAGTTAAAAGAAAGAAAATAATAATAAAAATAGAAGATGGATAACAAAATCGTATTACCAACTGAAATTTACATGGAAATCCGAGATAGGATAACTCATCCAGTTGATCATATAAATTTTTGTAAAGCGACGAATATTTCAGTAAATATAGATTTTATTTCTGCTACTCTTTCAAATTGCACAGAAATACCTGAAGATATATTAAGAGAGTATACTAATCTTATAGATTGGGATACAATTTCTTGTAATCTAATACTATCTGAGAATTTCATCAGAGATTTTCAGGATAAGTTATATTGGAAATGGATTTCATACTATCAAAATTTAAGCGAAAACTTCATCAGAGAATTCCGAGATAAAGTAGATTGGCGTGAAATTTCATATAAACAAAAACTATCTGAAGATTTTATCAGAGAATTTACAGATATAGTGGATTGGAATGCAATTTCAAGTGATCAAAAATTAAGTGAAGAATTCGTCAGAGAATTTACAGATAAAGTGAATTGGGGATCTATTTCATATAGTCAAAATCTATCTGAAAACTTCATTAAAGAATTTTGACATAAAGTGGATTGGTATGAAATTTCATATAGTCAAAAACTATCTGAAAACTTCATTAAAGAGTTTCAAAACGAAGTGTATTGGGAATTTATATTCAGGTATCAAAATTTAAGTAAAGATTTCATTCAAGAGTTTCAACATTTTTGGTAAAAAAATTGTTAGTTTTTAATGAAGAAACTTCATTAAAACAGGAATGGATGCTGTGTAGGTGTTGAGAAGCCAGAGAATGTGCGGTTAAGTTGGGACATTTTGCTGAAATTTCCTTTGATTTTTTTATGGGAATTCATTTAATATCACTTAGGCAAATATTTTTAAAATCTGCTCTGAAGCTCCTTCTGTGATTGATTCCAGTTTCATGTGTAATGTAGATGAAAACTAGAGTCATTAAAAATATTATAATTACGAATATCTTATCGATAAACAATGAAAGATTCAAACAGTCCATATTTATCATAAAAAAATTTAAAATTTCGTGAGTTGTAATTCCTCAGGATAAAAACTTCCTTGAATTTCCTCTCCATTTAAATCTTTTATTTTATAAGTAATTGGGTTCGTTTTTAAAATTTCTGATATTTCAAATATCTCTTTCGTCCAATTTGTCTCGTATTTATTTGCGAAAGTTTTCTTCGATTTCGTAATTCTTACACGATTTCCAATTTTAAATTTCTTTTTTCCATTTTTTCCACTCTTTTTAAATAAATATCTCAGGATTTCACTTTCATTTTTTGCGTCAACTTGAGCAGGTGTCATTCCAATGGAACGATGAACGTCTTGTTTGTTATACTCATTAACTAATTCCTGTAGAATATCGATCCAATTTTTATTTCCATTCACCTCGAAACGAATTTTCATTTTCTGATTCAAAGTTCTGTTAAATCTTTCTATAATTGCGGATTTTTCTAAACTTTCCGTGTGATACATTTTTATGTTATACTCGTCTAAAAGTTCTTTGAAAACTCTATTTTCAAATTCTAAACCTTTGTCCGTGTGAAGTAGTTTAGGGGTAGAATGGTCATGAAATTTCACATTTTCCAAAACGTCTTTGAAAGCTTTTGAAACTGCTATTCCGTTTTTCTTTTTTAATGGAATTGACCAAACGTACTTTGAAAAAGTATCAATGATATTCAACATGTAACCGAACCCCTTGTTTTCATTCTCGTATTGTTTCATTATAATCAAGTCCGCAGCCCAAAGATCATCTTTTCCATGAGTAATAATTTTCCTTTTCTGAAATTTCTTTCTAACGGGTTTATGTAACTCCTTTGCAAATTCTAACTTTTCGTTTTCAGGTAAATTTATAACTTCAGTTTCTACGTTAGTTTCCTCATTCGGATTTTTTATAAATTTGCTTTTATTAGTTTTGCATTTTATACATTTAGCTGCAATTCTCCACCTTCCGTTTGCAGTTTGTACAATTTCCGAGTTTATATTTTTCGTTCGTTTTTTACACTTGTGGCAATAAATTTCATCCTCCATGTTTTATTTAAGTCTAGATACATTTTTTTAAATGGGACCCGTCTGCCAGACGGGTCCGGTATCTTGCCTACGATAGCCCAATCAAAAATGGTTCGAATTGCTGCTTTTTCTCCGTTAGGATCTTGAATAAATTTACTTTTATTTGTCTTGCATTTTGCACATTTAGCTGCAATTCTCCACCTTCCGTTCACAGTTTGTACAATTTTCACGTTTATATTTTTCGTTCTTTTCTTACACTTGTGGCAATAAATGTCGTCGTACATTATTTATTTAAGTCTAGATACATTTTTTTTTAATGGAGTGATCTCCATTAAAAATATATACCTTATAAAATAATTATAAAATTTCCTGTTTAATCTTATTTTTAGTCGGATCGTACACGAAATTCGATCCACTTACAATAATAACGTAACACGTAGTACCTTCTGTGCTACCTGTTGCTGCTGCTACAGATGTATTGAATTCAACATGGAGAATCAAATTATTGCTTTTACCACTAGATAGACTCTGAGGTTGATCAGACAAATCGATGCTAAAAATTGGATATTCTTTTTTGAAAAACTGAGGCATGATGTATGGAATAGATTGTTTAGAACTTATAGTCTTTTTGAAATCTAAAAATGTGTTGTAAGCTAAACAATAATTATTTTCGTTAAAATCTAAATCCATATTTTCCTCAGGATACCTTCTGCCATTTAATTCAAGCCAATAATTTCTCACATCTTTATGATGGAATTCAGAATTGTTTTTTGTCTGATCGTCCGAAACATCAGTTTGAAATACCACGAAGCACCATAATGGGTTATTAACGTTTCTGTAAATGTTAGTTACATCGAATATTAACGTTTTTCCAGTAACGTTCTTATGCTCTATGCATTGCCAACTTTTAAATTGGAGTTGATACGGAGTGCTTCTCAAATCTGTGATCAAATTAACTTTTGCTTCATTCGTGTATTCAATCACCGGAACTCTCAAAACGAAAGAGGTAATTTCTAAAACACCTTCATTAGGAATAGGATCTCTTTCTTTTTGCCATCTAAAAATTACATTATTATCGCTGTTTCTCACAAAAGATATTTCAAAACCTCCCTTGAAAATTGGAACTGTTAAATCTTTGAAAAACCCCAAACCTAAGTCACCAAGATAACCAACTGCACTGAAATCCCCTCCTCCGATAACTTTTGAGTTGAACCCTGAATTCATAGCATTTCCGTTATAATCTTTTGGACCTTCTTGAGTGGCAAAACCTTCCACCAAGCCAGAAATGCCCGGATTTTCAATTTCATCTACTATCACATTGTGTTTTTTCACTTCTATACTCGAAAACATATAACCTACGTAATTATCTACTAATTTAACAGTATCTACACCTGAATACTCCTTGGTTGGATCTTTTGACTTTAGAACTCCCTTCACGTAATATTGTATATCTTTAGACAGAAATTCGTCGTCTAAATCTATTTTGAAAGTTGTTCTTTTATTCTCTGCATTTAAATTCAAAGTTGAAGTTGGATTAATGGTACGAAATTGCTTTCGCACAATAAAGTCTTGATATTTATCAAATACCTTTTTAGTTTGATGCATTCTTTATTATAGTAAATATAATTTTTTTTTTATTAAAGTAATTTACCGGGTCTAAAAGTTTTAAAAATTAATTACTTTTCAGCAACAAGTAAGCTTTAATATCGTTGAATCGAATCGGTTCATTATTTCCCGTGGTTGTTGACAATTTTATCATTTTTATTTCTTTCAATCCTTTTCTTAGTGGAATGAAAACTACTTTCTTTGGTTTTTCCGTGTAAATAGTATTAGGTGACAGTAGTTTCTCTATGAAAGAAACGTGTAATAACTCATGTTCAACATGCGAATGTGGGTTTTCCTCGTGATTAGTAAAGCTGCATTCCGTAATGTTGCAATGCCATTCGATTATTTTGCTCGAAAATACGAGTTGAGTAGGATTGGTATCCGACACGTAATTGGTGTTCTTTTTGAATAAAATATCGGAACCTAAACAAGTTTTCAATTGGAATATGTCACAAAAGTTACCTTCATTTATAATTTTCATATCCATGGGAAAGTAAGCAGCAATTCTGTAAGAGCCGTCAGTTAGGAGCTCGAGATTGAATTTCAAATTATTCGGATTAACTTTCTGTATATCTTTCTGTATATCTTTCTGTGTATCTTTCTGTGTATCTTTTTGTTTATCTTTCTGTGTATCTTTTTGTTTATCTTTTGGTATTTCTACCGTCTGGTTTTCGAGCTTTTTCAAAGTATCTACTTTCGCTAACAAAATACTTTGAAAACTAGTCAAATGACTAATCAACTCGGATTTGAATGAACTCATTGTGTATTCACCATTAAGTTCATGCACGTCATCGTAAGTTTCATCGGGGAAAGGAAATGTGAATGAAAACTTGAAGTTTTTTATCTCAAACGTTTTCCTAGTTGTAAACATCAATGCTGACATGCCCAACTGATACTCTTTATTCGGATCGAGTGGAATAGGACTCTCAAACCTTATTGTATCTCCTGAAATTTTTATAAACATTATTTATTTATTATATAATATATAATAAATAAAATGAGTCATGAATACAATATCGATCCTCATCCATTTGAATCAAACAAAGTTCATAATGGATTACTACCGCTTCCTCTTCGATGTTTAATAGTTGGAACAAGCGGATGTGGAAAAACCACTCTATTGTACAACCTGATTACTAAACCATGGGGAATTCCCCATGAAAATCTCTACATATGTTCCACAACTTTAGAACAAGAATTTTATAAAGGCTTGAGAAAAACTAGTGAAAAAATAGAGGCTAAAGTTGGAATGACAATAGCACATTTTTACGATAGTTGCGACGAACTAATTGTACTAGATGAATGCCTACCAAACAGTATTGTAGTTTTCGATGATTGTGTTAATGTTGAACATCAACGAGTTATAAAAGATTATTACGCGAAAGGGCGTCACAGGAATATTTCTTGCATTTATCTAACTCAATCATTCACTAAAGTTGATAGACAGTTGATTAGAGGCAATCTGAATTTCCTGTGTATTTTCAAGCAAGATCCAGATTACATGAAAGTGATTTACGATAAGTATGCTGGAACAGATTTTACTTTCAAACGATTCAAAGAAATATACAACGAATGTTGGGACGATGATTTTGGATTTCTAACGATAAACCTAACAAAACAATTAAAAGACGGTCGATACATGAAAAAGTTTGAGAAAACGTTTCTCGAGTCGGTGAATAAACGGTCAAAAACACCGTTAAACGATCAAAAACACCGTTAAATAACCGTTAAACCATCGTTGAATCACCGTTAAAATAACCGTTAAACCATCGTTGAATCACCGTTAAAATAACCGTTAAACCATCGTTGAATCACCGTTAAATTTGGATTTAAATATTCGACAAAAAAAAATTTTTTTTTACTATAATAAATGTCTACTGAAAAACATTTAGAAAAAATGTGGTTGAAAAAATGTAAAGAAAATAAAAAAAAGATTGAAACTCGTGATGATTCAGAAACTAGTAATCAACCTGATGATTCAGAACCAGTAAATAGAATTTTCCTGAAAAAACCTAAAAAAGAAATAACTGTCAAGGAAGCTAACAAAATTCAAAAACAAAAACAAGAGTTGAGGCGTGCTTTCCGAGAAGCTAGAGTAGATAAGTTTAACGAAAGAGAAACTCGTAATCAACCTGATGATTCAGAACCAGAAAATATAATTTTCCTGAAAAAACCCGAAAAAGAAATGACTGTAAAGGAGGCTAACAAAATTCAAAAACAAGAACAAGAGTTGAGACGTGCTTTCCGAGAAGCTAGAGTAGATAAGATTAACGAAAGAGAAACTCAAGAAAAGATGTTTGCACCCATCACTGAAAAAGTAGTTGAAGTAATAAATGCTGTGAAACAAGCTGATGAAGACATCATAAAGAAACTAGAAATTGTTCCCTACAAGCCAACTAGTTCTCCTAGAAAGAAAGTTGTAACTTTTGGACCAACTAATACTTTTGACATTAATCCAAACGAAGGAGCTTCTGCACTAGTTGATACTGTGCCAGATGATACCGTAGTAAACACGAGAAGTAGTTTATCAAGCATCATGGATATGGTTGATCGAAATGAAACCCTATCGAATAGCGTTGGTCCGAAAGGAATTGGTCCTATTGCGAAACTTTACATCAGGCAGGATGATAAACAATTTGGTATATGGGGAAAAGAGGACAAAATTTACATCGGAGACCAACAAATTCAAGTAAATGGAGATACAATCGTTAATCAAAAAGAAAATTACAAAGGAACTCACGGATTATGGCGTTTGTTAACTGATCCTCTAGGACCTGATCCTGATAAATACACTAAAGAGGATTTGAAAGTATACAAGAAAATTCTTATTCAAACTAATTCTCTATACCAAAAGAACGACCCAACTACCAATAAAGTAAAGTCTAGTACGGGGAAAAAATGGAAAGAGTTGATCGCGCCTATTTGGAAAGAAATCAAAGGAAGTAAAGTTGGTTCGGGTTTGATAGAATATTCTGAAAATCCAGTGGAATTTAAATACATCGACAACCTCCAACAGCTGCTACAGCGTTTGTTCTATTTGCACGCACAAGAACGAGCTGGTAATAACAATTTTCACAATGAAAAATTAGGAATTGTAAAGTTTACAAGCGATCAGTTGGAAAAAAATATAGATAATCCCAAAGGAATAGAATATCTGATGAAAGTTGTAAACAGTTTGCCGAAAGGTATAATTAAAAATGGTTCCGGAGTTTTAAATACTTTGCTGAATAAACTAGATGGTTTCGTACCTGAAATGCATTTACCCGGATATAACTATTGTGGTCCATTTACAAAACTAGATGAACGATTGAAAAGAGGAGATCCTGGAATTAATAAATTGGACGAAGGTTGTAAGCAACATGATATATTTTACAGAGATCACACAGGCACGAAAGAAAGACACATAGCGGATAAAGCACTGGAAAAAGTGGCAAAAGAAAGAATGTACGCTAGTGATGCAAGTTGGAAAGAAAAAACAGCTGCAGCTGTAGTGAGAGGTGCAATGAAAGGTAAACAGGCTTTTGGTATGGGAGTTGCAAAGAAAGGTAAACAAGTTGCAAAGAAATGTAAACAATCCTTTGGTGAGGAAGTTACAATGAGTAAACAAGTTTTTGGTATGAGAGTTCGTTATTAAAAAATTTTACTATAATAAATAACTATGATTACGAAAAAAATAGATTTAACCGAAAATCAACTAACCAAAATGCGAGCCGCTTACAAGAAGCGCAAAAGTGTTACAATTCTTTTGACAGCGAAACAAATTTCAGGAAACGGAAAACATAAAATCAAACTGTGGGAAACTCAATCAAAAGCATTTGAAAAAGCGAAAGGAGAAAAGAAAGGAATTACGTTAACTTTGGATTACGAACAACTACAATTGAATCACACGGGTGGATTCTTACCATTGGTGTTTGCAGGATTAGGAGCACTTGGAGCGTTATTAGGTCGAAGTGCAGCAGTAGCAAATTCAGTAATAGATTCGAAACATAAAGCTGCTGAAGAAGCGGAAATAAAACGTCATAATCTCGAGATGGAAAAACTAGCTCAAAATGCAAAAAGTTTAAGTATTGGGTCCGGTTTAAAAAAAAGAAAAAAACGGAAAACTACCAACCTTTGAGTAATTTAGATTTACATCGTTTCGCGAAAAATTTTAAAATAAAACATTTCCGAGGTATTTTCATGAAAGATGAACTTCCTGATCGATCTAAACCCGTTGAATGTGGAATTATTAATTTGGAAAATTCTTATCAAAATGGTAGTCACTGGACTTGTTATTTTAAAAAATCCGAAAAAGAAAAGTATTATTTCGATTCCTATGGAAACGCACCACCTCCTAAAGAGTTGGTAAAATACTTGGAAAATAAAAATATTTTTTACAATTCCGAACAAATTCAAAAGTATAATGATCCTCCAATTTGCGGTCATCTGTCTTTGATAGTGTTAAAAGAACTTTCAAACGGAAAAGATTATGAAACTGTTTTAAAAACATGCAGAGGGAAATTGAATTCTGAAAAAATCTTAGTATAATATTGTTGTTTTAATGGAAAATTTCCATTAAAACGTTTTTTATAGGGATTTTTCAAAACTCTTAAAGAGGGTGGCCAAATTGGCCACCCTCTTTAACGTTAAAGTCGAATACAAGTCGAGAACATTTAATAATTTCTTTTAAAACTCTTAAAGTGGGGAGCCATTTCATACGAGATTAAAGGAGACAACAAAAATACCGAAAAGATATCAGGAACTTATCTCTGTAAAGAACTGATACTAAATATGGATTCTTAGTTTAAAGAGTTTTGAGGCTCACATGTAAGCCTCAAAAAATTTATACGAAATAAAAGTTGGAACGAATAAAACAATTGTTAACTAAGATCTAAAAGCCGCGGCTTGAATTCCAGCCCCGGCTTTTTCATTGCATACGATATTAAAGGAGACAACAATAACGAAACTACCACAAACTTGATGTTATGCATGTATTTTTTCATTTTTTGATTTGGTGATTCCATAGTAAACTAAACAACCACAGTGCTAGTTAAAAGGATCTCTACTATAATAGACAAAAGAAAAAGGTGGGGGCGAATCGACGCCACCTTTAAGAATTAAAAAAAAAAATGAGGGGTTAGTTAAAAGAATATATTCTATAATAAAAATGTATGATGCGAGAAGACATTGTGAAAAGTGCGATGTTAGCACTACTTATAAAAATTGGGCTAGACACCTAAAGTCTAAGCGCCATGGAAAAAACGACCCGGACCGGACAATGACTATCAGAAAACCTAGGAAAGCGAAACCTGTATTTGTAAATCCAAGGAAATTGCACAAAGTATTTAATTTTAGTGAAAAAATATTTGAAAAAAGCAAAGAACCTAGGAAAGCGAAACCTGTATTTGTAAATCCGAGGAAATTGCACAAAGTATTTAATTTTAGTGAAAAAATATTTGAAAAAAGCAAAGAACCGAAAACGGAAGTTGTAAAAAAGGAAGCTGCATTTAAATCTAGATTAGTGACTTACGATATTAAAAATACGAAAGGATTTAAAGATGCTTCCAAATTTCTTGACAGTATTAAAAAAACCGTAACTGGTTTAATCAACATGAAACTTAGAGAAATGAAACTAAAAGTTAATGTAGTTTTAATCGCAGAATTTAAAAAAGGGACTAACGAAAATAATATGGAGTATCATGAACTCAATTTCAAAACTAAAAACGTAGTAATATTGCAGTCAGCAGAAGTACCAAATTGTTACGAGGAAATGAAACAGAAAATTCTAAATGAAATGGAATCGTTCGAAATAAAAGGATCTCAATGGCAACTTCATAAGATCAAGCATTTGGAACTTAACGTTAACAAGTACACTCCATTGAAAGGATCGTCTTACATTCAACTCCCTGATTTTCTACAAAATAGGAAAGCAATCATAAATGTGAAAAATGATGATAATAAATGTTTCCTTTGGTCTGTTCTGTCTGCACTTCATCCAGCTGACCACCATTCTGATAGAATAGGAAAGTACATAACATGGGAACATGAGTTTGATGAAGCGTTGAAAGATATCAGTTTTCCTATGAAACTTACGAGTATAAAATTGTTTGAGAAAAGAACTGGGATTTCCATTAATGTTTACTGTCTGGATGAAAATAATACTATAGTTCCCTTGGAAATAACGAAAGATGAAAAGGAAAAACACATTGACTTGTTGTACTTGAAAAACGAGGAAACTGAACATTACTGCTGGATCAAAGATCTATGGAAACTGGTTGGTCATAGTCAGCTAACAAAGAATGGTCACAAACGATTTTTATGTAAAATGTGCTTGAATAGCTTTGGAACTCAGGTTAAATTAAACGAACATAAAGAATATTGCGGAGCTCATAAAGCTGTTAAAGTAGAACTACCTGAACCTTACGATAACATCTTACAATTTGAAAATTATAAACGCTCCATGAAAGTTCCATTCGCTATCTACTCGGACTTTGAAAGTTTTCTAAGCAAACTTCAAACTTGTCAACCTGATGAAACTAATGCGTTCACTAATAAAATTCAAAAACACGAAGCTAGCAGTTTTTCATATTACATAAAGTATTCCAACGGATATTATAAACCTCCAGTCGAATATTCTGGTACGGATTCTCCAAAAGTATTTTATCAGAAACTGAAAGAGGAAGTTTTACACATTGCTAAGGAATATTACGATAAAATTGTACCAATGAAACCATTGACAAACGAACAGAAACAGGAATTCAAAAATGCTAAAGCTTGTCACATTTGTGAGAGAGGTTTTAACGAATTGCCTCCAATGCTTGAAAAGAAACTCGAGGAGATGGAAAAAGCTTTGGTCTACTTTCACATGCAAGAAGATGAAAGTAATGCAAACAAAATACAAACGGAATTGACCCAATTAAAACAAAATATCAATATGAACAAAAGTCGTGTGGCTGACCATGACCATTTGTCAGGAGAATTTAGAGGTACCGCCCATTCTCTGTGTAATTTGGAGTATCAATGTCCGAGATTCGTACCTGTATTTTTCCACAACCTGGCTGGGTACGATGCCCACTTATTTATAAAACAACTCGGAGAGGATGAAGGGGAAATACGATTGATTCCAAATACTGAGGAAAAGTATATCTCATTCTCAAAGATTCTCAGGTACGACTCTGGAAAATTGGATATGAAAGGAAACAAAGTAATGAATAAAATTGAAATAAGGTTCGTGGATTCGTACAAATTTCTATCGAGCTCTTTGGAAAAACTAGTAGGAAATTTAACGAAAGATCAATTTAAGGAACTGGTAAAACATTTTGGAACAGAGAACTTGGAGTTGATGACAAGGAAACTAGCTTACCCATATGAGTACATGGATAGTTCGGAAAGGTACGATGAAACCTATTTACCACCTATTGAAGCATTTTACAGCAGCTTGAACAAACAAGGAGTAAAAGAGTCCGAGTACAGAAATGCGCAAGAAGTTTGGGAAAGATTTGGAATCAAAAACATGAGAGAATTCACCATGCTTTACAACAAAAGTGACATCTTACTGCTTGCAGATGTGATGGAGAATTTCAGAGATATTTCCCTGAAAACATACAAACTAGATCCTGCATGGTATTACACAACACCTGGATTCTCATGGGACTGTATGTTGAAAATGACTAAAGTTAAGTTGGAACTTTTGACCGATTACGATAAAATTTTAATGATAGAAAAAGGAATTCGTGGTGGTATATCGCAATGTAGTAACAGGTACGCGAAAGCAAACAACAAGTATATGATTGATAAATATGACCCAGCTAAACCTTCGAGTTACATAGCGTACGTAGACGCTAACAACCTTTATGGATGGGCAATGTCAAAATACTTACCATATGGTGGTTTTAAATGGGTAGAGAACTTGTACAATTTAGATGTTGAAAAGATTGATGATGAATCTCCTAAAGGTTATATTTTAGAAGTTGACTTGGAATATCCTAAAGAACTGCACGATTTACACTCGGATCTACCACTTTCACCGGAAAACAGGATTGGAAATACAAAATTACCTAAACTGATGACAACTTTGTACAACAAAGATAGATACGTTTTGCACTACAGGAATTTGAAACAGTGTCTGAGCATGGGAATGAAACTAAAGAAAATGCACAAAGTTCTGGAGTTTGATCAATCGGATTGGTTGAAAGTGTACATTGACTTCAACACGGAACTGAGAACGAAAGCGAAAAATGATTTTGAAAAGGAATTTTTCAAATTGATGAACAACAGTGTATTCGGAAAAACGATGGAAAATATCAGGCAAAGAGTCGATATCAAATTATGTTCAAACGGAAAGAAACTGGAATTATTGATAGCAAAACCAACTTTTGATCGTAGAACGATATTCACTGAAAACTTAGCAGCAGTTCACATGAAAAAGACCAAAATTCTTTTCAATAAACCCATCTACATTGGAATGAGTATTTTGGACATTTCAAAAACTCTAATGTACGACTTTTATTACAACACGATAAAGAAACAATACGGAGAAAATGTTAAATTAATGTACTGTGACACGGACAGTCTAATCATGGATATCAAGACTGAAGACTTTTACTCGGATATTAAAAACTACATGATTGATCAGTTTGATACATCCGATTATCCGAAAGAAAATGTCTACGGTATACCTCAAGTGAACAAGAAAGTACTTGGAAAATTCAAAGATGAAATGAGCGGAAAAGTAATGGAGGAATTTGTCGGACTAAGATCGAAACTTTACGCACACAAAACGTTCGAGAATCAAAAAGAAACAAAGAAAGCGAAAGGAATCAAGAAAAACGTTATTGAACAGGACATTAAATTCAATGATTTCAAAGAATGTCTGTTGACCAAGAAACCGATCTACAAAACGCAAATGATGTTTAGATCAAACAAGCACGATATTTATACCATTAAACAGAACAAGAAAGCGCTCAGTGCCTACGATGATAAAAGACATATTCTAGACAATGGTATGGATACTCTTGCTTGGGGACATCATAAAATTGGAATAGGAAAAGAAAATTTCGTAGATCATCTGAAGGAACTTACGAAAACACAAAACGAGAAAGAAAATGGAAATGGAATTATAGGTAGGATTAAAGTAAATACTAAATTATAATTTTTATAAGGGATCCCTTATAAAAACCTAATATTTTTACATCTCCTCTTCCATCTCTCCTCTTACTACAGATTCACTTACAAATGCAAATATACTGTGCACACATTTTAGCATATTTTGATTATCCTCTTCGATGCATTCAAAACAAATATCACCATTTAGTACTGTAACACCACAATTTTTGCAAACGTTAATATTTTTGAAAGGAGTAAAATTTAGAATGTTTTCAGTTAGTTTATTTTTTCCATTGAGAAAGTTACGTTTCACAGTTGGTAAATCCAAAAACATATGATACTTTCTCACGAAATGATCAGTCAGTTCTCCAGATTTAGATACTTCCTGCCACTCGCTCTTGGAAAGACAATTTCCATCTTCGAGTTCTCTTAACGATTTAAAGTATTCCATTTTATTATAGAATATATTCTTTTAACTTACCCCCCATACGAACTGACGGAGTTGCAAAAGACGATGAAATTTCATATAAGCGTGAATACGAAATCAAGGTAATATTATATCGATAATATTACCGTCGTCCACAATTATATTTTTATCTGGGATCATCTTTAAAAAAATCTTTACGTTCAACTCTTGTAGAAATTTCTTATCTCGATTATTACGAATAACGTAATTCTCCAACATATTTTCTTTGATATTTTTACTTTTATATTTCACGCCTTTTTTCGGAGATACTGGTATTGTTTTCTTAACGGTATTTACAAAATTTTCAACTCCCACGTTTTTAAGTAACGATTTAAAATTTAGTATTTTATCGTTTGGAATTTCTCCGTATACTAGTTGCTCAATAAACCTGTATACTTTCATATCTCTATCTCTATCGATATACGCGAAACATTCAATGAATTCGATATGCTTAAGTGAAAATTGTAAAAATGGATGAGACATGTTTATTTTTATTGGAGAGATCCTTTTAACATACCCCCCCTAAAAGTCACTGGTTCTGATGTTTTGTGTTGAAAAAATGTGTTCTGATGTTTTGTGTTGAAAAATTTTATCAGGGGTCTAACAGAAAAGCATTTTCAACAGGATTTAACACAAAATTAGTTTTAACAGGGTTTATCACAAAATCAGTTTTAACAGAGATTGAAGTCAGAATCATTTTTAACAGAGATTGAAGTCCAGGATTGGCATTCCTATACTACTTATATATATACCTGTATATATATATATATATATATATATATATATATATATATATATATATATATATATATATATATATATATATATATATATATATATCCAAGGGCATTACAACGATCTCAAGATATTTTCCATTTTATTTTCAGCACATAAATTGCAATAACACACTGAAAACTTTCTTGGAAGGTAAAGGGATCATGAGAGAGATGCTTCTGGTAGCTGCTGGATCGGATTTGATGAGTATGGGATTTTGCCCAGATGATAGCAACATGAAAGTACAGGAAAGTGACGATCCCCGTAAGTGTGATCGCCCCAATATTATGAATTCATCAGGAATTGCGATTACTAAATAAATAGAAGAGGTTAATTTGTAGCCTTGGTTATTTTTACTAATTTATATTCCATTTCTAATTCAGCTGTTTTCCACCGAAGCAATAAATTTGTTTACAAAGCAGATCTGAATCGTGTAAGATTCTCACATTGATTATTAGCTTATGGGTCCTAAAATTTGAAAGGACGAATATCTGGACTGAATAGGTGGTGTACTCCGATTAATTTTGTGCGTAATTCCCATTCTTAGCAATTCCGAAAAGGTAGTTGAAAACAGTTATTCAGCATTCTTGATTGAGTTGGGTATTCTTCTAGCACTTTTCATACAGTAATCATTCTATTAACACATAAGGCTAAAATTAATTTTTATTTTTTTATTTTTTTTATTTTTTTTTATCACTACAGGTATCTCGAGAGCATCTGGTCAAACAAAACTTGGTTGGCCAATGAAGAGGCCTCAGTTCAAGATGAGTTATGCTGACGCACTCAATAAGAAGAACGAATGTAAAAAAATCACCAGGTACCTTTTTTTGCGTAGGTACCTATAGGGTCCAATCCGTGAACGACACCCATTCTGTGGACGGTGCTCAGAAAAATGGCTATAACAACGACTGTAGTACAATCTAGTAGATTCCTGAGTGTCCCTCAGTTCCGTTAGGATATCCCGGAAGTCTTTGAAAAGTTTCCTGACAGCAGGTTTCATACAAAATTTGAAGAAAATTATTTCAGTGTTGCATCTCCGGTCGAGAGCCAAACATAACGAGACGAGATTTAGAACTCATTTCCTTTCCAACATAAGCTATTAAAATTTTTATTGAACTTGTTGATGTTAGTTGGGTTGTTCACATACTTTCTCATCACCAAAATGCACCAGAGCCGGAAAAATATTTTTATTTTAAGGTTTAAGCACGTTCCAACTGGAAACGATTATTTTCGCCTACGTGCAATTAGTACTACAAACCATCACCTTGATCCTATCGAATCCGCCTATTAAACAATAATTATCCGCCATGTCTACTGATAAACGTTAATACAACTTTTATTCTCCTGGGACATATAGGTCCCGCAGGTCAGGAAGCGTCGTATGAATGTGGGGATATACATGTCCCATCCGGTTTTCAGAGCAAATGAATATTGGACACTATTGTCCCGATCATTGTTGTCAGTTCTTTTTAACTTGTTAATAGAAAAATTATGATCATAATCAGAAATCACACAAAAAATATTAGGAAAGGTATTCTTTCGTTCATTCCCATTCATTAGATCCAAGGAGAATAAGGGTAAAAGCAGAAGTGCAACAACAAAAACACGTCTATTGCGAACTCCCCAACGTTGATCATTGTACGCAATCTCAACTGCAAGGTAGCGGAAGCTTTGTTTTCACTTTCGAAATGAAAAAAAATGTTTTGCTCCAAAATCAAAATTTTCACTCGCATTTTGCGTTTCAGAGCCTCATGAACGAATTTGGTTCCGTGTGTCTGTCTGTCTGTCTGTCTGTCTGTCCGTCCACATTTCCTTGTAACAGCCATAACTTCCACAATTTTGATCCGATTTAAACCAAATTTTCAGGGATCGTGCGGGTTAAGCTTTAGATGGTCCCCTATCAACTTCATCATGATCGAATCAACGGTAGCTTCTGCGCAGGCGCTAACGTGAATTCCTTGTGACGGTCATAACTCGGTCAATGTTGAACGGATTTCGGTCAGATTTTCAGGGATGATATGGGTAAGGTTCCTTGAGATCCCATGAGGCAATCATCACAATTGCATAAGCGGTATGCTCTGCGCATGCGTGAACGAAATATTCTTGCAACAGCCGTAATTTCCACAATTTTGATGCGATTTTCTTCAAATTTTTAGGGATCGTGCGGGTATAGCTCTACATGGTCCCCTATCAGTTCCGTCATGATCGAATCAACGGTAGTCTCTGCGCAGGCGCAAACAAAATTTTCTTGTTTCGGTCATAACTCAGGCTATTGTGAACGGATTCGGTCAGATTTTCCTTATTAATTTCATTTATTATATGTACCATTCAGCTTCCGATTTCCCACCTTATTAATTCCCTGATTCCAGAACCGGTCTTTTTTTAAATAAATATTATGATTTTATTCAAATATATATATTATAAAAACAACAAAACAAACAACAATCCAACAAGCCTGGTCCTTGTGGTCGTCGGGCATGTTAGCTTTAGATATTGAATTTATCAACGGAAAGAATGAATCATGTGAATTTGGTAAAAATGTTATTTGAAGTTGTAAGGTAATACAGTTTAAACAAGCAGATGTGAGTCACATGATAGCGCATTTTCTTGTAAGGAGATCCGCGTGTCATGCGTTGAATAGGAGCGAAATGGCTTTAGAGCTCAATCAGCTAATAATCAATAACCTCTCAGTCGTCTTCAGTGTTCTCCCTTCAGCCTCCCTCTCGCATTTCAGCTTCTTACGTCGAATAGGAGACAATAAGGTTTTAGAGTTTACTCCGCTGGTCCATGACCTCTCATGCGTCAGCTTCCCCTGATACATCTTTATCCTCGCTATGTCATAGATTACATCCATACCAAGCAGTAGGTAATCTGTTGTATCAAACATAAGCTATAAGGAATTTTATTGAACGTGTTTTAAAATTCGTTGTTAATTTGGGTTGTTCGCATGTTTTCTCATCATAAATATGCTTCAGAGCCGGATAAATATTGTGCTTTTAAGGTTTAATTGCTCGTTTTCCAATGTGTGGACGACTGTTTAAGTTATGTTCAATTGCCTTTCTAAGAATTCTTTAAAATAATTTAAACTATTTACCTATTACTCTACTGTATTACTCTATTTTGACATTTTATGTCTTTGCTTTGGCACATAAACAAAACTCGGCGCTCCGCGCCTCGCCAGGGGGCAAGCCCCCTGGACCCCCGGTTACCTCTATTTACATACTTCGGACGAAATTATTGAAACACAGAATGTGTTTGCGTTGTCGCGCAACCAAGTGACAACCAAACAAGCGTCATTGTTTACTATTCATTTACTATTCATGCTCATAACTCAGGTTGATGGCCACGCACTTCACAGTAGTTAACATAATATGGTTGGATAAATCAGGAGCTTTCCAACGAATGGTGAACGATTTCTGTGCGATTAAAATTGCGGAAGTTCCATTTCCCTACCAACGACTCGGTTGTACGTGAAAATCATAAGAAAATTTACAAGCGGTTGCAATCATGTTGACAATATCAATTATTGAGAATGATCATCTGTGTGTAAACAATTGATTCAAATAACCATGCTCATAACTCAGGTTGATGGCCACGCACTTCGCAGTAGTTAACATAATATGGTTGGATAAATCAGGAGCTTTCCAACGAATGGTGAACGATTTCTGTGCGATTAAAATTGCGGAAGTTCCATTTCCCTACCAACGGCTCGGTTGTACGTGAAAATCATCACCGTCACACATTTCGTTACATCCCGCGTTCCATTTTCGGCTAGTTAGTCCATGGCTAAAACACATTCTGTGTTAAAATCGTTAGGTACGTAAACTGTTGACGAAAATTGTCCCAGTTGTTTTCTGATGATTTCCGCTTACAACCGAGTCGTTGCTAGGGAAAGGTGCTTCGTCGTTTCTCATCCCACAAAATTCGTTGACCATTCGTTCGAAAGCTCTCGATTTATTCAAACATATAATGATAACTACTGCGAAGTGCGTGGCCAACAAGCTGAGTTATGAGCATGGTTATATGAATAATTGTTTACACACAGATGATCATTCTCAATAATTGATATTGTGAACATGATTGCAACCGCTTGTTAATTTCTGACGATTTCATTGAGTTGGGGTTTCGATGATTTGATTCATAGCAGGTGATCCAAATATTGCGAGAACGGTTTGATTTGTGAAGCGGGGGTTAAGTCATTTTAACAGGTCATTTCTATACTTTACACTCTAGGAAGCTGTTATTTCGTATGTAGCCTCTTTAGGACATTTACTTGATGATGCCCAGGGTCCGGATTAGATGAGTGGCTCTTAGAGCTTGCATACGAGTCTGCAACTAAAGATATAAAATGTCCCAATGTGTTGCAGACTCGTATGCAAGCGTTTCTGTTGGTTGGGCTATGACTAGAAGGTGTCTTTGGAGGTGAAGGCGACTTCTTATGGAAAAAATCAGGAACCGCTTGAATTATGCTTTTCTTGCGTTCTTCTTTTATACTATCTAGTATAAAAATTCATTTCTTGTAGCACTCTATGCGTAGCAGATTATCAAATGCAGCAAGCATTGATGAACCTACTACATAACTCTATCAATGAATTCCTTCACGCCATGAATGAACAAATGAAATTTATTCCCAAAGACTGCTATTTGGAAAGTGAAGGTCCTTTGGATGAATTGATCGAGATTTCGAGAACCAGTACTCCGAAGGTAAGGATTATTTTATCTAATGTGTATAAAAATCAACCTCTGATTTCTCTTGGTTGCTCCATAAGTCGAGAACGATTAGACCGATTCCAAAATGGGTATTTGGCAAATGATCAACAAGTTTTGTTGGTGGTTTTTTATTAGGCTACTTTTTATTTTCATTTTCCTCTACTACTTGCGACAGAAAAAGCCAGTTTCCCCAACTTCGCAATCGTGTTGAAACGGTACCGTCTTTTTCTAATGAATAATTGAAATCAAACGAAACCATTATATAGACAGTTTTTGTTCTTCCCGTAATTTTCTACCCGTGTAAGCAAAAAGACTGAAACACCAACTGCGCATGCGTGAATTTACGCCTTAACGCGTAGAACTAAGCGTGTATGGGAAAGAGGCCTACCTACACGTATGCGGGAAAAATGCTTTCGTTGGATTCCCGTCCCACGCGGTCACCATAATCCGACGCAAAGGTGACCACAGTTTTAATAGGTTAGGTACCTATTCGTTCTCCCTATAACGGTCGTCTGATAACATTTCCCTTCCACAATGACCTACCTAGCCGAAAAAAGTGATAAGTGATGAATATAATAGTTGTATTATTATATTTAAAAAAACTGTATATTGGATATTAAAAAAATCGAGATCTCGAAAACTTTCGAAGTGAGAGAATTTCTTTAGGTTTGGGTTCTTGTAGATATCATCCAAATAATCGAACGAAACCACTCAGATCGCTGTCGGCTCATCCGTTTGCTCTCCCTAAGTAGGTACCAAAACTTTGACAGGAAAAATGATCGTAAGCATGGGAGCATATCAACACAAATCAGCTGATATGTTTCCAATGGAATTCGTACTTCACGAAATGGAGTTTAATATAACTTTTGTCGACAATAGATGAACTACTGAAGCGTGGATAGGTGATTTGTTAAATTACATTAATTTTCAGTTGGTGGGTGCCTAAGTCAGTTTCGATATACTTGAATTCTGAAGTATTTATGTGTCAGTTCTTGTTATATATGGGGGGAATAGTAAAGTGTAGGTGTTTTATTGCATTTAATTAATTTCTTCTCGGTAGGCGTCTACTTTTATGCAGTTATATTTAGATAATGTATAATATACTTCATTTAATAATTATAGACTCGTGTTCTGCGTAGAAGTGCTTTTTTTCCTTTCTCTTCTTGCTAATGCCGTTTTACTTGAATGCAGAATCCTCTTTTCTTCATTGACCTCTTGCTCGGCGAAGAATCTATTGAGTTTGAACCTGATGGGACCACCTGGGAACTGTGCTTTCAACACGTCATTAAATCGTGGGAGGAAACCGTGATGAAAATCAAACCACTTCAAGGGGAGGATGTCTTCAAACCCTACACATTGTAAGAACTGACACGAAATGTCACCCTTGATATTCCATAATATTTTATTATTGTTTCTCTGTTTACACAGTTCAGTGTGATTTGAGCTCATGTTTGATTTCTGACAGTAATAAAAAGGAAAAAGATGTCTGCTACAACAGCAGACACATCTACAACACCTACATCTACACAGATACATCTAAATCCTTCGAATTTGGAACAAGTCTTCCATTATTTTCAAGAATGTGCATGCGCACGCGCAAAAACTAAAAATAGGTTAATTATCTTATATTGGGCATCCAAAACAATTCTTGAAACGTCCATCTGAATTGTAAGAATAGATTTGACGTATTATCTCTGGTTGGACAAATTCAGGCTGTATCCTGAGGTAGTTAGAGCCAATTAAACATGACCGCTCGACTGTTGGAAGTCTATTTCCACAAAAAAATAAAGAGATAATGATAAATCGATTTCGACGGTTAGGTCATCATTAGTAACAAACAATAACTAAGTCAGTTATTTTTCATGGAAATAGGCAACGCGGTTGCACCAACTTCCGTTTTGAAATGGGTGTTTACGACTTCATCGAGAGTGATTTAGTGACTAATCATTAGCTTGTCTATCGATAAATTAGCCTAACTACAGGAAAGCTGCGAAGGACCACTCCAATATGGGACTGAACCCCAGTACAGAAAGCACTATTAAAATTATGATAAGAAAATAAATAATTAGGTATTGATTTGATAATTGAACATAGGTCATTAATAGTGTAGTTTACTTGAATAATAAATGCAATTTTGAGATTGCATACCTACATATATGAAATTACTAGATTGATCGGTAATTGTGAACTATTGGGTGACCAACTTCGATTTTCTTAAACAATTGATTTGTTGCCCTCCTAGCTGTTCCATAAAATTGTTGGCGCATATACAACTGTTGGAATTTTGAAAGGTAGGTACATTCTTTTAACTGTCAACCATTAATGTAATTTCGTGGACCCTGGAGACGGGTGCTAACGTCCCGCGATATGGTAACCGCAAACACCATTTGTATGATTACTTAGCCGAGTTCTTGTTTAAACGGCGAAACCCTGTTTATAAGGAAAGACTGCACGCCATTTTTAATACAATCAGCCAGTTTTTTGATGGACTCGGTGTTTCTTACATCAATGTAAATCATGACGATGGGTACGCCGATAATAGTGATACAGGCGACTACTACACCCAAACGCCATGATATTGAAACGATATTGTAATAATAAGTAATTGATTTCTAACTAATGTACTCGTATTTCTAACAAAAGACTTAATTAGTTTAAACTTCACTTACTATGTCCTATTTCAGTCCAACGATTTGTGGATTTCAAGAAGACCCTTTGTGTGGGTACGGACCAAAAATAAAAGACACGATCAAAAACGATTTACAGTTCTCGGAAAAAGTCGAAAAACTTATTGAGATCCTCAGCACAAACCTGGGGTGAGTTCGTTATTGAAAAAAGTATAAATATAGATTTCAAGTGATTTCCTAAGATTAAATTTCTTGTAATTTGATTGGTTCTCCAAAGTATCTAAGCACTAACTTGACTCATTAAAATATTAATTTAAACTCAAGATTAATTGAATTCATTGAGTAAATTCATTGAAAGATACTACTAGAAATGAGTAACTTGTTGATGATAACTACCTTGTTCTTCTCTCATTTTCTTCCGAGACAGGTACCTGAATGATTACGCCAAGCGATTCTCGGAAGTACGTCAAAAAACCATGGACAACATCAATCTGGACAGAACCACCATAACTGATGAAACAGGTTTGACATTCGTTTTCATATCTAATTGATTCCATTTCCCACATCCTATGTTTTCATTGTTCGAATGTCATAACTAAAAACAACGCACACTTTATATCAAATCACATATTGTTAAATATACACTAATTGCAATGTGCCATAAAAAACATCACTGACTCCCGTATATCGGTTCCTGTTTCTCTGTGCAGTGTGGCGAATAGGTAGGTAACGAAGTAGGTGTTCAATGTAGACTTAATCCGTTTGATCAGAATAGTTAGATTGAAACATCCCCCTCCACTGCACATACTTTAAATATGATGGTCCTTCATTTATATTGTTGATAATCTTCTTCGTAAATAGTAATGTGGTCTTGATTACGTAGATTACGTTGCGTTCTTATGTGGTCAATAATCCTACTGAACAATTCAAATATTATGCACCATTTTTAGTTATTTTATATCAATAACACCAATTAAAACATTGAAATACATTAATATAATAGTGAAATTCCAATTGAAGCTTTGGAATCCTTCAAACAACTGATCGTTAACTACATGAAGGACGAAAAGTTGGTGGAAACAATCTGTCACGGTCAGATTATCGGAGCATTTTTCGTCAGCCTAGAACAGTTCAGGGAGGAAGTAGTACCGCTCGTTCAAAATCTGAAGGAGTTAGTGATGTACACCATGACAAAGTACGTTTTCATATTATTAATTCCTAATATTTTTTTTCGTTACAATGAATAGTTCAAAACCTCAAGGAGCAATCGCTGTGAAAATCTAATAGGCTCACACACGTATCTGAACCCTTCTTCATTCGGAATCACGCTGAAACAAAAATAGTATATTTACACAATTTTTATAAATTGGAACTCAGAATTATTATCTCTTTTGTGAGTAGAGTCGGGTCTGAACGAGTGAATGAAGCTACAACCGAGGTATCGAATGCATTAGAATACCTTGAGATGGAGCCACAAACAACCATAAATTTCGTCGAATATCTGGCATATCTAGACACACTTACACCACGAGTAAGTTCATATCACTGTACCCAATTACAACTACCTTAATCTATTCTTCCAAATTATTCTTACATGCTCTGACCAGCTCAGTAAAAATTGGACAATGTCGAATCGTCGAGATCATCGGTTGAGTCAGGGTCAAAATTAATAGGTTTTTACCTGCAACTTGTAATCGTAGTTTGATCAATTCGCATCGGAAGATGACGCTACTATACATCTGCTAACAGCTAAAGATATAACGCAAAAAAATTGAGCCGTAATCAAGATTAACACATAAGATTGTGGAAAATAACTTATAGGGAACGGACATTAGTTTTCCCTGTAAATGAAGGCTGAGCGCACGAGTGGTCCCATTCAGTGGTCCCACGAGTGAAAATCTATAAAATCAAACAAAAAAATATTAACTTTCCATCAAATATTCTTGAGATCGAAATGTTTCTTAATAATTCAATCCTTATTTGAACTGTATGGTTGATCAAAAGTGTTGCCCAAGTTTCAACGTTAAACTTGTCAAGTGATACTCAAATACAGTACACAGTTAAGTTATTATTTAAGTATGAATTATCAAAATAAAAATGTTTTCTAGTTCATAGAAATTAATTGCAGTTATCAACTAGATCAATGGTACTCATTGATATAAGTTCAATAAAGGTGTATGATTTTCACTCTGTCCCTTTGCATACGTTCCTTTTTTCTGTACGCATACGTTCTCCAGTTTCTGTTAAATTCTCCAGCAGTCTGGAAAATGAAGTACTCATATAATCTTCTATTCTATCATAGGTACTTTATACGTACAAATGTTGAGCTTGGAAACTAAACTGACTTGGATATTGGGTTTGCAGATAGATGAACTAAATATGGAGTTAGAATACCTGGACGAGCTTTATTCCATGATGGAAGATTTCAAAGTGGATCTGAGCCCAGTCGACGTCAAGAGACATAGAGTGAGTTACCACCATCTGTTCATAATGATATAAATGTCGGTACTTCCACTTAATTGAGAAAACCTTATTGCACATAAGTTTGTCAACACGCATTTAATAAAATCCTAATAAATTCCAAATCGTGGGCTTACCCCTCCCTCCCCTAAATGAAAGTTGAACAAAAAATCAATAAGCAGTAGAGAAAAAATAAATAATATTACTTGCTTCGCGTGAACGAATCGTTCAGCATAATTGTTATTATTATTTATTAGCATGAACCAGTGATTTCTAGAATCATTAATTTTTTTTTTAAATAGAACCAAGCTTACCAAAATGGGGGTTTGATTCTATTAGGATTCGTGTATGGTAGATGCGCGGATGAGAGATCTACCTTTCTCACTGTATACCCTGGTACTGGGATATACGAGGAAAGACATGAGTCTCAGTCCTTCCAGTAATTAGAAGCGTCGCCGTCAGGCGGGAAGGGAAAATCTTCTTGGAGAATCTGAGAGGTATAATATTACAAATAATAATTAAGAAATTAAAATAAAACCCTAATTCGATTAATTTTTATGATGTATATACAGGGTGTTCACACTTAAGTTTGTTAACCTCCTAGAGATCGATTTTACAACTCATTTCCAACAAAAAGTTCTTCCTGGCAATCTCTTTTCAAACGCTTAATTATCAAGCAATTAAATTTTTAAGATTTTTTCTTGTTTTCGACCTTACATCACTAAAACGGCCATATCTCCCCTATCTTACGAGGTAATCTTCAAAATAGATATATCGTTGAAAAAAAAAGTTAAATTTCCCATCTCCCTACGGTATTTGGATTCTTTTTACAGTAGGTCACGTAGGCAAAAAATGGACTAAACGTGAGAATTTCTCACATTTTAAAAATTACTGTTTTTTAAGATGCGTTAAGAATTAAAATAAAACTGTAAACATGCAAACGCTTTATAGGAAAAACTTGCCCAAAATTTCAGCTTTACAGCGGTATAATTAATTTTTAGTTTACTTTGCTAATTGAGGACAAAAAGTTTGTATGTTGAAAAACGTGGTTTTTTGCTGTGAAGTCGAAGGTTTTGGTCAAAAATGACCCTCTAAGAAAATACGAGTTTGGGCCCGGTTTCTAAGTATTTTTTCACGCTGAATCAAATGTTAACACTTGCAGATCTCTCCGACTCCGTTATAATTATAACCGCACTGTACACTTTAACTGACATGTTTTTCGCTTAAAAGCACAAGAAATTGAGCATTAGAGGCCGCTGTCAATGGGGAAATTGTCAAATAATGAGCTCTAATGTACTTAATAGTCTAATCGTTTGCAGCCCGGTTGCAGTCTGATTTCGTTCACAAATACACTTGCGATGTACGCAGTAGGCTAGGGATTTAAGAGTTGGCACAGCTACCGCATGCGCACTAAACTAACAAGAAAAATTCATTCAGCTTGTTGAATGCCAGAAAATTACACCGCAAACAAATATACTCTGTTGTCACGATTTTTTACGTCACATGCAACCTCTCAGTAAAGTCCTCTGGAAATTGAAAACTTGCTGCTAAATGCATAAATATGCTCGTAGTAATTGAAACTTTTGCTGAGAGCACGGAGCTTAATAAGAAATTTATTTTAATCGACGGCCATTGGCACAGAATTGAATGAAGTAATGGTCGCAATGTTTTGATTACTTGACTGAGATCTATTTTTTCTCACAGGACTTGGGTTTTCGGTTTAGTGACCTTCAGGACGCCCTCGAAAGAGCTCAAGATAAAAAAACAGAGACCGTAAACAGCTTCAATGAAACTATAGCAAAAGATTTCGAGGATCTCATGGACGAAGTAATGAAGATTAACAGTAAGGCTACAGTAAGTCTGCAAATAAATTATTTTGGAATTTTATTGAGTGAATTATGCCTAAACCATTCTATATCAATAGAAAGCCATTTATATTCCAAAACAAAACACTCTATCGTGTAGCGTGACAACATCAGTCAATTTTAACACATTAGAGTGTTTCCTACTTTTTGTACACCCTAATCTCTAAAGTTCAAATTTATTGAACTCAAAACCGAATAATATAATTCAACTGTAATTATGAATTTTACAACTGTATACCTTTCTCCGTTATTTCTAGGAAAGCTGGCTAACTGATATCGACTCAGACAAACTGGAAGTCATGAAAACATTAGCTACATACAGCTCACAGCTGCAAGAATTGCTGGAAACGTTTGAACAGTTCAACAACTATCAAAGACAAGTCAAGGTTAATATCAATACAACTTAGTAGCGTCTATTTCAACAACAGTCAAAATTGCATCTGAATCTCGTTTTGTGATGTGAATTCGCTCGTAAATAGCTTCTTGATTTTTACTCTCTACAGAAGTCGTGTGATCTTCCTAAGGCGAAAATATTTGTGTTTTCCAAAATTTCAAAATCTTCTCCCGCTTAGGAACTTATTGGAAAGAATTGTCTGTCTGTCGATCCTAATGTATGTGTCATTGCGACACGGCTCCTCCAATTTTCTGAAATTTAGCAAGTCAGGCACTAGTCGAGGGCCATTAAAATGGCATTGTATCTATTCACAAACGCAGAAACGAGCTTAAGCACAAAATTGTAATATTGCTAACCGATTTTGCTCAATTTTGGAAGTTGACAAGAGATAATCACCACCACACCTGTTGATAGATTTCTTCCTTCATAAATGTCCTTCTTTTCCTTCTTGATTATTCAATATATCGATCTCAGATTTTCAAACGATTAAAAAACACAGCATACATACATTTGATAGCCAACTGAATCCTTAGAAGCTCCTCCAAGTTTAATAAATAATTATTGAGTAAAGAAATAAGAAGCTCTTTCTTGAGTTTGGGTGGGTAATGAACAAAAAAGTCTCAATATTAATAATTATGAACCAATATTATCGTTATCATTTAATTATTGTAATATTGTATATAATGTATCTACAACAGGTGCCTGTAACCAGACTGGACACCCTACTAGATGTTATAAATGAAGTCAAAGTCAGGAAACTGATATGGGAAAGCATGGAGAACTGGGATAAAATCGAACAGGATTGGATGACTTGCGATTTTGAGGATTTGGATCCTGAAGCAATGCATCAAGAAATCGCCGTGTACACGAAAAACATCACTTCAATCACCAAAGCCATCGGAAGCAATGCACTGGTTGAACAACTCAAAGCTCGAGTTGACAAAATGCTGGCAAAAGTAGATACCCAACCTTCTAATATCGTGTATACCTATTGCTTTGTGTGTTTTTTGGGGTAAGATGATTTAATTTAATCTCGCAAGTAGAAAAATAGAGAATTTGTACCTACCCAGCGTAAATCTCATGGCCCGAGTGGGAAACTATTGATACCTCCTCCAACGCAGAAAAAATATAATCAAGAGTATAATAGGCGGGCAAGTAAATCCTTCTTAATGGTATGCGATTGTATAAGTGCAGGTGAAAATAAGTAAAAATAAATACAAATACGTAGACACCTTTTCTGTAGAAAACGTGCTTGCACGGGGAAACAATATAAAGGAATTACATGTATTCACTAAGGAATTTAGAATATTTTTTTATATATAAAAAAAAGAACTTGAAGGTCCAGCGTATGGTGAGTTTTCTCGTTATTCATTTAGTTTCAAACATTATTCCGACTGTAGGAACAGATTGAGTGCTTAGTAGAAACAGGGACTTTTAGGGGTTTGTTGGTGTTCCGAAACCTCGTATAATTTATTATTGAAGCTGAGAGGATTGGTTTCATTTGACTCATTAAGTAGGCACCCACTGGCTAACCTTTTGAGAAGTTAGGTACACTTTATCATTTTTATCAAGCCGTAATTTGTTGCTTCTCTAAAATGAACTGAAATTCATGAAATAAGTATTTTGTGTCATTTATAGCAGTTATTTGAAGTTAAAGTAACTTAGAATCAATAAAGAAAAATGAGGTCATATCTGGATTTGGCGTAAAATTTCCTGTAAAGGTAGGTCCTCTTTCAAGAGATCCTTTTTCAAGGTTATGGCTGGAAAAATGAAGTCAGAAAATCCATATTTTTGGTTTCCGGATTCTT